>BMAU01008162.1:600000-873316 GCA_019973935.1 Trichonephila clavipes | reverse complement strand
GCCCAGCGCGCTATCCATTGCGTTACAGGGACAGCACGAAAAGTTTCCTTTCTATAAATGCTTTTGGACTATAATTTTTGTTTGTTACTATTTATTCATTTTTTAATTTAATTAATGAATTAAAATTTGAAAAAGAACTGTATTAACATGAAGTGTCACCCACTACAAGTTTTACAAAATGTATTTGAACTTGAATGAATGAAAATAGAAAGTATTTTATCAACGATTGAAAATTTGAACAAGATATATATATGAGAGTGAACTTATAGTAGAAATTGAAAAATAGTGTACTTTATGTTGCGCTCTCTCATATCCATCATATCTGGCATTCTCGCGAGCGTCTGCGTGAGTCTCGCCAAATCATTATCGGACGTCTGCGCAAAACATGTAATAATGCTGTACCTCGTACAATTCCAATCAGTCTTGGTCCATTCATGATGCTTCTATAGCTGCAAATCTATCTTGAATGTACATTTTATAATTTGCACGTTAATTGTAATTCACACTATTGGTATTACTGCAGAAAATTGGAACAAAAAAAATCATGGATAAATTTTTAAGTCGTAAGCGAACATTCGACGATAATAAAGCATCAACAAGTTCACAGACGAGCATAGTTCAAAAATTAAATCAAGGGAAATATTCTCAAGAATACTTGAATTTTGGATTTACCATTACTGAAGTAAATGGAGAGAGGAAAAGCCCCTGTGTGTTATTTGCTCAAAAATATTGGCAGCAGACAGTATGAAACCTAATAAACTTAAAAGACATTTCGAAACGCTTCATGGTGAGTACATTAACAAACCTCGAGTTCTTT
Source organism: Trichonephila clavipes (assembly GCA_019973935.1). NCBI lineage: Eukaryota > Metazoa > Arthropoda > Arachnida > Araneae > Nephilidae > Trichonephila > Trichonephila clavipes. Next base: position 872,499 of record BMAU01008162.1, on the reverse strand, counting down.
GAATCAAAATTAAAATCATATGGAAAACAAAAAACATTTTTAAAAAAAAAAACTTTGTCAGTGAATGAAAAGCTTTACTTACTTCTTACAAAGTATCACATAAAATAGCCAGATGTAAAAAGCCTCACACTATTGCCGAAGAGCTATTTGCCTGCAGCAATTGAGATTGTAGAAACTATGTTTGGAGACAATTTTGCCAAAGAGTTGCAGTCCATACCCCCTATCAAATGATACTATTTCCCGTCGAATTGATGATATCGCTTGGCTGAAGATGTAGAGCAACAGCTTTTCGGTAAGTTGCGTGATAAATTGTTTTCAATTCAGCTTGACGAGGCAACGGATAGCAATAAAGATGCTCATTTCATGGCGTATGTTCGATTTTGGGATGGTATGTCAGCTGTAGAAGAACTACTTTTTTGTAAACCAATAAAACTTAAAGCAACAGCAATAGTATTATTTGATATTTTAAATAATTTTATAAACGAGGCAAATATAGAGTGGAAAAATTGTGTCGGAATATGCACCGAGGGTGCTCGTACAGTGTCAGGAAGATTTAAAAGTATACAAGCACTTGTGAAACAAAAATATCCACTGTGCATCTGGACACATTGTGTGATCCACAGAGAAGCTCTGGTTTCCAAAGAAATTAGTCCTGGCCTGAATATTGTGCTAATGATAGTTGTGACTGTAGTAAATTACATAAATGAGACCCCTAAAATCAAGAATCTTTTCTGAACTTTGCAAAGACATGGGCGCAGTGCATTCATCGTTGCTATTTTATTGTGAAGCAAGATGGTTATCACGCGGGAAATTTTTACAACGTGTTTATGAATTAAGAAATGAAATTACCATTTTTCTAGAAGAGGAAACCTACCGGAAGCTGAGAAATTTCGAGATGGTTTATTTCTGATGAAGTTGAGCTACTTAGTCGATATATTTGAGAAATTAAATATATTGAATCTTCAACTTCAAGGATCAAATGTACATATGTTTGACACGAGTGATAAAATTAATGCTTTTTGTAGAAAATTAGAATTATGGAGCCGAAATTTAAAGCAAAAAAACCTAGAAATGTTTAAAAATGCGGATAAATGTGTAAAAACTTACAAAACTGATGAACAACATGTGGAAGTTGTTTATAAAACTATTGAATATCATTTAGCTATGTTAGCAAAAAATTTAAAAAATATTTTTTTGCTGAGGACAACTTGATAGCAAGTTACGAATGAATGAGAGATCCATTTCAAAATACCCCAGAAGGGCTCTCCATTACCGAAGAAGAAAGTTTCATAGATTTCACATCTAGTGGCGAAATTAAAGGAAAATTTTGTAATAAAACTCTCTTTTTCAATTTTGGGCAGAAGTAGATGATGAATTTTCTGAACTGAAAACAAAAGCATTTCGTATACTTTTACCGTTTTCAACATCGTACCTTTGTGAAACCGAATTTTCTGCGGTGGCTGCTTTGAAGACAAAATATAGATCTCAACTAAATATAGAAAAAGAACTCAGAGTGTCAATTTCTAATATTAAGCCTTCATTTGAAAACCTTTGCTCTGTAAGACAAGCCCATGGAAGTCACTAATAATAATTAAATTTGCTCTTAAATTAGTATTAATAAATTAGTTATAAAATACATTGTGCAGTACTGATACATTTATAAGTACACTGGCTGAAGTATCCGTTCTGCGATTATTTTTTTAAAAAATAATACATTATTCTTGATATAATAGCTTAATTGTAAGAAGAGTAAAACCAAGTGCACAACAATGCATACAAAAATATAAAATGATTTTTTAAATGAATGCTCCGATTATAAATAGTTTAAAACGAACTGTAATTTTAAGCCTCACAGAATTAGCATTTAGAATTAATATAAAATAAGGAAAACGAATGAAAAATTCCAATGAAGAATAATTGTGTTATTTTTAATATTTAAAGCGAGAAACCTTCAAAATGTTTTAGCCCACTCCACACTAACGTTAATGGTCGCGCGATCACTTCACCAAGTCACCCCAATCCTTTTTTTTTTTATAATTATTTTTTCTGTGCTCTATAAAAATCACAATTGCAGTGAATAATTTAACTAAGAGAAAAATATACTTACCTACTTTAAAGGACTTTTTTAATTTTTCTTTGATGATTTGAGAAAAATCAATAAAACTAAAGAAACCGTTCCAAATGTGCGTGACCTTAATAAAGAACATAAATCACAGACACTTTTCACTAACAATACAAGAACGTTATTTTCAATCAAAACTGTCATATTTTGCTCACGTTATTGTAATTTTTCTATTCTTCGATGATCTACAAATAGCATGTGTAACATTTTCTTGCTTGTGTCTTTTTGACAAGGCGAAGTGTTACATTTATGGCTTCTTAGTTTTCTTGATATCTTAATTTTCTTGATAGAGTTCTTTAGGCAGCATTTGAAAATTACAATTCAACTCAAACGTTTCATGTCTATCACTTTTGTCATATTTACTTTCGCTATCACGATTAATATGCATTATTTCATCAGGTTCTTCAATTGCTTGATCAGTTTCATCTTCCTTCAATAGAGAGATCACAGATGCCCATTTTTTTATATTCTGCTCATTTACATTTATAAACCATAATAAGTTGTACAACACAGCAATTAAAACCACAAAGTTAATCGTAGGGGAAATTATAGCATATTCATAGAAAATATTTCTGAACAAAAGTGGTCGTGAAGGGAACTCGATCAAAACAAGTACCTTGATTGTAAAAACCGTTTGCCACTCTCAAAAAAGAGGCATAAATGTGACAAATTCATTTTAGTTTCCATTAAGACTGTCATATCGGAGGATACTGTCAAGAAACTGTTAACGAATAAACAGTTTTTACCAGAATTTGGAGTGATTCAGCGCCTCATGCGACCGCTCCCATGAAAAAAAATTTATTCGATACAAAAACATCGATGTCAGTTATAAAAATAATTGAGTAAAACGTTTTTTATAATGCAATTTCAGATTACTCATAAAATACATCTTGGCCAATTAATCCTTCAAAGTGCTCAATATGCTTATCCATACATCATAAAACTCATTTACATGGGGAAAAGCAACAGAAAAAATATTATTTACAACTTTCCCAAAAGAAAAGTAGACGGAGTTAAGCATACCAGTAAGTTTGAAGGTCAAAGAGATGATAATCAAAAAAGTACTATTCTAGAGGTTACAAGAAACGTAATAAAAAAATCTCTCATCGCAGGATTACAGCAAAGCAAACAAAATATCTTTTTTTATTTTGTTTTGGGATCAAAGATAGCTAATGAGCGTTTGAAGTGGAATCTTTTGAAAGTGGAAAACCAGATGATATATATAATTTATATATATATCAGTGCAAAATGTGTATTTTTTATTTTATCAGAAAGCATTTTGTTTTACTTCATCCCAAAAAATAATTTTTTAAGCCTTTTATATTTTCAAGATGCTCGCGCCCCCTTGAAGGGTTATCGCGCCCCCCCAGGGGGGCGCGCCCCACAGTTTGAGAAGCACTGGTGTACAGGACAACGTCTGTTCGGGTCCTCTAGTATTATACATAAAAATGTAAATAAATCCACTACTAAATTATATAATTCAAAAATCCTAGTTCAGGCTCTGTACGAAAGTCTTAGCTGTATATTGTCAAAATTAGATTATTGTAGAAGCATTTGTTTGAATTGAAAAATGAAGATATTGAAGAATGTTTTGAAAATGTCATTTTTTTCCTTAATTTTTTGCGAACAAAATGCATTTTAAATCATTTTTTATTGTAATAATGATATCAAAATAATTTTATAGGATATTCTAATTCTACAGACTAGAGGCGTAGCGGAAAACATTACGGCCCTCCTGCAAAGTCAAGTATTGGAACTCAACCCGGATCTTACAAAGGAAAGCAATGCCACATGTATTTATTGTCAGTCAGGATTTGGCCCCAAGCCGGGTCTTACAAAGGATAGCAAAACCACATGTATTTATTGTCAGTCAGGTTTTGGGCCCCAAGCCGGATCTTACAAAGGATAGTGTAACAAGTTCTACGCACATACAGACCGTGTCATTCGGAACTCCAGTTGAGTGACGAGGAGGACTACTGAGGTGGCATCCCACTCTCCAAGCTTCAACGTGAGGAACTCGTTGCAGTGAAATACCCAAAACATCGATTGGCAACGACGGAGACTGATCGCGGGCACTTTGCATGCGCGAGTGCCAAGCCAGTGGGAGTCGGCAGTTAAAAAGCAACGACTTAGATGACCTAAAGACTTCTTTTTCGGTGATGTTCTGAGAGCTCCACCCGTGAGCTCCTTGTTAAGATCTGAAGTTGGCTTCCGACGAGTCTTTTTCGGTGGTATCTGTGAGCTCCATCCGTGAGGCGCAGTTGGTTCTTACCTCTCTACGAGAAAAGACTGTTTGGCTCCATCAGCGTGAGTGGGGAGTGAATATCTCTGCGAGTGTCAAGGAACTCTAATTTCTACTGTACAGGGTAAAATTGTGTATGTCTGTGAACTGTCTGGTGTTTGAGAAAATAAATCTACAAAGAAAAAAAGAGGTGTATTCTTTTGAATGCTCGAGACGTTACAGACGTATTATATTATTTGGAGGTTTCACCGAGATTCTATTGAGAAGAGATAAAGGTATGTGCTCTCCACATTATTCATTTCCAGGCCAGAAAATATAAAGTGTAAATTAAGTTACCTATTGTTTACGTGAATTCGGGAAATTATTCCCATACACACATCAGTGCATATTATTTTTAGACTTTTGGAGTGTTGAATATAACGAGAAATTTTGGTTTTCATGTATGTGTGTTTTTATGTAAAGTGTTACATTTTATGTCATTTTAAATGGAAAGCTTTTAACAGTATTACTAAAGTTTTTATACTCACTGTTGGTCAATTCAAAGTGAACGAGTTTTATTTATACTTAATCTGCTTTGTAATATTCAATATTGAAATGTTGGTTTGAGTATTCTTGTTGTGTGTATTAACTGTGTTTTCACTGCTAAATTATTAATTGCTTAGAGATTTAAATTTTTTTTCTTGGAGATAATGGCGTTTTTGGGAAAAGGGAGGAAAAAGGATTTGGTCCATGTCGCGACATAGTTGGGGGAAGCGGTTTCAAAGGACATGAAAGTGATAGAATTAAAACTAATAATCGTAGGTAGTAAAAATTTTGAGGTTGAATTCGTTAGGAATTTGCTGGAAACTCTTATGAGTGAAAGGATGGACGGCGAAAACTTAGAGAGGCAAACATTAGCGAGGGAATTTCAGTTAGAAAAGGAGAAACGGGATAGAGAATTTCGGATATTATTTCAAAATATATATAAAGACATTGAAAACCTACAGTTAAAACTAGAATGCCTTAGAGCGAAACAAAACACTTTTGTTACTTCTTCTCAAGTGCCCCAATTTGCGGAAACAAAATATTTAATTGACACAGATCAAAATTCTGAACAAATCGAATTAGATAGGGAAGAGGAGAAAGAGGTTAACTCTGAAAACAAAGAGATATTGCCTCCTGTTGTCCCTTGTAGCCGCATAAGTCATGTGACTAAAATAAATTCGAGTACTTTATTTGCTAAACAGAGCAAAATAGTGAAGAACTTGGCCTTATAAATTCGGAAGTATCCAGTAAAACTAATGTAAATGCTTGTGGGCCTAACCCTATATCCACGGAAGGGAACAAATGCCTCATTACCGTTATGTGTTTAGCCTCCAAGGATCCTGACGCTATTCCGGTGCCGGATATAACCTCAAAATCAGTGGTCAATGCACTTTTGAAGGTTTTAAGTCGGATGGGTTTTCCGAGGGAGATTCAGACAGATGAAGGAACATTTTTCATGAGCCGCTTGACTGTCGAATTTTTTAATAGGTTTGGCATAAAGGTGTCAGGTGTCTCGTAGTTCAGTTTTCCACCCCCAGAGCAACACGGTGGAGCGTTTCCACAGAACAGTAAAACGAATTTTAAGGGTATTGTGCATTGAGGCTGCCCCAAATTGGGAAAGTCAAGTGCCGGCTGCACTCTACGAACAGTGACGCATGAAAGCACTGGTTTTAGTCCAGCCGAATTAGTATATGGAAACAATCTTTGAACCCCGGTCACTTTATTGTATGAGAGTTGGTTAGATCCTGAGGAAAAGTCAGACACCATCGTGGAGTATGTCTTTGAATTAATAAATAGATTGAAGAAATGTAGAGACTTGGCTACGGTTAGAATGGAAGAGGTGAGGGATAGGAGAAAGAAATGGTATGACAAAAATGCCATAAAAAGGGAATTTCAACAAAGAGATGCCGTACTTCTGTTATCCTTAAACCAACCCCATAAGCTTGCTCCTCAATGGAAAGGGCCAGGTAAGATAGAGAAACGGTTATCTGAAACGAACTATGTAGTTACCTTTGATGGAAATCAGGAAGGGAATAGGGTGTACCACATTAACATGTTAAAACCTTATCATAGAAGACCTGAGCTTTTGAACGTCGTGCTTGTTGATACCGAGGAAATTATTGAGTCATCAGAATTGGAAGAGGATTTTCCCTATATGCTAATTGACCCCAATGTCTTTGATTTCAGTGAAATTGTGGAAAACAATGAACTCAAAAAAAAAGACAGTGATGAGCAAATTATGCAGTTGGGAAAACTATTGGTTGGGTTTTCTGCTATTTTTTTCAAATATTCCAGGGAAAACCAATTTAGTGGAACATGATATTGATTTAATTAATGATAAACGAGTACAACGTAAGCCCTATAGAATGACCAATAGGCAGAACGAAATTTTAAAAACCGAAATTGAGAGGATGCTAAAATACAAAATTATCGAACCTGGACCATCTGAGTATACTTCACCCATGATCCTTGTTGAAACGCCAGGTAGAGACCCTAGATCCTTATCGATTGAAAATTAAACGCGCGGTAGAGATCCGATCCCTAGCATTGAAACGCATTAAAAATTTAACTAAAGGTTACTGCTTCCGCTGAGCCCCAGAGCTTATTATTTTAGTAAAATGATGTGCGAAATTTTAAGTGGATGTGAAAAATATGCTACTCCTTATTTAGATGACATTGCAATTTTTTCAGAAACGTGGGAGGAACATCTAAAGCATTTACAAGAAATTTTAGAAAGATTAAAAAAAGGCTAATTTTTAACTATAAAACCCTCCAAGTGCAAATTTGCACAGCGAGAAGTACAATACCTTGGTCACGTTGTAGGTCGAGGTAAACGTTCTCCCGCTGAGCTAAAAATAGAAGCAATTCGGGATTTTCCGATTCCTACTACTAAAACACAAATCAGAGCTTTTTTGGGATTAGCTAGGTACTATAGACAGAGTATATATTCCTATGTTTTTCGCTATAGTCGCACCTTTAACAGATTTGTTAAAGGGAGTTAATAAAAAGGGTGGAATTGTATGGAATGACAAATGTAGTGAGTCATTTAAAATGTTAAAAGAAAAGCTTTCTGGGAAGCCCGTGTTGCATGCACCCGATTTTTCAAAACCCTTCATATTACAAACAGACGCGTCAGATCAGGAATATGGTGTTGTGTTAGCCCAAAAGGATGAAAATGGCGGGGAACATCCTATATTGTTTCTCAGTAAGAAATTCACTGCTACTGAGAGGAAATATTCCACCACGGAAAAGGAGTGTGCTGCAATTTTATATGCAATAAAGAAATTGAAAGGGTATATCGACGGGCAAACCAAATTTTACATTCAGACAGACCATAATCCTTTGGTATGGATGAAAAATAATGCTGGTAATAATGGACGATTACTCCGCTGGGCTTTGGCTTTGCAATCTTTCAGTTTTACCATAACGCATAAAAAAGGAAAAGACAACTTAAATGTGGATTGTTTAAGTAGGAACTACCTACATTCAGATTAGATAGGTAAAGTGTGTGTTATGTATAGCCATGTTGACATTGTTTGTGTTAAAATCATTTTATAATGTGTAATATGTATGTGTGTGTATTTTTTTCATCATGTATAAACAATTAATTAGTGGTTATATTTTACTGCTTTAAATGTTTTTACATAAGTTCTTTTTATGGCCTGGTCATGAGTGGAGAGCTCTTCCAAAATAGCATCTTTAATGATCTTATTAATGTTGAACATTTTTGCGGAAAAGGTAGACCAACTGAACTGGACAAGAAACTTTTGTTTCTCCTGTATCCGGAGAAAGCAAAATCTGGAGGGAGGAGGGGTTTGTAACGAGTTCTACGCACATACAGACCGTGTCATTCGGAACTCCAGTTGAGTGACGAGGAGGACTACTGAGGTGGCACCCCACTCTCCAAGCTTCAACGTGAGGAACTCGTTGCAGTGAAATACCCAAAACATCGATTGGCAACGACGGAGACTGATCGCGGGCACTGCGCATGCGCGAGTGCCAAGCCAGTGGGTTGAGTTGAGTTGAGTTAATATTAACGTCGCACTGTTCAGCTACACGAGGGCTTTTGGCGACGGACCACGTAATTTTGAACCATGGTCAAGTGACGTGGACAACACCTGAGCTGGCACCCCCCTCTCCTAACTACCACACCACACCAACGGGAGGACGTTTCAGCTCTCGACAGATTTAACGTGCATCGCTGCCCTACACGGCGGGTCTTTAGTGGTACTGGGATCGAACTCATGACATGCCTGCCATGGTTGGATACCTTAACCACTGGGCTACCGCAGCCCCCCCCCAAGCCAGTGGGAGTCGGCAGTTAAAAAGCAACGACTGAGATGACCTAAAGACGACTTCTTTTTCGGTGATGTTCTGAGAGCTCCACCCGTGAGCTCCTTGTTAAGATCTGAAGTTGGCTTCCGACGAGTCTTTTTCGGTGGTATCTGTGAGTTCCATCCGTGAGGCACAGTTGGTTCTTACCTCTCTACGAGAAAAGACTGTTTGGCTCCATCAGCGTGAGTGGGGAGTGATTATCTCTGCGAGTGTCAAGGAACTCTAATTTATACTGTACAGGGTAAAATTGTGTATGTCTGTGAACTGTCTGGTGTTTGAGAAAATAAATCTACAAAGAAAAAAAAGGGGTGTCTTCTTTTGAATGCTCGAGACGTTACAATAGCAATGCCACATGTATTTACTGTCAGTCAGGCTTTGGGTCTCAAGCGGGATCTTACAAAGAATAGCAACGCTACATGCATTTATTGTCAGTCAGGCGTTTGGCCCCAAGCCGGGTCTTACAAAGGATAACAATACCACATGTATTTATTGTCAGTCTGGTTTTGGGCCCCAAGCCGGATCTTACAAAGGATATCAATGCCACATGTATTTATTGTCAGTCAGGTTTTGGGCCCCAAGCCGGATCTTACAAAGGATAGCAATGCCACATGTATTTATTGTCAGTCAGGCTTTGGGCCCCAAGCCGGGTCTTACAAAGGATAGCAATACCACATGTATTTATTGTCAGTCAGGTTTTAAGCTCTCTAGAACCCTGGTCCACCAACGATGTGGGATGTGCATTTCACCACTGTAAAAATGATTATGTACTGAAATATGAAAAAAATTATTCATTTATGCGCTTTTGCAAAAGCACGGTTCCAAACGTAATCACTCACTTTGAAAGGTGTAAGCATACGCTTTTATACTGTAAAAAGGCAATTCTTGAATAATTTTATATTATTTTAATCATACGTTTCTATCATTATTATAACCCACAAAATTTAAGCAGAATCAATAAATTTTCTTATAGAACAGGGGCAGTATTAATATGTTATAATTAAATTAATATTGTAAAGAAAAAGTCAAAGCAAAATATACATAATATTAATTTTTCGTGAAAGTAAAAATCGGGATATATTGAAAATTAAGGAATTTAAAACCCTTAATACCCCTTATAGTATATTAAATACAAGGTGTTCACATACTAAGAATATACATGCTTTGATTGTGATAGACATGCACGAATCATCATACATTTTATGGTCGAAAGTGAAGAAAATGCTGGAAGGGGATATGTGCTATATCTTAAAATGAAGAGAAATACAAAAGTCATAGACGAAATGAAAGGATGCCGATGAAAATGTTTTATTCAAAAAATAAAATTAAATCTTGCCCAAAAGTGCAATCGTCCACAGTGGTGTTCAAACTTTTTCCATTAACGGAACTCTTAGAACAACAAGATATTTTCGGGAATCCCCATTCTTCTTCCCCTTAGTAGAATATTTCTTTGAACAATATTTAAAGTAAATCAATATGTTATAGGAACTTTATGGAAAGACAATTTTAAAAATGCTGCCATAATTTATTAACATTTTTTAACAAAAGTTTTATCATAATTTTCTCACACATTAATAACATTAATTTGTGATCGAAGTGTATTCTATCCATGCATTGCATTTAGTAGCTAAGCTATTTGCTTGCCTTTTTCTACAACTTTTGAATTCTAAGCCTATCGGAATAATCTGCAGTAGCATTTTATTTTGCGTTTGATTTGTTTTTATATTTTGTTTTTGCAGCAAATCCAATTGAGAAATGTTTATCTCTTCAATTCTTTGTTCTTAATGGTATTAAAATGTTTATATCTGTGTGAAAAATCCTGTGTATTTTGTAGTAGAATTCGAACCTAAAAGTTAGGAGCTATTCTTGCTCAGATTTAGATTTTAACCTCGAACCTTTTGATTTGTCGACAGGTGTTCTCTCTCCTTCATCATAGGTGTTTCTTCCCCAAATGTAAAAAAGGTCGTACAAAACATTGCCCTAACACAGTGCTTCTCAAACTTTCAATGTTTGCGACCCAATATTTAATCAGAGTTTTCATCACGCCGCCCCTTCCAGACAATAACAATATATTTAATTCAGTGATACAATGCCTTGAAGCAAAATCTATAATACAATTTGAACCTCTTTAGTGTCCCTGGCGTATATAAACGCCTTGCTCAAGCAAAGCGATAATTGCCCTGGACGTAATTATACGTTTTTCTGAAGAACGATCTTTTCTGGTCTCTGCTATTCATAAAAAAATTCTCAAGGCTTTGGAATGCCTTAAATGGACATTGACAGTGTTTGCGAAGGATTTACTTATTTCATAGAATTTGCTTATTGATAATTGCCTATCCCCCAAATACTCCACATACGCGTGCCTACGTGGAAAACGGTGGAATTGGGAGCAAATCGTGTAACTTAAAATCGGCAGTAAATTAATTAATATTAAACCGTACACAAATTATCAAGATATGTGTTAATTTAGCTAGCCTATGGGATCCCTGATAATTATAAAACTTGTTTTTCACTTAGTATTGTTAAATAAATTCTAAAATACTTCGTGCTATACTGATACATTTATTAAGGGGACTTGGCACCCTTTGAGCAAATTTCTTTATTTACGTATTTAAAACCTGAAATTTTCTTATAATATTCTTATGGATGTTCTCAACAACTTTAGGGATCGATTTTAGAATAACTTTATTCGTTTTCGAGAAAAAAAATAAAATGTTGATATACAGGCTAAAAATCAACGAAAAAGCCAACATGTCTTACATTTTATTTTTTTAAAAAAAAAGTATTCAGTTTATAGCAAAACGGATCCCTAATTTTATTACATGATTGATTTTAAACACGCAGGAAAAGAATTGAAGTGATTGTTAAATAATTGTCCAAGGAATAGCATTTTGAATGCACTAAGGTTTCGAAAAACACAAACTGAGAAAAACCAGTTTAAAGATTATAATTCTGAAAAATAATTATTATAAGCTTAATTAAACTTAAAATACCACTTTAAGATATTAGTTATACGTTTTTCTTTAAAATAATTGCATTTTCATATTTTTTCAACCCACACATTTTTATAAATGATCAACTTTTAGAGAGTACTAATTGCACAAGAAAATTCAAGAAAAACGTTAAATTTTTTTTTCTGTCACGACAGAAATTTTATCCGTTTTTGTTTCTTATAATATTAAAGTATTACATTTGTATGAAAAATATATCAGGACTAAGAACTGAAATTATAAAATTTTTAATATAAAATGCCTTAATTTAAAAATTTTATATGCACACATTTCACAAAGAAAAAAAATGATTGTATGCATTGCCTCGTAAATATTCTGCTTTATATATTGCACATTCTTTTTTTAATTTTATTATTTCTCTTGATAAATTAGATTTTTTTTTTATCAAAACGCTTCTTTTAGCTTTTTTTTTTAAAAGGAGGCGTGGCTGAATCGCCTAATTTGTTTTTAAATGAAGTTTTATTCAATTTCTAACTTTCCGACATGCACAAGTGATATATTTTAATCGAAAGATAATAATGCAAAGAATAAGATTAAATGAAAATAAAAAAAACCCCGATAGGTTTGGGATTTTAGGGGTACCAAGTCTTCTTAATGTATTATGTTAGTGCAAATGTATATTTCATTTTTTATTAGGGCCAGAAAGGATTTTGTTTGTTTACTTTCTGTAAATAAATGATTTTTTACAAATAAACTTTTGTTTTCAACTTTTCAATATGCATGCTCCCCTCTCTTAAAAGTTGTCACGCCTCCCTATGGGGTCACACCCCACAGCTTGAGAAACGCTGCCCTAACAAGTTTAAAATTACGTCGTGGAGCCCAGGATAGTAGACAATAGAATATTCACAATCGAACACATTTAAATAAAGAATGTTTCAATATTATTTTTTTATATTACTGTGGAAGTTTAAAATGTATTTACAAAATGAAGTTATGTTATGTGTAAATAAAACTTTCAGATTTAATGAGTGAGATGAACTTTAGGAAATTGTGGTTATGAAAACTTCACAGAAAATATGATTCAATTTTCCATTCCATTATCAAATATAGTTTTCACTTAGATTTTTGGGATTTTTATTTAGCTCTTAAGCCCTTAAGTATGCCTCGTGGAACCCCATATTTCCTTGGAACACAGTTTAAAGACCACTGGTCTATAGTAAATCAGGTTTCCCATCATCGACATCGGTCGCAACGCCGAACTTAATGGCTAACACAGCAGACATATCTCACTATGTATTGTGCCACCAGTTACATATACTCGAGAAACTAGGTCTTTGTGTAGTAGTGTTTCCTCCTAGAGTTTCTCGATTGTATATGCCTTCATCTCATCAGAAGTCAACTGTACAAGTGAAAATGACTGATGTTGACAGTACAATATTGCTCTCGCTGGCGATTGCCCTCCAGTATTTTACCGTTTGTGTTCCATTAATGGATTGCACAGTGATTTGCGATTGTTTACTTGTGTTCTATCCCCAAATGCATGTGTTATGAGTTTATGAAAACCTTGAGTATAAAGTGAAAAATTTTATAGCAAAATATTTTATAGCAATGATTATAGATATAGAACTTTTTTGCACTGATTTAAATTCCCCCTTTATACAATTTTAATAATATTTTTATACTTTTTATACAGTTGACGTGATTATATCAAGTGTGCGTCTACGCATATTACATTTTTACATAAACTACTTAATGGCAAATTGTAAAGCACTTATAATAAGCATTTAAGCCAGCGTTTCTCAAAATGTTGACCACGTCCCCCTGGGGGAGGAGTGATAACTTAACGAGGGGCGCAATCATGTTGAAAACAGAAGGATATTTAAACAAATATTAATTGACTGAAAGTAAACAATTAAAAAATACATTCTGACAGAATAAAAAAAATAAAATATTATTTACACTGATATAATACACTTATAAAAGTATCTCAGTAGTGCACATTGTATTCCATAATTAAATTAACAATACAAAGTTAAGAACAACATTAAAAATTACCAATGGATCCATAAGCTTGTCATATATAAAATTTTATACTAAAATGAATGCTTATTTTGATAATTTGTACGTTAAAAGTGTTTTAATTGTTCGTTAAAAGTTACGTGATTCGCTCCTTAATGCCAACCTCTCCCACGTATCGGCTCTTTTCTGTAGAAGGAATATTAAGCAAATCCTCTAAAATAAGTGAATCCTTTGTCAACACTGTCGAGATTCTCTTATTGTCTTCCAATGACTGCAGAATAATTTTATAGATAACAGTGTACAGAAAAGACAGTACTTCGGAAAGATGTATAGATAAGTTCGGGTCAATTATCGCTTTGGTGAACAAGACGTTTATATACGCCGGTGGAACTTAAGAGGTTAAAGTCGTATTGTGGCTTTAGCGCCAAAGAACAGTATTATTGAATTTAATGCATTGTTATTATATGGAGGATGGAGGAAGTGGAATGAGAATTATGATCCAATATTGGCAACAAATATTGAAACTTTGAGAAGCACTGATTTAAGCAAAAAAAGTGAATATTTTGATAAATTAAATTTTAACCTATATATAAAGAATTAATACACCACTTTGCAAAAGAGAACTATAATATGTTCGGTGCATTTTTCAAAATATAGTAACTCAGCGTTTCTCAAACTGTGGGGCGTGCTAACTCTACAAGGGGGGCGCGAGCATATTGAAAAATCGAAAACTAAAGATTATTCAAAACATTATTAATTTACTGAAAGTAAGCAAACAAAATATTTTCTGGTATATTAAAATATAAAATACACATTTACGCTGTATACTTACACTTATAAAAGTATATTTACCGTGCAATGTATTTTATTATTAATTTAACAATACTAAGTTAAGAACCAGTTTGATAATTAACAGTAACCCCATGGGCTTGTATTAACACTTATCTTGATGATTTGTACGGTTTATAATTAATTCCTTAACTGCCGATTAAAAGTTACGCGGTTGCCAAAATCAATGCCACGATTTTCCACGCAGACGCGAGTATTTTGATGTTTTTTGGGGGGAGGAGGAGAAAAGGAATAAAATAAGCAAAATCCTCTGAAATAAAGTAAATTCTTTTCAAAGACTGTCAAGGTCCTTTTATTGTATTTCAAAGCCTTAGGAATAATTTTATGGATAGCAGTGAACAGAAAAGATCGTACTTCGGAAAGGCGTATATATATATGTCCAGAAGATAAATGCTTTGATTTAGTGAGACGTTTATATACGTCGGTGGCACTACACACACACTGTAGCTTTAGTGTGAAAGAATAGTATTTGTTACGACCCGCATGTGCAGAGGGCGCTAGTAGTCCTCCTTGTTTACATTTTCGTCAGTATGCTTGTAATGCATCCTCGGAGCGGACGTACCTACCGTCCTCAATAAACAAAAAATTTTTAAAGTATACAGTCCACGCCTTTTGCTTGAGCAGTCAAGTTATACATAACTCAAAGTCTGCTCATAATCCGTTCTAGACATTTCTAGAATAACCACACCATTTGTGGTTAAAATCAGAGCTATCGACCTCACCCAGTTTTGTGGTCGGTGTCGAGCCCGAGCCAAAAATCAAAATGGCTCCAAAGGAACTATCAGAACTCACCGTGTTTAACAGAAGGAAAGCACATCTGCTCTGTCAGATCACACGCATTAGAAACTCCTTGGAAAATGTGGAGTCACCATTGAATCAAGTTGAAAAGAGAGCTAAACTCGCATCGCTTTCTGAAGTGAAAGCAAAAATAGACAAACTTCGGACCGAAAGCTACGGGGTTCTTTCGGATGAAGAGCTCATGGATTTCGAGGCCAATTTGGACACGATGGAAGTGGACGCAGATAATTTAGAGGTGAGTCTCAATACCTTACTTGAATATTCTAATGTGAATACCTCTGAATTATCTGTGAAAAATAATTTTGCTAATTACAATGTGAAACTGCCATCCATTAATTTACCGGAATTTTCGGGACAATATATAGATTGTTTGCAATTTAAATCCCAATTTGTATCATTAATTCATGATAACACTTGTTTATCAGACTCGCAAAAACTATATTATTTGCAATCTGCCCTGAAAGGCCATGCAAAACAATTGCAAACAGTAAACGATTCTTACTCATCTTTATTTGAAGCTTTAGAAGGTAGATACGAAAATAAAAGATTAATTGTAAATAGTCATATTGCTGAACTTTTAAATCCTAACAAAATAAAATTTGATTCTGCTTTTCATCTCAGAAGTTTAATAGATTCAATTCAGAGTCATCTTAGAGCCTTAAAACAACTAGAATTAGAACCTAACGCTTTGTGTGAATCAATGTTAATTTTTGTTATAACTCAACGTCTAGATGATGAATCGCGTAAACAATATGAAATGGAATTACATTCTAATGATTTGCCTAAGTGGAATAATTTTTTAGACTTTTTAATAAAAAGGAGCCAAGCCTTAGAAAACGTACAAAGAAATTCTTCGTTGAAAAACAAGAACGAATATTCTCCAAATTCAGATCATTTGTCGTGAAAAGCAATGAAAAAACCTGTCTGTTATGTCCTTCAGAGACACACCCAATTTTTAAGTGTAAAATGTTTCACGAAATGTCTGTTCAAGAAAGAAGCAACAAAGTGAGATCCTTAAACCTATGCTTTAATTGTCTAGGCCATCACCTTATTAAGAACTGTTTAAAACTGAACAGGAAATGTAGGGTTTGTAATGCGAAACACAATTCTCTTCTTTGCAAAACAAGGGTGCCCCGAGCGATAAACAGAGACCTCACCTCTCCACAGAGTTCATCAGGGGTCATTTATGACCCGAGTCCAGCCACTACTGTAATAAATCCTCAAACCGCGACGTGTCTTTACAATGAGATTGGGGAGAAATCCATTTTGCTTTCGACCGCGAAGGTCAAAGTTCAGAGTGCGACAGGGGGTTGGCTTCTAATGAACGCGATCCTCGATTCAGGGAGCCAGAAATGCCTTTGTAGCGTGGAAGCGTCAAATTTCCTAGGGTTGGAAAAATACTCTATGAGTTCAACTATTGTAGGCTTGAATGGAGCTTGCATTTCAGTGAGGAAAAGAATTTCCGCTGAAATTTCGAACGGAAGTTCATTTAAAAGAAAACTTAACTTTCTCATAGTCCCTAAAATTACTGGATGCGTTCCTACACAACCATTGGATTTAACAAAAATAAAATTGCCTCCAAATATAACATATGCAGATGCGGAATTTAATATTCCCAAACGAATTGATATTCTCCTGGGAGGTGAAATATTTTATGAATTATTAAAAAGTAAACAAATAAAATTACATGACAATTCAATAATATTGCAGGACTCCGTATTTGGTTACATTGTAACAGGTTCCATTCAAAACGAACCATCGAACTATATATTATTTTTGCAATTTCATCCAAGATCAGGTTGATAGAAATTTAACAAAATTTTGGGATTTAGAAGCAATAGGAATTAAAGCAGAGTCTAGTTGTGACCCAGACGACCAAGCCATGCAACATTTTAAATCTTCAGTACGTTTCAATAGTGGTCGTTATGAAGTTGGGTTTCCTTGGAAGAGCCATACACAAGAGTTAAATGACAATTTTTCCGTAGCAGAAAAACGTGTAAAATCCTTAACAAGAAGATTCATTCGTGATCCAACTCTGTACATACAATATTCCGAAATTTTGAAAGAATATGAATCTCAAGGAATAATTGAAAGGGTTCTAGAAACTGAAAAACCAACTGATAGAGCAGTATTCTATTTACCACACCAAGCGGTATTTCGCCAAGAAAGCCTAACTACAAAAATGCGCATTGTTTTCGATGCAAGTTCTCATGAAGATGGACATCCATCTCTTAATGACTGTATATGGTCAGGTGGGAATTTAAACCCAAACATATTCCACCTGATAATTTCTTTTCGCTTGAAAACGATTGCTATCACCGCAGATATAGAACGTGCATTCTTGCAAATCTCATTACGTGACGAGGACAGAGATGCAGTTAGATTTTTGTTTCCAGACATTGGATCAAATCAAACAGATCCCTACAAGTTTCAAGTGTATAGATTTAAGCGTGTGATGTTTGGAGTCAACGTAAGCCCCTTCTTGCTCTCCGCAACAATTAAGCATCACATCGAGAATTACCGTGAGCAATATCCAGCAGCAACTGAAATGCTTGACACTTGTCTCAATGTTGATGACGTAATCAGTGGTGCTGATGACATCTCCCAAGCCTTAAAAGTATCAAAGGATGCTGAAACAATCATGAAGAGTGCCAGCATGAAATTACGCAAATGGAATTCAAATGATCAAACATTGATGAGAACTTGGGAAAAGGAAGGCCTTGAGACACATCCTTGTCACCCGGACGACAGTTCCAATATCCCTTCGTCAAAGGTTTTAGGGATACCATGGGATGTTGTCCACGACTATTTTACAATTGATGTTAAAGGACTTCTGCAATTGGACACGTCAAAACCCATCACAAAAAGAATTGTGCTTCAATCAGCTGGGAAAATATACGATCCAGTTGGGTTCTTGTCACTCTACACAATTAGGCTCAAATGCCTATTACAAGAACTTTGGCTACGGAAGTTATCCTGGGATGACGAGCTACCGCCAAATATTCATGCAGTATGGTCACAATGGTGGTTAGAACTTCCATTTTTATCAGAGTTGAAGATTCCGCGAAAGATCATCGATTCCAGTGGAGATTCAAGTGAAGTCCAAATCCATACCTTTTCTGATGCCAGTCAAAAAGCATATGGAGCAGCCGCCTTCTTGAGAGTCAAGCACAAGGACAGAGTCAGCGTTGATCTTGTAACATCCAAGAGCCGTGTTGCACCTCTGAAAAGATTATCCCTGCCTAGATTGGAACTGATGGGCGCTCTGCTTGCTGCACGCTTAGCGAAGGAAGTCAAGAAAATCCTAGATCAGAAGTGTTCAACCAGAGCCTTTTTCTGGACGGACTCTCAGGTCACCTTACATTGGATCAAAGGTCCAAGCCATAGATGGAAACCCTTTGTTGCGAACCGGGTTCGCGAAATCCAATCCCTCACCGATCCGAACTCGTGGTTCCACTGTTCCGGCAAGGACAACCCAGCAGATCTACTTACGAGAGGAATCAGCGTAGACGCTCTTACAACCAACTCCAAGTGGTGGAATGGATCCTCGTTTCTACGTCAAATTGACTTCCAGACCAAAGGACTAGATGAAGCGATCCCAGAAAGAGTGTATTTAACGGAAATGAGAAAGAACTCAAATCCAAAAGAGGACATTTCCTTGACATTGACAGTGACTAAAAACAATTTCCTTGAAAACATTATTGATATTTCAAACAACTATGTAAAATTAATTCGTGTTGTAAGTTTTCTTTACAGATTCATACACAACTGCAGAACCAGAATTACAAAGATAAAGGGACCCCTTACTTCACAGGAGGTAAGTCATGCTGAGAACTGGCTGATCCACTCATTGCATGAAAGGGAGTTCTATGAAGAAATGCGCAAATTGTTGGCAGGTGAGCCTATTTCTATGAAAAGTAAATTGACTCCACTTAATGTTTTTCTTGATGAGAGCAACATCATTAGAGTAGGAGGCAGACTTGCCAATTCAAATTTAAATGAGAAAGCTAAATTTCCCATGATTTTACCTAGTAGAAACGTTTTAACTGATATTATATTGAGCCATTATAAAAAATATTTGCATGCAGGACCCCACTCACTTTTATATCTTGTTCGTCAAAAATTCTGGCCACTCAATGGCAGAAATAACTGTCGTAGAATTATTCATGAATGTGTGAATTGCTTTAAGAACAAGCCCATCACTATGAATCAAATTATGGCTAACCTACCGAGAGATCGTGTAACACCGGATTATCCCTTTAATGTCACGGGCGTTGATTTTGCAGGCCCATTCTTCATTAAGTTTAAAAATCAAAGAAAAGGGGCATTAAATAAAATTTATGTAGTAGTCTATGTATGTTTATGTACAAAAGCAATTCATTTAGATTTTGTGACAGATCTCACATCCCAAGCATTCATTGCAAGTTTAAAACGTTTTTGGTAGGAGAGGAAAGTGTGCAAAAATCACCACCGACAACGCTAAAACATTTGTTGGCGCAAATGCCGAAATTAAAAAATTGTTCAAAATGATCAAATTACCTGATAACACATTAGCAGAATTTTTGACAAATGAATCGATAGAGTGGAATTTTATCCCACCCAGGTCCCCAAATCATGGAGGGCTATGGGAAGCAGGAGTAAAGACATTTAAATTCCACTTAAAAAGAGTCGTGGGGAACGCACATTTAACTCTCGAAGAGTTCATCACAATACTTTGTGAAATTGAGGCTGTGCTAAATTCCCGACCACTCACTCCTTTGACGTCACATTTCGATGATTTCGAAACACTGACCCCTGGACACTTCTTAGTAGGTAGACCCCTAACATCCATAGTTGAACCGCAAATAACTAATATAAACGAGAATCAGTTGTCGAGATGGGAAAGAGTAAAAAAAATTACCTAACACATATATAAACTTTGGAAACGCGATTATTTGAATAATTTACAAGAACGTCACAAGTGGAAATTTAACAAAAATAATGTTTCTGTAGGAACCTTAGTTTTAATCAAAGATGAAAATCTTCCTAGTACGAAATGGAATACCGGAAGAATAACTGAAATTTTTCCTGGCACCGATGGTAAGGTGCGAGTTGTGAACCTGCGTATGCCAAACGGAAATATATTAAAAAGGACAATCAGAAATCTTTGTATATTACCTGTATGAATTTTGTTATTAGTAATTATTGTATGTGTATGAATTAACTTTAATCGTATTTAAGTATCATAAAATGTATTGTGTATTTTTCATTTAAGTACTGTAAATATTGTGTATTTTTCATTTAATATTGTGCATGCCTTTTTGCTTTGTAAATATTGTGTATTTTGTATGTAAGTATCGTCAATTGCATTATGTATTTGTATTGAAATTTCATTTCAATGGTGGGGACTCTGTTACGACCCGCATGTGCAGAGGGCGCTAGTAGTCCTCCTTGTTTACATTTTTGTCAGTATGCTTGTAATGCATCCTCGGAGCGGACGTACCTACCGTCCTCAATAAACAAAAAATTTTTAAAGTATACAGTCCACGCCTTTTGCTTGAGCAGTCAAGTTATACATAACTCAAAGTCTGCTCATAATCCGTTCTAGACATTTCTAGAATAACCACACCATTTGTGGTTAAAATCAGAGCTATCGACCTCACCCAGTATTATTGAATTCAATACAATGTTATTGTATGGGGGGCGTGATGAAAATGATGATTGAATATTGGGTCGCAAATATTGAAAGTTTGAGGAGCACTGTAGTAACTGTCTCAAACATATCACCCGAGACTTGGGTAAAATAATTATTTAAGAACATTTTATATTTTCTTATATAGAAAAGGACAGATTTTCCACAATGGAAAAAAAAATGTTGAGATGGTCAATACCAAGATCAACTCAGTGATATACAACTACTATGGGAACCAATATTTTCTAGGACATTTGAGGTGTTAGCTAATTGAAGCGCTAAAATATAAGAAAATTCATTCGCAGTAAATTGGATGTACTTCTTTCAAAGTGCAATGTAAATTGGCAAATGTCGAATAATTGATAAAAGAATTCAAAAGTCATACACATTTTAAGCACAGAATGGTAGATTCTGAAATGTGATGATACCGCTTTCAACCATCCAACCATTAAACCATTCAGTAGTTATGGAATTAAATTTTTCTTAAATTTAAATTCACATCCCGAGTTTTTTTGCTCATAATATCAGATAAATTATGCAAAAATAAAAGGCGCTAAATAGAGAGAGTGTGTGAGTCATTAATGAGAAAACAAGTTTAACTGAATTTGTATAAAACATGAGTACATATCGCATATATGTTTTGATAATAAATTGATGTATTGATTTTATATTACTTAAATTCATACATAAAGTTGAATTAAAACACATTTCTATAAAATATAGTGTTACTTAAATCTCTCTCTATATAAAAATAAGTTTTTGAGATGCTGTAACGAATTTATTACGTACTATCGTAGCAATTCCAACTTTCAAAATAACTCGCCTCGTTGAGAACCCAATGTTGTGTATGTGTCATATGCGCTGTGTGTGAATTGGCAATTATGTTCTTTCTTTCACAGAATGTCGCCAACACAGCTACGATGGTACATTTTTGCAAGTTCTCGAATAAAAATATCGCAACGATTGCCTGGACATGAGGCGTTTCGTGAGAAGAAAGGAATTGTTTCATGTGAAGACTTATTAATCAAAAGAACTAAACATTTTACTTTCCAGGAAGTTGTAAGAACTGCAGGGGTTTACCAAAATCTGATTGAATTTTGAGAAGAAATGGACAAAAATAAATAAAACTGTATAATACATGTAGATTACAGTTTTCTAATTTGAGGAATAAGTGTGAATAGCTGTATAATTTGTGCAATGGGGCCTGGTTCACCGATAGGAGGACAGGGTTCACCTCCTCCCCCTTAGTTTACGTAATTTTAATTTCTTTAAAATATTTGTAAATTGGACTTCCTTTTAAGCAAGTTTTAAGTGATGGTCATTAAAAATGTGATTAAAAATGATTAGAGTGACATTTGTAGCTCATACGAAATACTGAATTAGATCCTGGAGTAAAAAATTGAGTAAATCTGGATGATAAAATGGAAATGCATATAGTATGCATATTAATAATAGTGTATACGGTGCATTCATAATAGTATAAAATGTTTCCAAAAGTCAAATGTGACCTAAGCAGAGTAATAAGGCATATGAGTAAAAAATTACATACACAAATGTAACAAAAGCACGTATTATATCAAAAGTTTTTTTAAATTTCCGATGGGGATGACGATTGATATTTATTACTGTAAACCTAGTACATTCCCCGGGAGTTGGTATTACTTTTAAGTGTGGCACCATGTAAGTAGAGTACCAATTGCTGCATGTCATTTTGACAACCAGTTTCCTACCAGTGGGAGGCCTTTAGCTCAGACGATGCAAAATTGTACCTGGACAAACAGACACTCAAGGGATAATTAACACGCCGTATAATCATACGGCATAGATACTGTCGATTTATTGCATCATAATAATCCACCACCTTCGTCTGGGGTCAAACCTGCAACCTTGAGCATACAAGGTCAGCTACAAATCAACTACGCCATCAAGCTGGCTATATCAAGAGTTATTTACCGTATTTACCGTACCGTCAAAGCCACACTTTTTTTTCAATGTCAATGCTTTTGAAACTCGGGTGAGGCATAGAATCGAAGGCGGTTTTGATTCAATTTTTTGAATATTTATTCAAAAAATTGTATTATTTAATTAAATTGTATCGTATCTAGTGTTTAAATGTGAAATGTTTTTGTTTTGTTACTTATGCCACCTTATTGACACTAACATCAGATCCAGGCCCAGGAAATTCATCCCGGCAGGGCCTAGTAATACACCTGTCGTTAGCTGTAGCTTTTAGAACCATACAGGTGTCAGTACGATTTGGCTCAGTTCCTCAGCAATTTTGAGGTAGAACACTCTGGAGTCGTTCAGGGGCCTCCCACTTGTCCACATTCCACCAACCTCGCGAGAGGACTTGAAACTTGATGGTTTTTTAGAGTACCCCATGATGCAAAGGCAATATATATTTATAAACATCCATGCCCTCTCCGGGATTCAAACTCAGACCCAACGGCACAGCGGTCAGCGTCACTAACTAATGTGGAATTCTGTGTATCATACAATATGAGACATTATTACATAAAATTTTGCAATGATCTATTTTAACCATTTTTGGGAGCCGGGGTAACCTAGTGGTTAGAGCATCGGACTCCAGACCGGAAGACCTGTATTCGATGCCCGATGCCACCAAATACCCTCCGAGTACACACGGAGTACGTACTCGTGAAATCAGTGGGTCCGAAAGTCTTGTGGGCGGTCGCAGCTGAAACTACGGGTGCAGTGGGCTGGAGAATATTTCCCTCCCCTCCAGTTCCATGCCTAAATTGTGGAGGTGCAGATTGGTGGTGTCGCCATCTATCGTAAATAAGTCCAACCTGTCTCACAGGCTCTGGCAACATTTATTCCTTCTCTTCGGGATGGACACGGCAACAACAACAACAGCAACCATTTTTTTTTTAAAAAATGAATAAAGACCTTGTCTGGGAAACAGCTTTTTTATGATAACCTGTTATGGTTAAAAAATCCCTTTTCATATTATTCTGCAATGGTTTCAGAAAGTAAATACAGTCGAATCTCTATATTGCAAATTTTTCTATATAAAAGGTTCTTTTTCCTGGTACCTTGAACATTTCGCGATTTTCTTCGTAAAACGATCTCTCTATAGCGTAGTGCATTTCCTGTATAACTAACTTTTTCTTTTGTGATTCAATTTTTGTTCTTACTTTTTTAAAATTATTTCTGAAAACTTTTCAAGTTATTCTCTCTTTAGCACATTTTATCGTGGTCATAAATTTTTTACTCGTTTTATTAAATAATAACTCGCCGAGAGCAATAGAATTCTGGACGTTTCATCTAAGAAGTTCAACCTTTATCCCCCATTGTCCAGTTCAAAAGAAACATCTTAGATATACCCTTTCACCCTCAGTGGAGTTGTCCCGTATCCCTATGTTCTAATTATAAAACAATGTATGTTTAATATTACTTGTATGCTTTAAATTATAAAATGTCCTTAAAATTCTCTAATTTTTGTACAAAAATATTTTCTTAGTATTAAAAATACAGTGAACCCTTCGACACTTTTTTTCTTGGTATCCTTGCAGTTTTTCTTTTTTCTTTCTTTTTTGATGAATAGGACATATAAAATAAACATATATTAATTTATAAAAAGGTGTGAATAGTTACTTTTTTTAAAACACAGTGTTTATGAATTTAAAATTTATTTAATGTGTTTTATAAAGTATACGAAAAGATAAAAATCTATGTAACGAACTTTTTTCGGGGATTTAGTGCCTTCGGTATATAAAGGTCTGATTGTATATCTTAAATATTGGTTACTTAGTTATAAATTTCAAATTATTATAACGTGTGTATGAATATTACTTTATTTCTTCATTACTTAACAAATACATAAATATTATTATTATTGCACAAAATATTACTTAAGTTGAAATTTTACACTGTATCACCGTTTTACATTGGAATTATAAGTTAGAAGTAAGTAAGAGATGCGTAAATAAGGTTAAGTTTTTTTAAACAATACATTGCGTACACATGAAAATATTTTGTGAGTTAAGGCTGTGAAGACTTAGAAAATGAATGTTTTAAAAGATCTGTGAACACTAAGAAAAGTATGCATGTTATCAAATAATTTTTTTCTAAAATTTTAAACATATAAATCTAATTAAATTTAACGTTACTTTTTACATTATTATTTTACAGTTATTCTTTTTTGCAAATGATTTAACATAGTTTAGGTACTTAAAATGTTTATCCTAATTTTTAATATTGCTTAAAAAAATTTTAAAAATAATAATTACTCACTGCATTTAATGACATTTAAAATCATTGAAAGAAAATCTGTAAAACAATCAAATTAATTAAAATAAAAATAATTACGCAATAGGTAATATAAGCAAAGACATAATTACACTAAAAAGTTGATCCCGGTCTAGACAAATTTATTAAAAGAGCAAGTAATTAGAAATTAGAGTTATTAATTTATAAGTGGATTAAGTTATTATTTTTTAAACAAAATACTGCAAGCGATTAAAAAAAAGACTTCAATAATTCATAGAAAAATGAAGATGGAAAAAGGAAAAAGTAATCATTTTTTGAAAGTCGAAACTTTTCCTATTAAAATAATATAGGGCTGCAATGAATTCTAATTTTGTTTTTTGTACTTTTTCATTGATCGCATTTTGCCTGAAGATTGTTTTAAGTTCTCAAATGATAAATTTTAATTTCCGAAACATTTGTTTTTTAAAATGACATACATCTTAAAAATTTTATTTATCTTTTACAAGTTATAAATTAATTATTATGTTACGTATTTTTAACTGAGTTAATTATTGAAAATTAATATAAACTACTCTTAGTTAAGTTAAGGCTATTTTTGGGTTTTATAGTTTTTATTTCAAAAAGCGTTCAAAAATCCTTTATGGTTAAAAAGACTTTTCCTTAATAAGATTATTTGTAAAACAAAAAACTTTAAAGTTAATGCATATTGTTTCATAAGAAGAAGGGATAGCTTTGAAAACAAAAAGGAGAATTATTATTTTGAAAAAAAATAACTTCTGATTGAAAAAGCGCTAAGCTAAGTCATGCATAATTTACAATGAATCAATGTGTTAACTGTCGCGAATTCATTTCTGGCATCATCCAGTCGAAGTTTGAAGTCATGATGTCACTGAAGATCTACTCTCTACTCCAGGTTAATCGCAGGCGACAGTGAGTTGCGGTAAGTGGAACACATCTGACAGGCCTACAATCATATAGACCAATGTGCCCTAAGCGTCTGTACACGGTCTGCCTTGAAACTGTCGTAAAACCACGCAAAAAATCATCCAAATACTTCCTTTGTGCCATAACTATGCGGTTATTGCACTAAAAGGCTTTTAAAGCGCTTGTGAACAATTTTACTTAGGCGTTGAATAGGCGTTGTTGTTTGGGCGTCCGGACTGTAAGAACAGTCCTCAATCCCATATCGTGAAAGTCTATGATGCTGGGCTTGACGAAAGTGGTGTTTTCCATTCTGCTGAGTGGCATGTTGGTGATAATTTTACTTCTTTGCCGCCATTCCTTATATACCCCTCTCTTACACTCTCGCCATTGTGACGTACTATCCGCGCCATCTGGTGGTTTCCTGTAATTTGCATATTCTTCTTCAAGATGTGTGTGATAATTCTACAGGTGAAATTTTTATTTTAGAGTTCAATTTCTGTGTGATTCTGAATTATCCTTAATTTATGGACATGAGTGTAAATTAGGATGCTTTGTTATATTTGAAATTTTTTAATTTTTTGATTCTTAGATATGTAGTATTTACTGTATTTCAAGTGATAATGGTTAATTAAAAAAACAACTTAAAAATGTATATTACTGGCATTCATTTCTTTTCCTTTGCAAACGCTTTTCAAACTTTTTTATTTTTTTTTATTTAGGAAAAATTTAGACATTCCTTCGAGATTTTATTTGATTATTAATAGTACCAAATATATTGATATATTTTTCAGACATACTATGAAACAAACAATTTTGGGCTTGGAAATACATGTAATTTCATCCAGGAACATTTTACGATTTACCAAAATTTTGTTACTAAGAAAGACATAGAACAGAAACAAATTACTTCCTTCTATTACACGTACAATAAAATTACATAATTTAACTTAAAACATATTACACAAAAATAAAATAAGAATATTCTAGGGAAAAAATGAATTTTAGTCAAACAGGCCACTTTTACACCTCAAAAGACTCTTCAATTATAAATTCAATACAAATTACCCATTATTCAATCTTTAATACGAAATAATGTTAAACATTCAATAAGAAAATCCATGAATAAATTAACAAATTTTCATAATAAGTTTTTTATACGTGAACTTTGGTTTATACATATATGGTATTAGTTACAGATGTTGTCTCTACTTTAATTTTTTTGATATTGAAAAAAAAATCTTAGCAGTTTTTAAAAACATTTCAATGGCCTCCCGCCTAAGGAAGCCATCTCTTCATCTACTCGACCTAAATCTGTAGGGGGTAAAGATTGATGACCCTAGGTAGCCATGAGAAATCTAATTTATTATTGCCAAATATAACAATCAAAGACAATTCAACTATAGAGGGAAAACCTAGAGTGACATAACGTAGCTCAAAATCTTATGTAAATAAGCGCATGAAATCCTAATTGCTTAACTTTACTCACAGTTTTCTTAAGAATCCTAACTTTCTTAATCTATTTTAATAACTAAAGCCCGTCCTATAATCACGCGCTTAAATTCCGATCCTTACCGTAACAGCACTGCTTTCAGCAACTCAGCTTCTCCTACCCCTTTCGATTATTAAACGTCCACTATATATATATATAGTGGAAGTTTAAGCTCCACTGTATATATATATATAGTGGACCACTGTGTATATATATATATATAGTTATAGCTCCACTGGTGTGCAAAAATTAAGGACGAGACGGTTTATTCAATATAACTTTGTACAAAAGCATTCCAAATCAACACATTTAATACCGTAAGATCCCCAATACGTAAGGACATGTGTAATGTAAGCAACACTTACTAAAAGAGAAATCAGAGGGATAAAAAGAAGCTTGATTGAAAAAGTAGCATGGAGCGCAATGCAACTAAAGGCCGAAACATCCCTGTGATGGGTGTCCAGCAAGAAACATCCGGTCTTTAGTAGGGGATATGATCTCCCCTGACTGCTAGGCAGGTTTTACAGCGTCTGCCCATGCTCAGAATGAGGGTGTCAATGAGTTGTTGAGGCATTGCTGCCCATTCGTCTTGCAGCGCCAATCGAAGCTCCCGAATCGTTACTGGTGGTAAGGTACGAGCTGCCAAACGTCTGCCTAGAAAATCCCACACATGCTCGATGGGATTGAGATCCGGAGATCGTGCCGGCCAATCCATACGTTCAATATCCTCACTCTCTAAGAGCTGTTCGGCAGCTACTGTGCGATGACATGGTGCATTGTCGTCCATGAAAAGGAACTGCACACCCATAGCGCCTCTAAAAAGACGCACATATGGAAGAAGAATCTCGTTACAATAACGGGTCCCGTTGACTGAACCTGCGTCGAAGATGTTAAGGTCTGCACGACTACCAAGCATAATGCCTCCCCAAACGAGAACACCGCGACCTCCATACCTGTCCCTTTCAATAATGTTCGAGGGATGATAGCGGCTTCCCCGCTCTCTCCAGATGAGTATGCGATGAGAAACGCTACTCAAACTGAATCTGCTCTCATCTGTAAAGAGTACTCGTCCCCATTCAATGTCTCTCCAATTCCGGTGTTCCCGGCACCACAGAGAACGCCTTCTCCGATGGGCACGCGTTAAAGGTACACACCGTACAGGGCGTCGTGCAAACAGACCACCACCGTGCAGTCTTCTGGCCACGGTAAAACGCGATATCGGTCGTCCAGTCGCCTGTGTCGTGTGTCTAGCGATTTCTCCCGCTGTCTGCCGCCTGTTTCTTCTGGCATGTAAGACAATGTACCGGTCATCTGCGGGTGCGATTCCTCGTGGACGATCACTACTGAACCCCCGGATAGCTGTTCCTGTAGTTTGAAATTGTCTCCAATATTGTGAAACGATGCTGTGAGCAATTCCGAACTCTGCAGCCACACTTGTCACACTGCGGCCTTCCTCCAACTTCCCAATGATTCGACCTCGGGTAAAAGCATCCAGATGTCGTCTAACAGATTGATTATTCGCCATTTCTCGCTGAGGCAGCAACTCGGTGTGATTTTAACTCTATACGGCGTGCAATCTATGTGCCAGAAATACTGATCTTACACCGACAACATGCTTTATACTACTCAGACACTCCCCTATTACGTCTACCTGCATATCTGCGCATGTGCTACCGTACATCACCTTACTTAATCTCCTGATTGGTCTTTCTGTCCGCTCTGCCTCTTCGTTCAGCTGATATGCTAATTTTTCGACTTCGTCCTTAATTTTTGCACACCAGTGTATATATATATATATATATATTAGCTAATCTGCATATCAAGGTTTCTTCTTAAGATGGATGGCTGTGAAATACTTCTTGTTGGTCCCAAAGACTCCCCAAGAGGATTAATCGAAAATTCCGAATGGCCCCGTCACAACATGTTATACACTTTTAGCCATTATTTAAAAGTATTTTCGGATTATTTCATAAGTAAATACTAACAATTATAAGGAAATGGAAAACATCTTAAACGCTAAAATTAAATATTTTATTTTAAATCATTAAATATTATATAAAGGGGTGTTATAATAAAAGTGATTCGAGTTCTGTATCCATGAGATGTGTAGGGACATAAATGAGACATATACATAGATAGAAACAACATCATTTAATGAGTGAAATGCATACAAAATTTGGTGTATGCAAAACCCAGGGTGTTTAGTCAGGCGTCCCATTGTGGAGGAAGGTTACGAACTCCATCTTTGAAGAAAGATGACGGTTGATCTTGGAACCAGTTAAAATTTGTAACCTTTACGTCATCATTGGAATAAACCTGTTGACCGTTAGGCTTTCCAACAGGAGTCTAAAGATTTGATAGTCACAAGGCGACAGATCTAGACTGTAAGCTGGATGTTCCAGAACTTCCCACATTTTACGGGCCAATGCCTCGATACATAATTTGGCGACATGCGATTGTTTTTTGTCGTGTAGAATGATGACATCTGACGACAGCGTACCTAAATGTTTGATTTTGATAACCTTATGCGGCTTGTGTTTGGGTGTAGCTTTGGGCATTGATGGAAACATCTGATTCCTTAAACTCCAGCAATAGGCGTCCCTGCATGTAGAAAAATAATACTCAAAAAATGCCCCATTGCCATGCATTCTACGATGAATATCCACTGATTTACATCCTTTCAGTGTTAAAAACTTTCTTACAGCTAGTTGACCCGTTTTGAATACAGTTGCATCCACACCAGGTATTTTTAAATGAATTCCACGTTCTTATGAATACATTTATCACTAATGTGCTTGCTCACTCACGTGAATGATACACGAACCTTCACTATCGCTTTTGTTTCACTAAAATACAATAAAAGCTGTTTACATGCGACGCTTTGAATCATTTTCATTTGAACACGTCTTATAAATTACAATATTCGTGCTAATTATCTTACAAGAATTTACCAGATTGATTTTGATTTTGATACTAGTATTCCCCTCTTTATACCCACAACAGGCCAAATTGGAGTCTTTGAGTCTTGATTGACAAAGTTTCTCTAAATTTCTGCTATCTACTTCATGTGTTCAATGAAAGGTAACAGTTTTGGCGGGATAGTCCAATTTTTAGCACTTTGCCCCGCGGAGTTTAAAATAAGTCCCAGTTTTTGGAAAGAATACACGATGGAAAAAAGTGAAGGGAATATAAGGTTTTCAGCGGCTATGGGGCTATTTCGTCAGAACATCATCCTTGTCAAACCAATATCTGCTATGTGCAAAAAGTATAACTTTAAGATATTTTTATTTAGAAATATTCTGGCTGATGCGCATAGCATATTTATTTTCGCGGCCACTGTTTCACCGTCTAATGTTTAGAGTTACATGGAAGTCCTTTTATACTAAAATTTGCTACGCAAATTAGTCATAGTTCTCAAAATGTTGAAATATCCAAAGTATGCATGTAGCACATATTGGTTTGACAATGACGAATGAGTTTGTTAGTAGTTTTGTTAATATTGCAATGTTAAGTAAATAAATTATTTAGAAGAGTGGATGATACATTACAATGATATAGTACGTTTTTATTGGGTTATATTAACATTTATTTGGAATGATGTGTAAAAATGCTTCAGTCATAATACTCAAAATTTCCCATATAGTAATATTTCTGAAAGTGATTTTTTTTTAAAGAGCTAACATTATTCAAAAATATACTTATAAGAAAATGTTAAATCTTGGACATCAGTAAAAACCATAATAGAGAAAAATGTTTAGAAATATTCCCTAACTTTGAAGCAAACCATGTTCCATACAACAATGCACTAAAAATTAAGAAATACATGCCATCCTTACCAAGAACTGAGTCTTGAACTAACGCCACTAAGTGTTGAGACTTTGAAAGCCATTTTGTGTAAAGAATACAGTTTAATATATTCTTGTGATAAATTTCATGACATTTTAAACTGCGACAGGGATCTAGTAAAAAATTTACACGAAGGACAAATATACTAAAGAAGGAAATAGTACTTTTGTATAGTATTATTTTATTCTTTGTATAGTAACTATACATAATTTTTTAATGTATTGTATTTGCAAAAAGTACTTATGTCAAAATTTTAAATATGCTCTCTATAACAACAACAAAAAAAAACGACTCACAAGAAGAATTAATCCGATTGTAATGCAATTTTGTATGCAAAGACATTTCAACCGAACATGCAAATGATTAAAATTTGGTATCCAATGAATGAATAGCGGGAGCTACAGCGCATCGGAACTGCTCACTCAGCAGGTGTCTGTAAGAGATGAGATCTGATAATCGAAATTTTTGTTGCATTTGCGATACCTTTCAACGACTGAAAAAATGCCTCACCAAGGGATTCGAGTTCATTACGAGTAACTGTCAGAGTTTGGCAAAGATCGTATCATTGGATTGAGAGAGGCTGGTTGAGCACACACACACACACACACACAAATCGGAGAATCGCTCGTCATATGTTTCAAAGCGATGCGGCCATTAGTAGATGCTGGCAAGAATGGGTGGACAGTGGAAGATTCTAGTGTCATGATGGTAGCAGTTGACATACGGCCACAGCAGAATGGGTGGTCAGATTGTCAGATCAAATGTCACAGCGCCTGATTCATCATTATCAACCATCAGACGTGCGACTCGTACTTGAGTATCCACCATGACCATTCACAGACGGCTGATAGAGCAAAGTTTACGCTCGTACCGACCACTACGCAATATGTTACTCACGCCTCCACAGTGTTACGCCAGATTATAGTGGTGCTTGGCTCGATCAGGTTGGAAACAGGCTGACTGGAGACGTATAGTGTTTAGCGACGAATCACGCTTCCCACTGTGTCCTAGCGATAATCGAAGACATGTCTGGAGACATCCAGGGTAGCGTGCTAATCCTGCTGTCACTACTGCACGCCTCACAGGCCCTCAACCAGGAATTATTGTCTCATGTGTCATTTATTTTGACAGCCGGACCGTTTTGCTCGTCATTAGAGGCACACTTACAGCACTGTGGTACGTCGATGTTATTCTGAGAACTGATTTTCTACAGTTCCTTTTGCGGTACCCCGGCCTTTTTGCTTCTGCAAGATAATGTCAGACCATATACTGCACGTGTTGCTATGAACTGTCTCACAGCTTATCAAGCACTTCCTTGGCCAGCCAGATTAACAGATCTCTCCAATCAATCATGTCTGGGACATGATGTGAGGGAATGTTGATGACCTGGCACGACAATTGGAGCACATTTGGCAAGACATATCGTAGGAGACAATCAGGGTGCTTTATCACTTTATGCCACGTCAAGTGGCAGCTTGCATCCAGGATATGTAGGAGGGTCAAAACCTTATTAAGCTCGTTACTTTGTAAATATGTAACTCTAAAATGAAGCATTCAATTTTTTTGAAGTTTTAATCAGTTTCTATTCTGCACATAATATTTTCACCCAATAATTTCTGTCTCTATCGGACAACTTGTTCTTGGTGCGTCGTTTTTCAGTTTTGTTATAGAGTATATATATATTAAAACACTATTTTTGATTTTTATGAAAATTTTTGTTGCTCCATGTAAATACAATTCTTAATCAAGAACTACCCTCATCCCGTGTCATTAGTGTCCCACTTTACCGAATGTTACAATCTGGCAACCTTAGTTTAACCCCTTGCTTCTCGCTCCCGTCAATATCACGAGGTGAAATTTCCCTCTCTATTTCTCGTGCCAGTGATATTTTCGGGCTGGAGTGTTCAAAAGCAACACGCTAAAAAGATTAAAACTTTCTAATTCTTATGTCCGGAATCACATGTTTATATCTCCCCAGATGTTAGTACCGGATTATTATTAACGTGTTTAGATATAGTTATTTTATTTTATACTAGATGTTATATCTTAATTAAATATATGTATTAGCGATAAGTTTTTGTAACCTTTGCTCATTTGCTTAGTTCCGCTTTTCGTGAATACTTGTAGGTTGCGTTCTGTGATAATATATATATATATATATATATATATATATATATATATATATATGTATTCAACATGGAATTAGTCAGGAAGTGAATCGGATTCTTTAACTATTAACGGATCTGAGAGTGATTCTGAAATAACTGATTGTTTTGAAAATTCGGTTAGTGAATCTGTGAGCATCGATGATGGATCTGTAGTGTTACGTGTGATGTTGGCTTTTTTATCTCATGTGTGATTTGGAATTTATCTCATAAGAAAAATTACAAAAATGTGTTTTTACATCATACATAAGTGTAATAAAATTCTCCTTCAATGCTTATAACACATGTGTTTTTAATTTTATCCTTTGCCGGAAAATCAACATTCAGTCATTATACACCGAAATGTTAGCTTTTTTTCAAAAAATTAATTTTTGTGTTTCAAACTAAAAATTTACCCAAAATTTAAAAATGAATGCATTTATTGAACAAACATTTAGTTTTACTTAATTTGCTTGAATAAAAAATAGGCACTTTTATGACAGTTTTCTTCAAAATCACGCGACCGTTAAGGGGTTAAACTTGCTATTTCCTAGTATTTTGTTACAGAGAATATCGATTAACTCGCAACTGAGGGGACTGAAATATTTTTTCGTGTTAAAAGAAGTTCATATTAAAGGATAATGATAATGCATACACATCATCATTATCCACTGCAACGAATTCTTCCAATGACACAGTAGGACAGCTGGTGTTTTCCCTATTTTGTTTATTCCCAAAAAAAAAATTTTTTGTGGTAATAGAAAAAACGCATGAAAAAAATACGTAGTACTTTGTCGGAGCTGTTGTATTATTTCGTGTTCATTGATATTTCGTCTTAAGCGTTTTCGCGTTGAACGTGTTTTACTGTATTTTTTCAATTTCTACTATTAGTTCACTCTCTCCCTATATATATATATATATATATGTATATATATATATATATATACATACATATATATATATATACATATATATATACATATACATATATATATATATACATATATATATATACATACATATATATATATATATATATATATATATATATATATATATATATATATATATACACACATATATATGGCCCTGGGAGCAACTGTCGTGACAATTTATACTTATATTATTTTGAAAAAAAGTAGTTACATAAATAATTATATATATTATATTTATCGTTATATAGATGGCATAATCACTTTTGGCAAACAAGCCAGTTTTATACCTAACATTAATTTTTATCCACAATATCTTAATTTAATGCAGACAAATAGTAACAACAATAAAGCAAATTTTCTTGACATGAATATCAAAATAAAATATAATGTAATAGTTTCTAATATTTATGATAAAAGAGATTTTAATTACAATATTATAAAAGTTCCTCAATGGGAGAGTAATGTACATGTTTCTATATCCAGAAATATTGTTATTAATAAGAACAACGTAATAAATTTCTGGCGTCAAAAAATTCAGAAATAATAAATAACTATAAACATTTTACTAAATATTGTTTAAATCAGAAATACCCAATTAATTTTATTAATAGTTATATGAATAAAGCTATTCAAAATAGTAAGGATTAAAAATTCTGAGATTGATAATGGTTTATTACTATAAATTTACATATTTCATAGTTATAGTTACCTCTATATTCTAATATTAGATAAAAATTACTTTAAAATTACTTATTATTTTATTCATATATACTCTAGTGTTACTAAAGTTATGGTAATTTGTAACTCACTTATTAATTTTTATTTCCATTTTTTTACACTTTTGTTTAGTGCTACATTTCAGCCATTCACATGACTTAAATCTGGAGAATCTGACAATAACTTTTTATTGCACTCAGATTTAGCGCGGGCTCTGCATTTCTAAGTGCAATTTTTAAGTTACCTCTATCTTGTAATGGATTCAGATATTATTATCCATTACTTTCAATAGGTTTTTGCTCAGTACTATTTACATAAAGGGGGAAGGTTGGCTGGCCCAAAAACATGTTCAAACCCCTTTTATATAAATTAATTTATATATTAGCTGTCCTATGTCCCCAATGTTTATAATACTGCAGCATTCATTTTATAATTTTTAATCTCGGTTGCTCATGTGTCCTTCATCGTGTGATTTTCCTACTGTCTTTGTGTTTTTCGAATGTGATTGTTGGTTGTTATCTCTTGTTTTTAGAGACTGAGACTATATATATATATATACAGTTCAAACTTTCAGCCGTTAATAAAATACTTTCTATTCATCCATTCAAGTTCAAATGCATTTTTTAAAACTTGTAGTGGATGACACTTAATGTTAATACAGTTTTTTTCTAATATTAATTCATTAATTAAATTATAAAATGAATAAATAGTAACAAAAAAAAATAATAGTTCAACAGCATACATAGAAAGTAAAATCATCCGTTGTGTCCTTGTAGCGCATTGGATAGCGTTTTGGACTTCTAATCCAAAGCTCGTAGGTTAGAATCCCACCTGGGATGGCCTAATTTCCCAGAACGGGATTTCTTTTTACTATACTATTTCATTTGAATAATTTTTTTAATGAATGAATAAATAGTAACAAACAAACAAAAGAATAGTCCAACCCCATGCATAGAAAGGAAAATGGAAAATTACAAGGAAAACCACTTTCTATTTTGCCATTTGATATTGTGATTATGTCATATGTAGATACATATTTATACTAATTGCAACTATTAATAAAAAGTAACTAAAATAAAATTTTTCCTTGTTGACCTCAGTAGGAATTGCCTTTAATTTTTTTTAATATTACTTGCTAAAGTCAAATGAAAAGAAATTTCATCAACATTTCCAAGAGCATCTTTGGATAAATTTAGAATTGTCAATTTGAATTATGATCAAATAAACAAAAACATTTACAAATGATGATCATTGTAAATAACAGTTAAAAAGAAAATAAAGGAGTTACAGTATGGTGAGAAAGAGAGATAGAACACTTCAAATAATAAAATAAATAAATAAAAAACAAAATTTTATTAGTAACACTATTAAAACATTATTCATTTTCTTAATTAGGAATGCATTAATTGCAACCCGACATCATTAGTTTAGTCGTTAGTTCGCCATTTTTTATTTTCTTTATTTAATCAACCATTCATTACTTAAAGTTATTAAAAATGACTTGTTTCGAATTCTACAAATAATTAACTAAAATTTTGCCCGTAAGTGAATTGTATCTCTGATTAAAAAACAACATATTAAACTGGGCTTTATTAAAAATATTCCTTGTGTGTGTTTAATGAGTATTTCGATCACCGAATTCAATAGAAATGGGAACACTTTCATAAACATCAAATTTCAGAAGACATATTTTCAACAACTTGCAAAGATTAATTTTTTAAAAAATCTGCGAAATGTCCTTTAGCTTTTGTTTTCACTGGTTTCATATTTTTAGAGATTATTATTAAATTCTACTTGTTTTCCGTTAAATATACTTTCAATTATTCATTCGTAAAATGGAATTCAAATTATTCGTATTTTGTTTTCGAAAGGGCAGTTTCCTTCAAAATTAACCAATAAACAAGATTTACAAGATCAGCTAATGAATGTACGACATTTGTTCAAACAGAAATAAAAGAAACTTTTCTCTTTTAACTTAGCGAGATGAAGTATTCATGTCAAAGTGTTTATCTTATGATACAATAATATAAAGTGTAATTAAATCATGTTATTTGCTGTCTTTTAAAGCTGACCTTTTGTAAATATTCATGAGATTTATCAAATGGTGTTTAATTTTAGATAGGTTGTTTGTTTTTAAAATTGTCGATTCTGTCAAATACATTTTGTTTTCATGTAGTAATAAAAAGTTCTTTTTTTATATATCTTAATACATTCTACATCGTTTGTATTTCAATGTAATTTTATTAGAGTGTTAAATAACAGAATTATACAGTTTTTTGACAGAAATTATTCTCAAGAAGTAAAATAGAATACATAATGGTATAATTTGTATTTCATTATTTGCAATCTTCTATATACAAGTGTGTTACAAGTTATTTATATTTTTACTAGTGTATTACAGATTATTTGTTGCTTCATTTCCCGTTAATAATTAATAATGTACTGACATTTGGTATCTATAATTTATTTAATGATACAAACTTATGCTTTTTTAATGCACAATTTTAATTGCAAATTCGATTATTTAGTATTGTTGGCGCATTTTCTGAAGGCCAGGTGTGACTGGTCGGGCGCCAATCTAATCAGAAAGACTAGAAATCTTATTGTATGATAAATATTTTTAGAGTGGATATATTTACTCATGTTTTACAACCAAATTTTGTACTATTCAGAGCTTTTAGCAATACTTATATACTTTGTTTTGAGAAAAAAACCTTTTGAATCAACTTGCAATATAATGATTTATTTTAATAGTATATATAGTGTGTATTAATATCTTGTGCAAAATATATTTGTGATATCTAAATATTTGAAATATTTTTTTTTCATCCAGGGAAACAACACTATGCAGCAAAGGTGAGCTACGAAGCTGGTTTACTGTGCAGTTAGAATTTGATTAATAGTGAAAAGAAAAGTTAAAAGCTTTCGCCAAGTTAGAGGATAACTTTGCAATATGGTTACCTTGATTTTTATCGTTTGGGACTGAGTTTGCTATGGTGCTCAGGTATATGATTGTTATTCTTTGAAGGTTTATTTTCTTTGTGGTAACCCTATTCCTTTCAAACAATTCGTATTTTAAAAACATTTAACCATTTATAAGTTAGGCTGTTGTTGCACTATTCATGTTCCATTTTTTGTGATTTTTTTCTGTTGGATAATGGATACCTTAGAAAATATTGGAATATTGGTGAGTACCATGTTCACTTATTTAAAAAAAATACAAGTTTTTTGCGTTTAATTATTACAGACTAAAGAAATTACCAAATTCGCACTTTTGGTCAGTTTTATTTTCAAAGGGTTCGGTTTTCTTTTTTATTCAGTCTTTGTTTAGATTTCGCTGATTTATGTCTTTTTGAAATTTGATAATTGCGTTTGAGATGTAACAATTGTTTCTCAAATAAGTTATACATTTGACTGCCGAAAGTTTAAGGTGCAAATTTGCGCTTTAATAATAATAAACCTGTCAGGAGAATTATATTTTTAATAGAAGGAAATTGCGCAGCTCCGATATTTTACATTTAATAAATGATTTCGAAGTTTCTTACACATTCCCGAATAATTTATAATTTTCTTTTAATATTTGATTCTTTAGGCTTCAAATTAGAAGAAAATTACATAATCACTTTTTGCATTTTCTTTTCTTTCACCCATTTAGAAATCCTAAATATTCTATAATTTTTTATCCATGTGCTCATAATTTTCATTGCCATTTTATATAGACAGTGTCAGTACATTTCTTCTTGTTTCCATTTTTTAATCTTTTTCTAACTTTTTGTAATTCCACTGTCTTCTAGTGTTTCATCAAGATTCAGTCATTTTTTTAAACTCTTTACAACCTATTTTCTTTAGCGCTTTGTGGCCATCTTGGATGAAATACTACTTTCCGTGTAAGGTACATTTGGTGGTTAGCGTTCAAATAACAAATCGCATCCCAATTTTCTTTTTTTTTGTCATTTGAAAAGAGTGTTTTTGCATTTCTATGTTTAAATAAGAATTTTCTTATAATTTCAATGTATCGTTTCTTGATAGTTAAGTTACTGAATAATACATGCATGCAAATCTAAGGCATATAAATTACTAAGTTAACGAGCTATAGAAGTATCGCTGTAAATTTATGAATTCGATAAGAAAATTTAATTTTGAATACTAAATAGTGCATAAATTTTTTTGTCAAATTCTTACTTATACATTTTTCCAGTTGCACTATTAATTTGATAATTGATGCAATTTTTGTTTTGCCATAATTTAGTTAATGTTTATTGATTCCTTATATAAAGAATAAAAAATCGAATTTTGTTCAAAAATATTAAAAGCATTTGAGTTTTTGAGAATTTTTTTTAAAAACATTGAGTTGAGAAGCAGAATTTATGTTTTGTGTACTGTTATTGTTATGAAATATTTGTAACCCTTTCAAACATAATTTGTGATAACTTATTTTTGCTTAAACAGAACTAGCGAGATGTTCTTATTTTTATTTTTAAACCAAATGAAATTTGGATTATTATTTTAGCTAAAAAATGGTTAGTTATCAAAATTATATAATTTATCACAGAATATTTATTAAAAAACTACTGAGAATGCATATAAACAAACAATTAGATAAAATAATTAACTATATTCAAAAACAGCAAAAATTCTGACTTTTTGAACCTAAAACCAAATTAGAATCTTACCAACCTTTTCGCTATTCCAAAAAATCGGACATAAAAGTTTTTTAAGAAACGTGTGATTCACTTGTGACTTTTGTACAGATATTATTTATGTATTTAATAGTCTATTATTCACCACTCAGCACATGCTTGTATGGATGGTTCCTTGAGTATTTAATATCCTGAAGGAAGTTTTTTAAAAGTACTTAACTACCTTGTTATTGTTTCCTCACAATGTTAATAAAAACTTAGTGTAAAATTTGAAAAAAAGGAGAGCTGAAAACGATCGAGTTCATTAATATGACTAAAATTTTCTTAATCGGTATAATACTGTGTTTCTAAGCGGAAACTTCTAATTCACCTACTATTATAAATATAATATTCCCCTCAGAAAATATTATAAGTATCTCTAACGTTCTTTTTCACAAATGTAATAGATATTAAAAGGTAATTTACTTTGGGCTTTTTAAAAACCGTTCCTTGACTAGGATAAACAAAAAAGTGCAAATAAAATCGAACACATAAACTAATTTTCATTTACAGTTGGACCCCGATTTAACCAGTTGATCGGGATCGAACATTTTGTTCGTTAAATCGGGGTCCAAACAAAATACAAATTATTCTCACTTACCTTTTGGAAATTATGTAATAAGCAACTACACAGAAATATCCATAGCTAGAAACCACACATTTTTTGTTCAACTGTTAATAATCCCTTTCAGGACCATGATCACATGTATGTGATCACGCGTTTCTCCCTCCAGGGCCCACGGTATCATATATGTGATTGCGCTTTTTCTGCTTTGAGGCCCATGGTCACACTGGTGTGATCTGACTTAGAAACGTTTTTATATTAACTTTCACATGGCACTAGATAGAAATTCAAGTCTTTTTTTTCGAATGTTTAACTAAACTTTGAACTTCAATATGTGCTTTCGGTTCCAAGTTTTTTAAAATTAGATCCGGGATATTTATGAATGTGAACAATACCAGATGATTAGATTTTCGAGATAATCGGGCATTTAAAGTTTCATGATTTATTGCGCTCTGGATTTCTTTTTATATTCTGACTAAGTTGGAAAAAGTTGGAAAGCTTAATGGGTCTCAGGCATTCATAATAATAGTTTCAGTACTTATTTATTGCTCATATTTAAAACAACAATTTTAATGCTCAAAGACATTTATAAAGCAGATCTGACAAACGCGATGACTCATTTTTAACGTAAGAGAATCGTTTGTTCTTACTGATTCATTTTTAATTCAGTAGGAACAAACGATTCTTCCTCGTTGTTATTGCAACCTGAGTTGCCATAGCCATAAGAACAGAAAATATAACACTAATGTGATACTAGAGAGCTATAAGAAATATAATGATTAATTAAAAATAAAAGACGATATAAGTTTTTTGTTTGCCGTCTATTTTATTATAATCATCATGGGGAAAAGAGTACGTTTTTTACTAAAATAAAGACATTATCTATAAAATTTGCAATTATTTTTTTTACACATAGCAAAAATTTTTGAACTGTACATTCAGATGTTATCAATTATAGTAAATTGAAAATTTTAGCAAATTTTAATGCATTTCAGATTTTATATGAATTTTTAAAGGACGTTAGGCTTAGTAGGCAAATTTTTCCGGTCCCGTGCGTTAGTGTGCTCTCGGAAAGTGACCCCCGGAGAAACGCTTCTTTCAATGTCTGGTCCCCGTGCGTGAGAACGCTCTCGGAAAGTGCGGGCCTGGGGAAAAGCTTCTTTCAAATTTCTCCGGTCCTGAACTGGTTAAAAGTGGTATTAGTGAATTTCTACTCACATTTAATTAGAAATTTTAAAATACTGACTAACAGATGTTCGAAATTCTTTTTGATTTCTCACTCAAAAGAGTACTTTTTTCGCCTATGTGGATAGAGGAAAATACTGCGTCATTTGCATCCTGTTGCATAAGGTACGCTTTCACAGTTTCTTAACTATGTAAAACATTTGAAAACATAAAACCTTTTATAAGAATTTCACTATCAATTTCTGCATCATAATCACTAATCATTCACTCCGACAAATAAACAAATTCCTGAACTTCAGTTACACAGATACGTAGTCCGCCATAAAATCTAACATAATCATCAAAATTTTAAAATGTCCCATATATCGCGGAATTGGAATCAGATAAGAGAGGAATTTCCTGTCCTATTCAAAATTCACACTATAGGTTGCACTCATGACTCCACTGCACTTGTAAAGTCTAATAAAGCTTTGATCCCTTTGTCGTCGAAATATTCTGCTTACAAGACATTTTTTTTTGTTCTAGTCAAAAAGGATGTCATTTAAAAAGAAAATCCAATTTTTCTAACATAAACTAAAAAAAAAACAGTTGTTGAAATAATTCGCTAAATCAGGGTATTTATCATTCGTTAATAGGGGTTTTGGCCTTCATTTTAATCGGAGAAAGAGAAAAAATTCGTTAAATTGTGAAATTCGTTATAGGGGTTCGTTAAATAGGGCTCCGCATGTATTGTCAAAACACTTGTATCACAGTATTAGTGATATCTAATCATTTGAATATATATGGCTGACTTTTTGTGATAAATAAAGCACGTTTTTTCTGGGGATTTTCTATCCAGTTTTCAGCAAGAGATATAACTTCTTGGAGAAACAGGATTGTCCTCCGTCATTATCTTTACTCTTCAGATTTTGCATGTGCCTTCTGTTTATAATATTTTGAAAGAATTATGTAATGCAAAAAAGATAAATAAAAAGTGAGCGTCATTTCTTCTTATAATGGAGCTTGCTATTATGCTTTCCTAAATCATTTTTCTAAAAATTAAATTTGGGGAATGTGTAAATATGTATTTCGATTACTATATATATATATATGGATTATGCATGAAAAACTTAGACAAATAACGTTCACCATTTACGTTTTGTAGTGACTTTTTTTAAATAATTGTGTCTCTCATCGCATTAAATTATGAAAGTATCGGAATAAATTAAGTACTAAAAATTGTAAACTAATTAAAATATTGGCTAAAACTTCTGTTAATTTGAAACTAAAAGATTTTCATTATTTTTCAATCTTGAAAATTGATTTAGTTCAAATGTAAATAAGAGAAATCATTGACTTTTATATAAATTTGATATTGTATAAATTTCTATCAATATTATATGGATTTTCAGATACCAATGTATAGTGGCCTTCCTTATAGAGCCAGATACAAAAAGCTTGATTATACAGTATTAAATGAGTAACGTATATGACTGTGTTTCAGTGCAATAGCAAAAAAAAAAAAATTTTTTTGATAGTGCACTAAATGAAAAAAAAAAGCACTTTTCATGAAAATTTTCATTTTTTATAGAATAACTCATACGAACATTCTCCTTCTATACGACTATTTTAAAGATAGGTGCATCATCTTTGGTGTTTGATGGTTCAGTTATAAAGGGTGTTTTTTTGAGAGGTTTAGAACTTTAAATTGCAATAAAACAACGATGTATTATTCGA
The DNA here is from genome assembly GCA_019973935.1 of Trichonephila clavipes. Taxonomy (NCBI): domain Eukaryota; kingdom Metazoa; phylum Arthropoda; class Arachnida; order Araneae; family Nephilidae; genus Trichonephila; species Trichonephila clavipes. Next base: position 829,058 of record BMAU01008162.1, on the reverse strand, counting down.
TTGACATGAATTTTTTTTATTCGAAAGATAATCTTGTGGCATTACATTTTAAATATGATTTCTGGCATAGAACTGCCACGGCTGGCTCGGATGTAGTCCAATCTAGACGTCCAATTTTCGATGACTTTTTCCAACATTTGTGGCCGTATATAGGCAATAACACGGCGAATGTTGTCTCCCAAATGGTCAAGCGTTTGTGGCTTATCCGCATAGACCAATGACTTCACATAGCCCCACAGAAAATAGTCTAGCGGTGTTAAATCATAAGATCTTGGAGGCCAATTCACAGGTCCGAAACGTGAAATTAGGCGGTCACCAAACGTGTCTTTCAATAAATCGATTGTGGCACGAGCTGTGTGACATGTTGCGCCGTCTTGTTGGAACCACAGCTCCTGGACATCATAGTTTTTCAATTGAGGAATGAAAAAGTTAGTAATCATGGCTCTATACCGATCACCATTGACTGTAACGTCGTGGCCTTAACGTTTTTGAAGAAGGATTCCACCAGCCCATAAAGCGCACCAAACAGTCAGTTTTTCTGGATGTAACGGTGTTTCGACATACACTTGTGGATTAGCTTCACTCCAAATGCGGCAGTTTTGTTTGTTGACGTAGCCATTCAACCAGAAGTGCGCTTCATCGCTAAACAAAATTCGCTTATGAAAATCGACCGTTATTTTCGAAATAAAATTGCACAATTTGAAAGCGTTGTTCAGGCGTGAGTCTATTCATGATGAATTGCCAAACCAAACTGAGAATAAATCACTTGACAGCTGTTAAATCGGTCGCCATCTTGGAAAGTAATGCCAACTTAAACTTCTATACCTGGAAAGAAAACACTGTATTATGGCCATAGTTGTTTTAGAATTTTCACATTTTTATGTAATAATATCCTTCAGCATGCGATGGTGAATAGCTTAATTTTTTAGGTATTAGCTTTGTAAATTTTAAAATTTTCAAAATTGGATAGTTCTAGATTATTTTGCCAAGTGGCAATAGGGGGAAGGTTGTCGCCATCAAACTAGTTTAATCCCACTTATCAGTCTTAAGTCCTACGTTGCACTTGGATATTTTATAAATTTTTAATTTTGTTGGAAAATGATGGAGTATTATTATTTTTATATTCGCCATTGATATTTTGAAATGGGGAATTTAGTATTCTAGGATTCATATAATTTCAATGTTTCGCTTAATTGTGGAATTGTGATTGATTTATGTATATATATATATGTGTGTGTGTGTGTGTGTGTGTGTATTTTAATCAGCTTTATTATATCGTAAAAAAATATGTGTGAAAAAATCTCATTAAACCAGAATTTTCGATAACAAAATAACAACAACAACAAAAAAAAAAAAAAAAGAAAAGAAAATAAAGGTCATAAACTAATGGAATATTTGAGATTCTTAGACCCAGAAAACTTTTAGTTCTTAGAAATTATTATTTATTTTTAATGAAAATTCTGAAAGGGTAGGAACTTGTCGAAAATCTATTTTGTTACTTTAACAAACATTTAAATAAGCAATCGAATCATTATAAATATAAAAAAACCCTACTGTGCTAGATCGAAAGCCTTTGGTATATTCACAAGACAAGCAAAATATTCAAGCATTAAATTGTTACAACGTTTTCATAGGAAATATTTCAGAATAGAGAGAGAGAGATGAAAAACATCTTGAAATTCGCGCTTAAGCAAAAAAAAAAAAAAAAAATCTCTCTCACACAACATCCTTTTCATTTCCGATTCCCGCTTCATGACACAGATGGCGCCACGGTACACCACCACGTGTTTCCTCTCCTCTAACAATCCGCGCTAGAGCTCTGCAGCGCCCCTCCGTATCCCATGGCGGGTAGCATTACTACTGCCAGAGGAACTGTAGTTCAAATATCGGTTTCTGCCTCTTAAAACACGACTGATTGTTTGAGGATACGAATCTCGTTCAGTTTTATCTTATATCTACGCGCGATTTTGGAGTGCAATTGGGATTGTGTTATCCGTGACCTACTGATTTTTTTCCACCGCTTCCGTAGAATTTGTGTTGGAATTACTTTAACCGGAAAAAAAAATAAATCGACTGAACATAGTGCAAGGTAAGGATGTGCTTTTATGCTTGGCATGGGGGTTTAAGGGGAAAGATGCGGACGGATCAAAGAGAATACGGGGAGAGCATGGGTATCGACCAGTGTGTGGAGGGGGGCTTACATCGCACTGTTTCAGTTCGGGATTAAAGTTTTGTATTCTTTTTTGTTGTGGACGTCTAGAAGATTTCAAAAGAATGCCGCATGGTGCGTTCCGTTGGATTCTTTTGTACAAGGAAAAATATTTTTCTAAGAATTCACAATATTTTTATGCTTAGATTATTTCAAGTTATTTTAATACAAATGGGGCTTAAAATATTTGTGTCTATTTTAAACTGTAGTATAGTATTTGTATCTAAGTAAAAAAAGGGGGAAATTATAAAGTTTTAACGACTGATTGTTAATTACCAAATTTAGCATGGTGCGTTCCGCTGGATTCTTTTACATAAGGCAAAATATTTTTTTTCTAAGAATTCACAATATTTTTAAGTTTAGATTATTTCAAGTTATTTTAATATAAATGTGGTTTAAAATATTTGTGTATATTGTAAATTGTAGTTTAGTATTTGTACCTCAGCAAAAAAAAGGGTAAATTGTAAATTTTTAACGACTGATTGTTAATTATCTTATATAAAGCATGGTGCGTTCCATTGGATTCTTTTGTATAAGGAAAATATTTTTATTTTTCTTAGAATTCACAATATTTTTGCGCTTAGATTATTTCATGTTATTTTAATACAAATGGGGCGTAAAATATTTGTGTATATTTTAAACTGTAGTATAGTATTTGTACCTAAGTAAAAAAAAGTAGAAATTTATACATTTTTAACAACTGATTGTTATAAAATTAGCATATAAAGCATGGGCGTTCCATTGGATTATTTTATATAAGGAAAAATATTTTTTTTCTAAGAATTTCACAATATTTTTACGCTTAGATTACTTCAAGTTATTTTAATGCAAATGGGGCTTATAATATATGTGTATATTTTAAACTGTAGTTTAGTATTTGTACCTAAGTAAAAAAAAGGGGGAAATTATAAATTTTTAAATAAATAAAATAATTTTAATGTAATATTTGTCAAATAAAAGTATTTTATGCATCAAAATTTTTCTCTGATCTTTAATCAAATAAATGTTGAGATTACCGGCATTGAAATTTCTTGATCTAGTTTTTATGATTATAAACGTATATAATAACATTTTATTTTAGAGTATTTTTACATCATAATTTAATATTTAGCATGCTAAAAACAGAATAAAAGCATGTCATTCCTAAGATTAATTTATTAAACTTAATATAAGATTTTCAGAAAGAGTTATACTATTAGGAGTTATCATATAAGAGTAAAATAATTATTTCTTAAAAATAAGATTTTTGAGTAAATAATAATTTTTTATACAATGTTAAAGCAATATAAATTTTAATTTCAAAAGGTTCACATTTAAAGAACTTCTGATCACTGCTGTTTCACATAATTCAATTCTAGAGCTTAATTTTAAAAGTGAATAATAATTATCAAATTAAGGTTTCTTGTTAAACATCAAATGCTTTTTTCCTTGTCTGTGAAACTATATATAAAAAAATAGTAATCAAATTTGGTGGGATGTATTCAAACATATTTGCAGAATTAATTCTATAACTGTAAGTCCTAGTATGTGAATAATTCTACTAATTAAGATAAATATTAGCAAACAATATATAGATAGAAACAAAATTTCACCAATTTAAAACGTATCTGTTTTCGAGAGAAATCAGCAAAGAAATATATTTAGAGACCCAAACGTGTTATTAAAAGCTACACAAATCCGTAGAAAAAATGTATATTGAACAACACAGATTAAAAAAAAGAAAGATAACAAAATTTACAAAACATAAACTGTAAAATAGTTTCTTGATTAATATTGCATACTTTTTTACTTTAAAAATAACGAGGACAATCAGAAATCTTAAAATGTTTTAAGAAATTGCCTAGGGATTATATATTTATATATATAGTTTAAAATCATGTTTTACATGCCATCATATCACTATTCTGTTTTCGGTGAAATAGTGTAAGAATTTTATATTCTACAAAACTTGATTAAATTAAAAGTTTTAAAGTAATTTTATTTAAATTTTTTTTATTTAAATGAATCTTTCCCAATAATTTTTTTAGTAACAATTGTTGAATTAATATCGCCTACGTAAATTTTCTAATGTTTAAACAATGTATTGAACAAAAGCATGGCTTAAAATTACGTATTTAGATTTTTAAAAATAATATTTCAGCATATTTTTCTTTTAATATCAATGAATATGTATGCATTTCAGTAAAAAAAAATGTAATTTAAATTTGTATGGAGTAATGTTGATCTTTATTCTTATGGCGTAAAGAATAATCTATTTGGTTTGAAAACATATATACTTGAGATAAAAGGACGAAGTATTTCGCAAAATGTTTGTTTGAGGAAAAGTAAGATAAGCAATTTTTTATAGGAAAATAAGAGAGAAATATCTTTAAATATCTCTCAAATTTTAAATTAGTTGTAAAGATTAAATTTCATATAATAGGATTATCTTTACGAAATTTCTCAGCTTTTGTTGTAGACAAATTATTATAATATTTAATAGAATTACGCGTTCTTTATATTATACACCAAATAAGAACATAAAGAAAATATCCTTTAAAAAACAACCAAGATGCATGCTGTTTAATAAGCTAAGTTTTCCTTTTTAGTATTAATTAGTGCAGTAAATCAAGTGATAAATTTAGTATCAAAGCAAGAAAAAACATAAAAAAAACGAGGTAGTGATGTATAAAAATAAAATGAAGACAATAAGTAAAAATTCGCAATTATTTTTTGTTTAGCACTTCGTTGAATGAATGCACGAAGATAATTGAAAGTGGAAAGTTTTTTAAAGATTTTTATCCATATTCTTTTTATTCGCAGTCATTAAAATCTGAATTTTTCATAAGGCTCTACAAAAAATATTGCACTTAGTTTTTTGATGGAAATTATTATGCAAAAGAATTATTTTACATTTATTTTTCCATTATAATTTAGTCTATCATTTTCCATTAATAGATTAAATAGGCATTGACAAACTCCATTTACAAAAGTACAACTATTACTCTTTTTTACAAGTATTACAATTTTCCATAACGTATTTTTTAAAGGAATTTCCCAGGCATTTTTATCTCTAACATATTGGACTTTGCGACTTTTTTTTTAAAAAAAAAATGAGAAATGAGGATTTTTTTTGTTGTTTCAGATTTACTTAGTACATTTTAAGAAAAATATACTAAAATTAAGAAGCAAAAAATATATTATTATTATTAAAATGAGAAAAATTGTGAAATATTTACGCAAAATAACAATAAATGGGGCTCATTCTGTACAAAGAGATTATGAGCAAATTTTCAATTTTGATGTATTGCTTTACTATTAGGTTTTGAAATGATCTTTGAAAACTTTAATTAATATTTCAATGAAATGATAAATAAACTACTGAAATGATTAGTATGAACACGATAACGTACATTTATTGAAGTTTAGAACGTTATTTAAAACTAAAGTTGTGGTATTAGCGAATCATGTGGTTTGAGGATTATTTAATAAATATTTCGATTAAGACGCATTTTAAACGTCACGAAAATCACTAAGATCGTATACACACAAATGTTACTTCTTTACCGAAACTCTACCTTTCGTTGATTTAGAAATTTAAATTTTATTGAATGGATTTCTTAATCAATACGAATAATGTCATATGACTATTATACATAATCTATCATGGTACTATTATATAATGATTATAATATATATTAATTAAAATGCATAGAATTTGCACTAAGTTTCACAATATAAAACATAATTGTTTCAGTCTTACAATATAATTACGCTTATATATAACTCAATTGGTGGAATATGAATAGAAATTTATCTTATGCAACTGTTAACGTCATAATTGTAAATATAGAATTTTAAACTAATTGCACTTAAGGTATCCACTACTTACGACATTTTTTTAAAAATGAAGATAAGGGGATTCTTTGGGGGTTTTCAGATTTATTTAGTACATTTTACGAAAATAATGCTAAAATTAAGGAGAGAAAATAAATTATTATTACTAAAATGGGAAAAAGTTGTTAAAAATTTACAAAAAAATTACGTAAATGGGGTCCATTCTGTACAAAAAGTTTATGAACAAATTTTCCATTTTTGATGTATTGCTTTACTATTCACTTTTTAAATGACCTTTAAGATAAGAAATAGTTCTAATTTTTACAAAGATTAGAGCACTTTATCTTAGTTATTTTATGAAATTAATTTTAAAAAAGTGATTGTATTCACATAAGGGACTGCAAATTTTGTAATAAAACTGGGATTGATAAATCTGAAGGCTAAAACACTTCTACTATTATGCAGAACATACACAAAAAATTAAGCTAATTATTTTCAGAACGTTTTGAGCAAACACTGTCCCCGTTTAAGCATTTAAAAAACTCATTTTGAGTAAAACACATTTTAAAGTATGGCATTTTGCTTAAAGTAGTGGCAACTACTTTTACTAAAACACTGTAGTGTTTGTTCTAGTGAATGGAAAATAATAAACTTGGTATATTTTATAAAGCTAATAAGGTGGCCTATAAAATGAAATCATAAAAATTGTCAATTTTTGGCAAAATTCACAATTTTAGGGTAGTTTGATACCTTAATATAAATGAGGATTAGGTTATGAAATGTACTGTAAACTTTAATAATTCGGTAAGAAAATCAAGGGAAAAACATGAAAATTCCAGTAGTGTTTTAATGATTTTCCAAATTTAAAGTTTCAAGTACGCGTTACGTGTATAAAAAAAACACAAAGTTATTAAATTAATGAATGATTTTTGCAGATTTATTTTGCTCACCTGCTAGAGATTTTGCCAACACAAAGACTTTTAATAGAGATGTCCTTTGATCTATTATATAAACTGAAGTGAATGGAAAATAAAAGAATTAAAACTCTTTTTTACGTACCTTTGATACCATTTTTTAAATATATTATACTTACATATCATCTACAGAAAAATTAATTTATGAATATATGCTTTAAAAATATGATTCCATCCTCTTTTTATATTTCTGTCTCTTCAATCGATTTCAATTTTTTTCTGTGTTTCTTATGAGTCTGACTTTCGTGAAAAACTATTTCATGAATATTCAGATAGTTTCTTTTTTATATTTCAGAGACTTTCCTTTGTCTGAAGTCATAAAGTTAAAAATTAAGAGTTTTCTCATACGCGTAATTATATTCGACGATTTTTAAATTTTTCTGCTTTCCTGAGTTTGTACAATGTTATTTTTTTCTAGAGAAAACTTCATTTTTTTCTTCTAAAGTTGTTTTAAAATAATTTTTTACGCATAGTTTTACCTCTGCTCTTTTCATATTTTTTATTGCGGTTTAAAAATTTTCAGCCGTGTAATCTTCTTTCAGACTCACTAGCAGAAATACATTTAAACCTTTTTCAAGATGAACTTATAATACTTCGTATACTTCTGGACATGGAGTTAAGCTTCCTATTCGGTATAATTCGAGTTTTCAGAGATCATAATTAAAAAAACTCTATTATCATAAGATTTTATATTCATGTACATGCTTTTTACTTTTTTGCACCTCAAAATTTAAGTATTTTCTTCAACATTACTTTCGTAGAGACGAATTTTACTGCTGTTTAGAGTACTTATTCATTAAGTTATTAAAATTAATTAATTTTACACACAGCTATTTTGTTGGAAATGATATTAAAACATAATTGTACTCGTACTTTTAATACTAATGCATTATGAATAACCTTTAATTAAGTAAAATCAAACTTGTTTTCTTAAATAAGACCTAAATGGCTAGCTAAAAATAGCATCCATTCATATCAAAAGAAAAAAAAACGGTGTATCGTTTTTCCCACTGACGTGTTAAATTTTAAACTCTTCCTTGCCAAGAAGCACATAATTTAATTTGGCGTGTTCCTCACTCTTTATTTGCTCAAATATTGTTACAATTACTACAGTTTAATGAGCTATACCATTTTAAAGAGTATTGCTTAAAATTTATTTTTACAAGACAACGTAATTTTGCTTGGTTTCCAACGATAATAAAGATAACAATATTTGATAAGTTTTTTTTTTTCAAAATACATTTTATTTTAAAAACACATTTTAATTATAATGACAATTATAATTTGGAATTCGTCAAAAAAAAAAGAAAAAAAGAAAAACATGTAAGCCTTTTTTAAAAAGTGTGCACTAAAGGTATATTATTATTGCTTTACTACGTATAACATTGACTTGCAATTAAACCTTTTGGTTTTGATATAGGATTTATTATAAATCAAAATATCAAACACTTGAATATTTAAATGACTCAGAAAATCCAAAATAATTCTAAATGTGATCCAAGTTGCAATAAGTAAGCTAAAAATGACTTTCAAAATTTAATATTATATCTTTGCGTGAAAAATAGTAGTCAATTTCATATTTTTCCTAATTTAATTTCGTAATATTTCATGTAAATATCTGTGAATTTTATTTATTTCAGAAGTGTACATAAGTTAATTTGTATAAATATAAAAAATTCTAGAAAAAAAAAGTTTCTTCAATATTTGTTAATTATTAAAAACTAAATTGATATATTCAAATGTTTTGAATGAATTTATCTATGCATGCTTCGATACTTTTCTAAAATGTTACTCTGTTTTCTGCACATGAATCCTGACGCAGAATTAATATTCATCATATTAGTCACGAGCGCAGGGACTGGAGAATATTTCCCTCCCCTTCAGTTCCATGCAGAAATTGTGGAGGTGGAGATAGGTGGTGTCGCCATCTATCATCCCTTCAGGGAATTTCGCTGAGAAAAATCGTACTCTCACCTGTATGGTTCTCAAGGCAAACGACAGCCGTACTTCTATCCCCTTGCCACGATGAGTTTCGTGGGCCTCAATCTGACTACGTCAGACAGGTGGCATTAGAAATAACCCCAACAACATTTAGCTGAAAATAAATTTCCAAATAGAAATAAGATATCAATTACAATTTGATAGAAATACAAAATGTTTTAATAATTCATTTGCTATTTTATAAGCTAAATTAAAATAGCTTAAGCATTATTAATACTTTAAAAAACAATAAGCAAAATATTAAATTATATCATGCATGATATACGTTATATAATATATTATTTTCACACAGTTTTTCGCTTGCTTACCTCATAAAAAAGGATTATTAAATTTTAAATAATTCGAAGATATTTCTAATTTGGTATAAATAATTATACTGTTTTAAATAAAGAAATCAGATTCTGCAGATTTAGATTATACTAACAGATTTTTGATAATAGAATTTGTAAATAGGTTTTTTTTTCATGCCGTTTGTGAATAAAAGGGAAGACGTTAGAAAATAATAGTAATTTTTTTACAGTCTTCAGTTTAATTTTCATTACTAGAGCTACTTGAAATGTTGGACAAATGTTGGAGACAAAACATCGGTGTCAATTCTTAAAAATCTTGAAGAACTTTCCCAGCAACATGAGATATACTTCCAATGGATTCCATCCCACATTGGTCTCTTTGGCAATGACACAGCTGACCTTTTAGCCAAGGAAGGTGTTACTGAAGATTTGATGTCGAGAAGAACTTTGACCTTCTCGGAATTATTTTCTAAAACGAAATCTTTGATTCAAGAACTATGGAAGACTCCTCCGACTCACCCCTGGTATATTAGGCAGGCCCCAGGTGGTGCCCTTTCCATCAAGGCGGATAGAGTCGTCCAAACAACTATTAGTAGGCTTGCGAGTGGACGCACTAGTGGCCTTTCCTTTCACTTAGATCAGGAAATTTACGAGAATTGTACTAAATGCAATTTGGTGCAGGCAACTCCAGATCATCTTTTGCTTTGTGCAGGACTAGATAGAGAGGACATCTATTCCAGCCCTCTTTTGGTGTACGATTTCCTGAGGACTCTTGGGCTCATGGACCTGGTCTAGCCTGCGGCTAGACAGGAGGAATTAGTCAACAACAATAACAGCAACAACAACTTCAAAAAGGTTTAAGTGATGCTCTACTGTATACAATGAGATTAATTTAAATTGTGATTTTTTTCTGTTGTGGATTATAAATTTTTATTATTTTATTAAGGTTTATTTTCTAATTTGGGTTGATTTACTGTCCTTAGATTAAGAAACCACTCGATGTTTTTATGTTTTTATTGTAATTTAATTGCATTAATTACTCTGTTTTTTACTTTGCCGGTGAATAAAATATCAACAAAATCTAAATGTTTGAGAGGGAAAAAGAACACTAAGCTGTATTTTTATCCCGGAGATATCAGAAATGTATGTTATGGAATCAGAATTAATACTTTTAGTAAGACTTCGGCATTTTAAAGTCAATTACTCAAAAATACACTTGCAAATGGAACGAACTAGAAATGGGAAAAAATGACTCATTCAAAGATGCAGTTATGAATTCTCTTAAAAGTTCTTATTAAGGTATTTGTAATGTATTTGTACATTTTATCAAAAGATAAATGAAAGGAAAAAGAAATGGAAAAAACCAATCAAGAGAGAAAATAATATAATGCAGCTTACTTTAAGAATATTGATGTTTTTAATTGGTTTCTTGCATATTACCAAACTGACCACTACCAAAAAATTCTTTGTTTCGTGTGAAAAAAATCAAAGAATTACGTAAAGTCATTTCATGCTTAATTATTTTTTAATAAATAGGTAGACAAAATTTTTTATGCTTAGGCAAATTTCCCTTGTTCTCAATATTACTGCTATTTTACACACAATTTAACTTTATTAATACATGGCATTGTTTTTAGATGTTATTGTATATTAGTCATTTTTTTAAAAAAATTAGTAGTTTTAATTAAACTGAATATCTTCTGGGCATTAGAGTTACCTTAATTGTGAGCTTATCGTGTATCTGGAATACTTCTTGAACAATAAAGCAGTTGTTAAATACTTCTAGTTTTCAATATTAAATTATTTTCTTATCTAAACTTAGTCATTGATAATTTTATTATTTTTCCTGTATACTGGATATTACAATTTTTTTTTCAGAAACTCTTTCATTTATCCGATGTTTTGATTATAATTACTTGAATTTAAAATTTTGTTATATTTTACTATTACAAATTCCAAGTATTACTTGTACCAAATATTTAAAAAGTCAAACTTTTGCTTTTTATCAGGTGCACAGATAGTTTTTAAATGCTAGAGTTTAATATACAGGGTGATTCTAAAGTGATGGGACAAATTTTGGGGAGTCGTATGGCTCACTAAAGCAAACAATTTTTATGTAGGAATATATGGGTTGAAGTACCACTTCGAGGCACAAACAGAAAAAAATAACACATTAGCGGAAACTATAAACCTTCATTAACCACATACTTAACCAGTGATTCCGTTCAGAAAATGTTAAAACAGTTTTAGAAATTGTATTCACCAACATTCCAACAGTAAAACTCTCCAAACGGTTTGTTGACAGACATATAGACGAGATGCTGCTGCCCTTGTACTTATGCCGTATGTTTCGTCCACATGGTCCAAGATGACTTTGTTCAAGAGTGTTTGTCGTGCAGTCTTCCATCTACCCCCGCCAATAGTACCAGTGATAAATGAACCATTTCCCCACATCTGTCGATGTAATCGCTGAAATATTCTACGGGTTTGAATGCATCTTCTTGGAAAAAGTTCCTGATACAGCCGGAACGCTGCTTTGCCATTACCATTAGCCACACCGTGCATTATATGCCTGTCTACCTTTTTCTATTAGTAAAATCCTCATAACGACTGAAATCTCAAGCGCTAATGCGATTTTGGTCGTACAGCAGATCATTGGAGCACTACTTTAATACTTTGAACATTCTCCAGTATTGTCAGCCAATAACGCCATAAAGCTCGCCAAATATGCATTACAGTTGGTGGATACAATTTCTAAAACTTTTTTGACATTTGCTATACGGAATCACTCGTTAAGCATGCTACCAATGAACATTTTATGTCTCCGTTAATGTGTTATTTTTTTCTATTTTTGCTTCTATGTGGTACTTCCACCCATATATTTCTATACAGAAATTGTTTGTTTTAGTGATCTATACCATTCCTAAAAATTTGCCCCGTCATTTTAGAATCGTCCTGTATATGTTTAGTTTTTTTTTTTTTATTTTCAAAAAGGAAAAAAAAATCCGAAATGTATTGAGGTTTTATTAAAGGAATAAGAAAAAAGGTGTATTCCCCCCCCCCTTTTAGTTTTATAAATATATGGAAATAATTGGGAATAATCATTATGAATATATTTTTAAATAAAAAAAAATATCAATTCAATTCTATATTAGTATGAAATATTTCTGTTAAAACTGTTCTATTTTTTATTTCGAAACACAAAATCTATATTGCATACAACTGATTTATAAAAATGCAATTTTTCTTAAAATATTTCATTTCTAAACATCTAGCATGTAGTTTTTCAAAACACTTTATTTATAAAAGCTTTTCCACGTTAGCGTTTTATTTATTCATGACATTCTATATGATTCATTGCCATTAATTTATTTAAAAGGTGTCAAATTTGAAATAAATAGAAACCTGTGAAAGTAAACTTGCTCGAAACGAGCAAACCCCTCTTTTTTAATATTTTTAAATTAAACTGAAATTTCGATAATTGCTAATATTCAAACTCCAAATGAGCCTCTCTTAATTTATTTATTTATATTTCTGACAATAATACACAATTTTTCTAGTCAAAATAAAACATTTAGAAATCGAAATAGCAAAGTAACTGCTACTTAGTGAATATAAATCCTAATTTTGAACTAACCTTTTGAAGTACAATAGATGTTTATTTGAAAAGGATGAATATCTCTAGCTGATTGTAAATAAAAGAAATGGCTGTATCACATCCTGTACAGTAGTATAAGATATTAACCTTCTTTAGGCAATCAGAGAGGATGATGATTGTGATTGAGTATAGCACTTAAGCCTCATCTAGCAACTCAATCAGCGTTAAGAGAAAACAGGCCAAACAGATATTCATTTAGGACGCTATATTTTCTTATTTCTTCCGACAGTTATATGTTCCCAAAAGGAGACAGTTCTGCTGTTGATGCTATGGAAATGTTTTGTGTCCATATTACCCAGAGCTAATGTAATCATTCGCTTTTAAAAATATTACTTTCGTGTATTTTTACTTTTTTCGGGATATGTATAGGGGGACTTTTATGATATTCTTTAAAAATCTTCAAAAGTGTTTCGTAATAAAAGAGTATTTCTTCATTATAAATGAGTAAGAAGCTTTTAGCGTAAATTAGTAATATGTGGGTTTATAAAAATTTTCTGCTTTTAACGGGTCTTCTCAGGTAGGTTTTACTGAATTCCACATGTTGAAGAAAGATACCACTTGTGTAGTGTTTTCAAGTAAAATTTATGTCAGAGCAGGGGTACTCAACCTCTTTTTCTACAGGGCTGCATACATATGATAGCTATTTCATTCGGGCCACAGCATGAGAATTAATAGGGAGAAGAGGGTGTATATGTGTGAGGAAATACAACACAAAGATAACCTGGATAACCATAAAACAAAGATAAACCGGAAAATTTAAAACGTGAAAAATTGATAAAAAATATTAAAACCCTTATTTTACTTTTATTAATTAATATTTTTTATGTTTTTTATTTTTGTTAATAAATTTATCAAAAACTAAATTGGAAGCAATTAAGAAACCTTCCTTAACAGGTTCTGCAACAAAAAACTGTTTTATATGATTACCAATTAAATAACAAATTTTGTAGGGTGCCTCTGTCACTATTGTAACATTACCACTGACAAAACACTTCGTTACTGTTCCAAAGATTATTCAAGAAAGCCTATTTAGCTCCTCTTGAAAGAAATCTTAGAGGCAAAGTGTCGTTGAGCACCAATTCATGTTTATTGGTATTTTTTAAATAGAACACTTTCGAGGCAAATCAAGCAATTACTGATCTTTGTCTTTCAATACAAAAGAGCCAACTTCCCAATCGTCTTGAAACAACGTATTTCTTAGAATATTTTTCTCTTGCAAGTCAGGGGGAAAGGGTTGTTAAAAAATAGTACCACCCATAAAATGGTCGCTACTCCACTGTTGCCAATTATCATGAACTATTACAGTTACCAATAGAAAAAAAAAATATATGAATTTGAACCCGTATGACACCGACAGAAAATGTAAAACTGATAAACTTGATTTCTTGGCAGAAAGAATTTCCCGCCAAATTTTTAATACATTGCTCTTAAATAAATAAATTTCTCAGATCAATGGGCTATGAACGGACCCGTCAATGTAATTGTTTCAGAGAATTTTTGCTATATTTTTATATAGAAAAAGCATATCGAATTAACCTACCATAAATTAACTATTATTTACATATTTTCATTACATTTGAAGCAGAAGTTCACTGAAAGTGTAATCGGTTTTATAGTTACTTATTTAGCTGGATTTAAAAATAAATAAAAACGATTAAAGTTTCTTAAGGAATGTGAGAAAAAAATGGGAGCTTATTAAAAAACAAAATGGGTATATTAACTCAACATAAGCTATTCACCTTATTTTGTAATTTTTAAAAATGTAACCAGAAATATATTTTTTTTAAAAAAAAGAAAGAAATGCATACTCTCAATTTATTTTAAAGCATACTGAATTTGTAAAAAAAAATATCATCACGTCAAAAACTATTCACTTTTCTTTGGTAGAAAAAGTAAATTTTCTTTGTTTCAGTACATTTTTGAAACGTTGGCGGCAAATTATACAGAATGTATTGCATGATGAAAGGAAAAAGAAAACTTAAGAAATCAGTAAAACTACTTTGTTGTGCAGTTATACATATATTACATACATATACATACATACATAGACTCTACTTTATAAATATCTTATGTTAAATTTGCATTTTATTTATTACTTTTCGAATATATATAGATATTTCCTTAAATTATTAAAAAAACTGTATTTTTTTATTTAAATTATATGCTTAAGTCAATTTATTAAAAATACATTTAATTTTGCTCCCCCCAAAACCTTTAAAAATTCGAAATATATTAAAAACCTGTTGATTTTCTTTAATTGTTAATAATTTATATGTGTATAATTTTTATTTCATATCAAATTTATTTTTTATTAATTTTGGCGTTATTATGATCTGAAAAGAAAACATTACTTATTTTTATTTCTAATGAAAGCAACAATGTGAATCTTAAAAAAGCGTCAACGAGAATTACACTTTAAATTTAATTTTGCTGCAAAAATTATTTATAAAAATAAGACAATATATATTGTAATCTAAGGAGAGTAAGTAAAATTGGTAAAAATAACAGAAAGCGTAAAAACTTTCAAGTGATTCTTATTTAAATGGAAATTTCATTGTTTTTAGTCGTACATTTATTTAATTTTCAAATAAATTCACTTTTTTTTAAATCATCAACGATTCTATCGAGCATATTTAATTAAAATTTTATTTTTTTCTAGCAATTATCAATTATATATAAGTGAATTAGAGGAAAATATTTAATTCTGTTTCTTTTATGAGGATAGTAAGAAATGAAGTACTTAAAAAAATATAGTTCTGTATTACTTGCAACTCACACATTTTAAGAACTTTATTCTGCTCCACAAAAAACAGCATAAAAATAGATCTATAAATTACTTTTTGAAATTACGAATATATCCTTTCTCTCTCATGTTACGAATTAGTGCTTATTTTTTCAATTCTTACCATTAGTTCACACTCTCTCTATATATACATCTTGTTAAAATTTTCAATCGTTAATAAAATATATACTTTCTATTCATCCATTCAAGTTCAAATACATTTTTTAAAACTTCTAGTAGATGACACTTGAAGTTAATACAGTTTTTTCAAATATTTTTTTTAATTCATTAAATACATTAATAAATAAATAAATATAACAAAAAAAAGTCCAACACCATATATAATAAGAAAGGCCGCTCCTTTTGTCCCTGTAGCGCCATGGATAGTGCGTTGGACTTCTAATCCAAATATCGTAGGTTCGAATCCTACCCCTGGGTTGACATAATTTCAGAGAATGTGATTTATGAATGTGAATAAATAGTAACAAAGAAAAATAATAGTCCAACACACCACATATAAAATGGGAAATCACTTTCAATTTTTCCACTTAATATTGTTATTCTGTCATATGTAATATATACATATTTACATTAATAGCAATTATTTAATAAAAAGTAGCTAAATGTTTTTCTTTGTTGACCTATGTAGGAATTGACTTCAATTTTTTTTATATATTTCTTGCTTAAAATCAATACAAGTTAATGTTCCTAATGAAATATTTTTCCTACGATGCTGCATTTTGGTAGTTTTGCCTTTGTAGACACTGCAAGTCTCCAAATAGGAGAGCCATTTCATGTTGGCCCCATCTAGGGGCAGTTTTCGCTCTACCAGATGTTTGACTCATGGATTTATTCAGTTCTCACTCTCGTCGGATACTAGATATTGTCATAATTCAATTTTTCCGAGAGTCTTAGAACCGAATTGATATTCAAGGGATCTTTCACATGCCACTTAATCATATGACACATGCGCCTCTACGATTTTCATATCCAGAAAATCTATCGACATCAGCCGGAATCAAACCCTCAACTTTAGGGTTGCGAATCAGGCACCTCTATAAGCCATCGAGCTCCTCGTGAAATATTCTAATGCAACAAATAACATGTGTTCAATAAAATGTAGCCGTCTGGGTAGTGTCGTTGGTTTGTCGCTGGCATTTTGCCTCTTAGATTGAAAGTTCGACCCCAGCTCAAATCGGTGGATTTTTATGAAGCAGAAAAGCGACAGTGTCCATCTCGTATGATTATGCGGCATGTAAAAGTCCCTTGAGTGCCTGTTTGTCTTGGGTGCTCTCGGCAAAATTAAGTTTCTATAACAAAATTCGCATCGGTAGACCTCAGGTGCCTCCCTCTGGGGAGGAAACTGGGCATCAAAATTGCTTGCGACAATTGGTATCACCTATATGGAGCCGCACTTAAGAGTAATAGCAGATCCTGGGGAGTGTACTAGGTCTGCAAAGGTAAAAATACCAATCCGTAGCCGCATTAAAAAATGTTTGCACAGCTCAGATTTAAATGATTTTCTAATGAAAAATAAAACAAAAGTAAGAACAAAATTGACAACCCCGTATATTTTTTCAAAAATTTGACAACATCGAGAAACATTGCATTTTACTTCAGTCCTATTCTTTTCTTAACCCTTTCTACATTTTTTGGTCTAAAAAAGCAAAGCAAAATGCAGCAAATTTCTAACTTTCTATCCTGCAACATTTATTTCTTCTCGGATTCCTTGTTTCCCAAAATTTTTAACATGAAGTGCTATTTTAGTGTTTTCGAAATATCCACAGTGTTTGCTGAAAATGTCTCATGGAGTAAAAACAATTTCCATGTTGGAGTAACCCACCGAAGGGAAAGCAGTTTAGGAATTCTTTCCCTGAGTGGAGGGTGGAGTGAAAATGGCTATAAAAATTTCCTGGAGAAAGAAAAGTTTTTTTCCCACTCTCTTTTTCCCCAAATGTATTCTCTTTTCGACGAAAGCCATTACTTAAGGCGAGACTTGAATTTCAACCAATAAAGAGAGACATTGAAGTTGGTAGATTAAGAAATTTTTTTGAAATTCGCCAAAGGCATTCCGAAAGAAAGCATTTTTTTTTCATTCTTTAAGTGTTTGTGGGTCATTAAACTATTTCCAACTAGTTTTTGTTTGAAATATATTTTTTAGAAAAGGAAAAATGTTTTGTAGAATTTTATTAGAATGCTGCGAGAGGGTTCTGTGTGTGTAACTCTATCTAGTATCGAATTGTTCTTCGAAACTCATGAAATATTAAAATACGGAAAAGCAATACTATTATTAAAATTTTGTTTAAAAAATAGAGGGAATTTTTAAATGTCTTTTTTTGTGTAATATTGTTTGTTTTAAAAAAAACTATTACTATTTTCAAAAAGTGAATATTGTAAATATTTTTTTAAAAAAACAAACATTTTTTAAAAAATTTCTAATACATACATACATATATATATATATATATATATTGATTTAAACATCCCCTTGTGTTGAATATATACGAGGTAGGATTCAAAAATTCTCATATTTAGCCTATAACGTGGAACATTTTTGCAGTAGAACGACTATGATGATTACATTTATGAGTTATTGCATTCTTCCTCTTTTCTAAAAAACGTTTGTTTCAGAACACATGGTCAGTAGCTCGCCATAGCTTCGTATTTTGTAGGTGGATACATTTAGCCGTCGGCAATTGAAAAAAAATACGTTTGTGTTGAGCAGAAAATGAATATTAAATTTTATGCTAGTTTGGGGAAAAGTGCTATGGTGACTTACAAAATTTTGAAGCGTTTGTAATGCTGTGATACATTATCACGAACGCAAGCTTTTGAGAGACATCGACGTTACGGAGAAGACAGGGAAAGTGTCTAAGACGACAAATGCTCTGAACGTCCATAGACTTTCCACACCGCTGAAAACATCGAAAATGTTTCTGCGGCGGTACATAAGAACATATTTCAAACAATTGCAGATTCAGTTGGGATACCCTCGGTCGCATGTCAATGAATACTGTCTAAGGATTTTAACATGCGTAGGGCGTGTCAGCATATCGTTCCCCGCACGTTAAATGAAGACCAATCTAGAGATGATGTTAAAAGTGCATTGCAGTCTGAATTAAAAGATAAGGCTAAAAAGGGATTCCAGAAACGCTTCGATGGCCTTTACAAGCCATGGCAAAAGTATGCTGTTACTCAAGGGTCGTATTTCGGAGGAAGACGTGTTTTAGCACTTTAATTAGTAATATTTTTGAAGTTAAATACTCAGTCTAGGAACTTTTGAATCCTACTAAGTACTTATAATATTAGGAATGAAAATATTTTAGTGTACTCTGAAACCTCAGTTACTTTATCTGAGCAAGGATTTTTCCGATTCTGATGTTTAGGATCAGGAACAGAGTGTTGAAAAAGCCTCACTCAAAATTTATTAGAGAAACTACTTTTTTATTATGGAAACCATAAAACATATGTTCTATAATAATTCTGAAAAAGTATGAACATTGTATACTGTCGAATTTAATTTCTAAAGTATATTACATTATTTTCATAATGGCATTTTTGAATATTCTTTATGATATTTGTAAGCAAAATCCTTTATATGAAATGAATTTCGAGATAAAATAGTTCTTAATTATTTTAACAATTAAACGCCATTTACACAATTGTATGATTTCTATTTGAGAAGAAATATTTATACAGTGTAAAAATCGTTTAAAACGAGACTAAGGGGACTAAAAATTTTTATTTAAGCACACATTTCACAAAGAAAAAAAATTACATTATTGTACTGCCTCGGTAATATTCTGCTTTATATACTACACATTCTTTTTTATCGTTATTATTTCACTTTAGAAATTTTTAGCTTTTTTTTCTAGAAAGGGGGCGTGGCTGAATTGCCTAGTCTGTTTTAAACTGAAGTTTTATTCAACTTCGAACTTTCCGACATGCACAGGTGATATATCAATCGAAAGATAATAATGCAAAGAATAAGATTAAATAAAAATATAAAAAATGATAGGTCTGTCATTTTTTGGGTACCAAGTCCTCTTAAAACCCAGGATTTATCGGAACCCCCTTTGAAATCCCTCTATCCCAGTAGGCAGTTAAGGAAAATCACGTGAGAACCCTCTGAAGTAGGCATTGCAGCACGAAACGACTCATGAATTTTATGCAATGATTAATTTGTATTCGAATAACAATATTTAAAAATCTCCTTTTATGTCTGTAAATTAAAATAAATAAATAAAAAAACTTGCACAATTTATATAATATTTTATTATATAAGCACAATGTATCAACAATATATTACACAAAGCAATTCCATAATATATCAGAATTTGTTAACACTTCATATAATTAATGTTACAGACAAAATTTATGCCGTCACAGACCAGGAAATAACCTCTCTCTCTTAATATAATAATTCCATTGCTACTTTTCCTGATTTCCAAATGCTTAACTCTCCTCTTTTAGTAGTTAAGTGGACCAATTAGATTTTGTTTTAGCAGCATTTACATATTTCCTACTGAAGGACATTTTCCCTTTTACCATGGTAGAATTATTTTACTTTCCTCTCATCTAAAATATTTTCTGGTATTAGAAAGTACTTTACATTGAGAAGCGAATAATTATTTTTGTAAAAGTCTGTGATTCTTTTATTACTTGCTATTACTAGAATTTTTTTGACTTATGTAAATTAATGGGTGAATTTTTGTTTCATTATTTCTAAATATTGAGTCCCCATTTTTGTAATCAAAAACTGTGAGAAATATACGAATGACTTAAATGTTTCATTTTTATAATGATTTGGAAGTTGAATTAATAAAGTTCTTTATGAAACTCAGTTTTGTAAAATTAACATTCTTTTTTAAATTTTACTTATTTCACGATACTGACATCGTATATAAAATAATAAAAAAAGTACATTTAAAATTGCTATACTGATAACATATCCTCTGATATTATGTTTAACTGTAAGTTATTAGGAAGGAAAAGATTGATGCATAGAAAGTAATGCACAAATTATTTTTAAAAAATACATTTTTAGAACATATATAGCAGGGATGGCGAACCAATGGCACGCGTGCCAATGATGGCACGCGACAGAATATTTTGGGCACGCCATCGATCAAAAAAGATTTGCATTTTACGTTAAAATAATTAAGTTCACTATGAAGTTTTATGAAGAAACGTGAGTGATCCATCGCGACGCCGACAAGTCGGGGAGCAGACTCGTTTGTTATGTCTCGCGTAAATACTTCGTATATTATAAATTGCTAATGTTGCAAAGTTTACCTACGCATAGTGTGTGTATGAAACTATTTCTAAATATATTCGAGTTGTTTAAAAAACATATTCTAACGTTTACATTAATAGCTCAACTTGTATACATCTAATTTATTAATGCGATCTAATTCTTGTCTTGTAAGTCTAATTGGTAAAATAGCTCTCACTGCTTTATTTTTAAAAATTTTAATGATCTGAGACAAAAGCGAAAGATCAGACACTACAGAAATCTCCTGCAAGCACTCAATTTCTTAAAAACAAATGAATCTGCCCATGAGCCCGCAGTCGTGCGCAGTCAGTAAAAAGGGGTTTTTTTGGCGGGGGGGAATCAAGCGAGAGCACATAGAATAGTCAATTTCATCGACACGACTGTACATTTAAAGTTTTGTGTTAAATTTACGATTTTTAACTGCTATTTAACATGGCTAGTTCAACAAAAAAATAAAAAGTGCAAGATAGTAAGTATAGCAGAGAATTTCAAACTTGGTGGGTTGAGAAATATGGCATGATCAATAAAGGCGACAAAGCGGTGTGTGTTTTATGTTCTGGAACAGTGGTATGCAGAACATCGTCTGTAAAACGGCATTTTGAAACAAATCACAAATCCTTTTGTGAAAAAAGCGAACCAGAGCAAAAAGAATTAATTGCAAGTGCAATAAAAGACAGAAATAAACAGTCGACGTCTATGTTTAAATATGTAAGCAAAAATTGTCACACAAGTGCGGCAAGTTACTCGGCTGCAAATGCCATTACTCGGCATGGTAAGCCTTTTCCAGAGGGAGAGTTTTTGAAAGAAGCTTGGTTGGCATATGCGCCCTCACTCTTTGATGATTTTGATAATAAAGATAAGATAAGTCAGCGCATGAAAGATTTTCCTCTATCTAGAAACACAATGAAAGATAGAATCTTGAAATTGGCAGAAAATGTTACAGATCAACAAAAAAATGACATTAACTCTCCTCCTATTATATCGCTATGGCTTGACGAAAGTATTGACATTACTAAATCGGCACGTTTAGCTGTCTTTCTCGATATTGTGTAGAAAACATCATTAAGGAAGAATTAATTGCGATAACATCGTTGTTAACAACTACAAAGGGCATAGATATTTGTATGGCGGTAAGAAATTCGCTTGCTGAGAAAGAAGTTGATTTGAAAAAAAAATGTTTCAGTAACCACTGATGGTGCTCAGAATCTGGTAGGCAAAAAAAAAAAAAATTGTTTCATTTCTTTATTTAAAACAGACGTAGGACATTCGATTCTTGAATGCCACTGCATTATTCACCAACAAGCCTTATGTGCAAAGAGTGGTTTAACATTTTTTTGATAATGTAATAACTTTAGTCACAAAAATAGTCACCCTCATATCGTCGCAGGCTCTAAATAAATGAAAGTTTGATGCTTTGTTGGATGAAGTCGATTCGGTGTATAATGGTTTAATAATGTATAACAATGTTCGCTGGTTGAGCCGCGGGAACGTACTTCAAAGATTTGTTGTTTGCTTCGAAGAAATCAGACTGTTTCTACAAAATGAGAGCAAAATTGAACAATACCCACATTTGATGGATATTATGTGGCTTTTAAAATTGATGTTTTTTACAGACATATGCCAACATTTCAGTAAATTGAACATAAAGCTTCAAGGCCCGAATAAAACAGTTATCGTCATGATGGATCTCAATCGCGCTTTTGAAGCTAAACTATATGTTTTCATAAACGATATTATTACAAAAAACTCAAGTACTTCCCAAACTTGAAAAAAATATCTAAGATTTAGATGCCCAAGAGAAAGGAAATGAAGAAAAATATATTGATGACTTTATTTCCATAATGGATTCTTTAAGAAAAGAATTTTCAGCGAGTTTCTCAGTTCAAGGAATTATCGGAAACGTTCAAATTTATTATGTACCCTTATGTGATTTCATTTGATAAACTGAACTTGTCTCAATTCGATTGGTTGGAAATTGAAGAACTTGAAATGCAACTGATTGATTTCCAATCTAGTTCAATATGGATTCAAAAGTTTATTGAAACAAGGAAAAAGTTGGAATTGATTGAAGCAGAAAGATTGACACGCAATATAAGTAAAAATACCAGTAACG
Source organism: Trichonephila clavipes (assembly GCA_019973935.1). NCBI lineage: Eukaryota > Metazoa > Arthropoda > Arachnida > Araneae > Nephilidae > Trichonephila > Trichonephila clavipes. The sequence continues at coordinate 805,940 of BMAU01008162.1, read as the reverse complement.
AAATTTTGGAAACATGGAATTCGATTCCAGACGCATTTAACTGTTTGAAGAAGTTGGCGTATGCTATTTTAACCATATTTTCATCTACCTATGCCTACGAGTCATTATTTTCAGAGATAAATAGCATCAAAGACTCGCTTAGAAACTGTTTAACAGACGACTCTAATTCAGCATGCATTCTACTAAAAGTAACATCTTATAATCTATTTATCTTATCGTCTTATAATTTATTTATAATCTAATCTACAACAGCAGAAATCACACTAATGTTATTTTAATTTAAATTACAAGTATAACTAAAACATTTACTACTATACAGTGCAAAATGTATTTTTTCGTATTAAATAAAGAATTTTGATTTGTCCGTATTTAGTTTTATTAGTTCTACAATAATCACAGTCAAAATTATTTGATGGCACGCCTAAAACTCATTAAACGTTATTTTAGAAAAAAATGGCACATTGACCCAAAAAGGTTCGACACCCCTGATATATAGCATCATTACTTTATTTCTACTATACAGTTTTAACTTTAAAATGAATATACTTTTCTTCGTATTTGAAAAGAGTATAACGGAAATATATAACAGCAAAGTATGTAAGAATCGTTTTTAACTATTATGTAAAAATCATAGTTTCTCAAGAAAATTTTACTTTTCACACATTTATTCTAAATACTATTATTTCAACTTTTTTTTATCTTTTTAAAAACATGCCTTTGAAGTAGATGCCAATTATTTTGTATTAATAAAACAAACCTTGTTTTCTTAAATTATATTTGCTGGAAACGGTTGATTTAAAAGAGTTAATTTATTTGCCTGTTGTTTTTTTTTACTTTTGCATAAAATTCCATCCACTAATACAGTGCTGGTCAAAAGTTTCAATAATCGCGACCCAAAATTCAACCATAATTTTCAGCGCCCCCCCCACATTCAATAACAATGCTTTGAGTTCAATAATACTATGCATTGATGCTAAAATTACGACACCGGTGTATATAAACGTCTAGCTCAGCCAAAACGTTAATTTCCTCGGACGTAAGTATACGTCTTTCCGAGGTACGACCTTTTCTGTATGCTGCGATCCATAAAGTTATTCTAAAAACTTCGGAATGTAATAAAAGGACCTTGACAATGTTGGCGAAGGATTTACTTATTTCAGATTAGTTTTGTTTCTTTATTCCGCCCCCCCTCAATACATCACATATGCGCGTTTACGTGGAAAACGGTTATGATTGGGAAGTGAATCACGTGACTTTTAAGCGGCAGTTAAGGGATTAATTTTAGTTCATACAAATTATCAAGATAAGTGTTAATTTTTTTATATAATTTTATATGTGACAAGCCCATGGGGTTAGTGGTAATTATTAAACTTGTTCTTAACTTAGTATTGTTAAATTAGTTATAAAAGACATTGTGTAGCCCTGATACATTTATAAGTGTATTATATCAGTGTGAATGCATATTTTATTTTTTATATTATGTCAGAATATGTTTTATTTGTTTACTTTCAATAATTTAATAGTTTTTTTAAATAATCTTTTGTTTTCGACTTTTCAATATGCTCACGCCCCCCTCGTAGAGTTGTCATGCCCCCGAGGGGGGAGCGCCCCAAGTTTCAGAAACGCTGCACTAATAAATCCGTTCAAAATTCTAGCAGTACAGATTCGATAGCTTTAAATCATAACTAGTGAAGTAATTGTTTCATTATACTTGTATGTGATGTTGGACAAAAACATTCAAGGTATCTGATTACTTGCGACATACTTTTTATAAAAAAATGGAGTTATGGGGATTTTTTTGTGGTTTTTAGATTTATTTAGTACAATATAGGGAAAATATGCTAAATTAAGAAAAGGAAAAAAAGAATTATTAATACTAAAATGGGAAAAAATTAGGTAAAAATTTTACAAAAAATTTTATAAACGGGACGAAATTTTGTGCAGAACTTGTATGAGCAAATTATCGATTTTAATGTGTTTTTTTGCTGTTCATTTTTAAAATGACTTTCAGGATAAGAAATGTTTTAATTTTTATATATAAAAACTAGAACGCATTTTATCTTAGTTATTATAGGAAATTGCTTAAAAAACTATGTATATTCCCATAAGGAACTGTAAATTTTGTAATAAAACAGCAATTGATAACTCTGAAGGTTAAAATATTTCTAATACTATACAGAGAGAGAGAGAGAGAGAGATCACACACAAACAATTTCAGTGAATTATTTTACTAAGTCTTTGAGTAATCCCTGTCTCCTTTTTGAGCATTTAAAAAACACATTTTGTATAAAACGCTTTTTAAAGTATGACATCTTGCTTAAAGTAGTGGTATCCGTTTTTACTAAAACATTTGTAGTTCTTGTTCTCGAAAATGGAAAATAATAAACTTGATATTTTTGTAAAGATAATAAGATGGCTTATAAAATAAAAGCGCAACTAATTTTCAATTTGTGACAAAAATTACAATTTTAGGATAGTTGGTGACCTTAACCAATTATTGTATAAGTTTGTAAAATTTTAAGGTGTCGTATTATTTGTGTAATATTTCGCATAAATGATTTTATTTTCAACCATGTCAACTCACAGAATTAAAATTGTATTTGAATAAGATGAATAAATTCTGTAAAAAAGTATAAATAAATAAATACAAAGAGGTTGTGTGTGTGAGAAACACAATGATCATAGGGTATCATAATTAACATGTTTGAAAATAGCAGTTGATCCCTGTCCTAAGTAAATGTAGATGTTCCATCTTTCCCTGGGATATAACTGGAAGTGCCAACAATGATATATGAGACATCGGTTATGGCATATAACTGCCTGTGACAAGTTTTGATATTAATGGCAGCCAGACTATTTCTGCGGTACTCTTGGATATCTAACTGAATTCTTTCGGAAATAGCCAGCTTTTGTTAACACAGTCTCGGTTTCATTAGAAAGACTTGCAAAGTGAAATTCAATGTGGTTTATATTTTCTAATATAGTATAAATTTTTGCGGATTATTTGAAATGGTTTTTTCCCTTACGAATTTTGCTTTTAATTGCAATTGCAGTAGTTCTGTTTTGGTTTCATGATTAAACTTGTAAATTATTTTTAAAGCAGTAATTTTTTTTTCAATTTCGTATTTTATCAATGTGTTTACAACATATTGATAATTCTAAAATCTTGATATGTAGTTATTATAAAACGGGTCTATTAGCGAGCCTTCTACTAATTCTCTTTGGGAAAAATCTATTTCTTTAAGTATTGTTCTCGTGAAAACTTTCTCCAGAAGAAGATGCGGTCTAGGTAAATCAAGGCTTATATTTAAGCATTAACTTTTAGGTTTAAAAGAGAGAGGTTAGAAGTTAGATGATAACAGTTAGTGATTAACGTTAAGTAGTAGACAGCTAGTTGAGATTGACTCGTCTATTTATTACTTGATATATAAGATTGATAATTGACAACTTAGTCAATAAGATACAATTGAATTAGAATAATATCGACTAGAAGTCGAATAGCTCAGGATGGAATTACTGTTATTTAGAACGTATATTAACAAAACGTTCTAAATGTCAGTCTGATTCAATTCATAATTAAATATGAAATATCTCGTCTACCTCGATTTTTCTCCAATACTTAATTGTATGGGCATTTCTAGCCTGGATTGTTGAGACTTGTTAAAAGATTAATGAATTATATTTGTTTTGATTATGGCTGATCTTCATTGTAATTTCCAAACACTGATGAATGTGATAGGATATTTATCACAATTATACAAATCAGATTGTAATTTTTTGTATTGGAAAATATAATGAAAAAATGACTATTTAGGGGATATAAAAAATACATTCTTTAATTTTAGAATAAATTTTAATTCTTTCTACATACTTTTTGGAATTAGATAATCTTTCAGAGTTACGTTAAAATGTTTCTTGTATAAGCTTTCCTGCTGTAACTCATATACTCTTACTGAATTCTTATAAATGCTGGTAGCAATTGAAAGAGTTCTAACTCACACGAAACTAAAGACATAGTCTTTTTCCAGTACCTTATCGTACCAATTTAATTAATTTCATGTAATTTATTAGAACTTTTCCTTCCCTGTTTACTTTAAGAATCTAACTGCTCTTTTAATAATAAGCCTTTCTGGTTAATTGTTTGTTATAATCAGGAAGGTAAAGTAAATGTTCTCGAAATATATATTAATGTATCTCACAAGTCTCGTTCTTTGATTGCAATATTTTAAAACTATTACAATAGCTTATAAAACATATTAACTAAGCAAACTGTCCATAATATTTAGATATAGAACATACCAACTAATTTTCATAGTCTACTTTTTTTAAAAAAAAATAATGTGACATAAAAAAGAATTAGAAATATAAAAATATTTTTTTAAAGTCTCTTCTTTCTTAGGTCAACAAAGAGAAAATTTATTTAATTAATTAAATTTAAATAATGAATTAATATTTAAAGAAACCGTATCAACATCGTGTCATCCACAACAAGTTTTAAAAATATATTTGAACTTGAGTGGCACCATCTGTTGCAGCTAGATGTAACTTCATCAGAAATAATGCAGAATAAATTTAAAATTAAAAAAATAATTTGATTAAGGTATCTGAACACGTTCGGAACCGTGATTTTTAAAAAAGCGCAAAAATGGATAGTTTTCATGATATTTAGTGTCACTTAGATTAGAATACATGTATAAAATTGTTTTAAAGATATTTTGACATTTTTTTTTATTTAAATACCATATTTCGGCAAAAAATTAACTTATAATGACCAATTTTCAAAATGTTCTCCTATTGCGAAAAAATGCTTCTATTATAATAATATTTTGTCTGTATATAACTCAGATCTCTGTATAGAGGCTCAACTATTGTTTTTGAAAATTTCACATTACAACCAATTTCGGCGTTTTTTCTTAAAATTTATAAACTCTGTTGTCGTAAAACATGGAAACCCACTTCTAAGTTATATATTTCAAAAATTCTAGTTGAGCCTCTGTACAGAGGCCTGAGCTATATACAGGCAAAATATTATTATAATAGAAGCATTTTTCACAAAAGGAGAATATTTTGAAAATGGGTCATTCTATGTTAATTTTTTGTCAAAATATTGTAAAATAATTTTTTATTGTAATACTATTCTTAAAACAATTTTATATATATTTTCTAATTTAAGTGACACTAAATATCATAAATATTATTCATTTATATGATTTTTCAAAATCACGGTTCCGAACGTAGTCGGATACCTTAATGAATCAATATTTGAAAAAACTGCATTATAATCAAGCGTCACCCACTACAAGTATAAAATATATATATATGAACTTAAGGGAATGAATAAATGTATTTTACTAATGATTGAAATTTGAACAATATATATATATATATATATATATATATATATATATATATATATAGGGAGAGTGTGAACTAATAGTTGGAATTGAATAAGGTGATTGGGTAGAATAATTCGATGCAGTTTTTACGAGACCGCGTAAAACCTTTGTAATATACAATTATCACGAACTTAAATTTTTTCAAAACTTCATTTGCTAGCAAAATAAAAGTAAATATAAAAGTTTTATTCAGTTCTTACTGGCATGAATATGTAACTAGCAAAATATAAATCATCAATCTTACACCTGAGCAAACCTTATGGACTTCTAAATTGAACGAAAGAGAAAATGTGCAAGAAGTGACAGATAACGAACAATACAGGACATTTATCAACTTGGTTTCACGTATTATGCTAATTCTTATTTGGACCTTTGTCATTTATCATTTTATGAAATATTTATGCGTGTTAAAAATAAACAATACCTAAATTCGATATACTAAAAATTACCCTAATACTCCTCAGTGGCTGCAAACATTCATCAAAACTGTACAACAAAAACAATAAAACATTTCTACTGATTATGGAAAATGGTTTTTTTTCTGCTGTTTTATATTTGGAATCAATTTAATTTAATATACAGAAAACAAGTAGGGATCTCAAACAAAAAGTATTTCTGTTATTAATATCAACACTACAATGCACAAAAAAAGTAGAGTATAAAAACATATTTTTAATTTTCTACAGTTACTTCACTATCTCCCTGTAATATATATATATATATATATATATGTGTGTGTGTGTGTGTGTGTGTAATAATTCCCTCTAGTATCCTTTTTATTAACTCTTTGTACTAATATATAAACAAACTTTTTTCTTTGGCTTAAGAAATAACACAGTAATCTTAATCATAATCGGCTAGTCCGAAATCCATGTCCCGGCCATTCTATCCAATAATAATTACCAGTACGTAATGATCACGCGCTTGCACTCCTGGTATAAAAGCTAAAATCTTGCGTCATGGCCCTTTTTTTATCCTTGCCTTCATCATGTAAGAATGTGAATAGCTGCCACTCTTTGCCTTTGTGTCCTCCAACATGCCGCTGCCTATTCAATGAGGAAATATACCGTAATTGTGCTTTAACCTATTGATGTGTACTTCATAATATAGGAGGAAAAGTTATAATGAAGATGTCTTCAATAAACTAGATATGACAACAAACCAACACCGGCCATCGCTACTACAATACTTAATATATATATATATATATATATATATATATATATATATATATATATATATATATATATATATATATATATATATATATATATATATATATAGGGGTGACCAAAATTGTGGACTTTTTAAATTGTTATATTTTTTTAGTTTGTATGCTTATAGAAAATTTTACGTTGAACGAAGTGCTAAATATTTTACATCATTTTAAAGAGAATTTAATACTAAATTCAATACAAAGAAAGAAAAATTCGAACATTTGCAACGCAAAAAAAGTTGTGCTGCATTTACTGTGGACATAAATTAGATACTGATGACAGCAGTGAGTTATCAGAGCTTAGTGAGGTTATCTTTATTTATTATTACAGTTTCACTTCAATGTTTCATTGAGCAGAAAATAGTTTTAAGCTCTTCCTTCGTTATTACATGAAGCCAGGAAACAATTATATCCTCAATTAGTGCCTTTTTATTTCATGGGTACCTCATTCGGTTAAGAGTTTTCAAACAGTGCCAAAAGTTTTTGATAGGATTGATGCCAGGATTGTTTCTTGGTCACAATATAAATGATATTCATTCAGAAAAGCAATGATATAAAATGAAAAAGTAGTTTGGACACATGTTGGACGAGAAAGTTGTATTTCCTATGTGAGAATTATACAACAGGTGGGTAGTCCAGCTACTAAATCTGGAGACTGAAAGTTTGTTTAAAATGTGAGGAAACAAATTTAATAAAAAAACAAGAAAATGCTGAAAAAAGTGCACCATATCTATTGATGACAGAAGAACAAAAATACTCTGTTTCAGAAATAAAAGCGTTTCATGGACATCCATCATAATTTATATGAGTGATGCTGGTTTTTCTGTCAGTTGAAAAACAATCCGGAGTAGATTGGAAGATGTAAGACTAAAAGGTGGAATTCCGCGAAAAAAGTCGAATCTCAATTTACAGCAGCTCTAAAATGGACTACAAAGAACAGTGGAACACATTAATTGGACAAATGATTATTGATTACAAGTTATATAGAGAGGTTAATCTAAAATTTCGTTATTCGATAGTGATAGCCGAAAATATGTAAGACATGCTGAGCAGAAATGCTACATCCTGACTGTATCCAGGCAACTGTAAATTCCCCACATATTTTTATCATTTAGACATGCATATCAGCAGATGGTATCGGTCACCTTCATATCATTGATGAGATACTGAATGTCATCAAACACATTGACACCATTCTATAACCCAAACTGTATAGTCACACAGTATAGTAATTCAAAGACTAGTATCGTTCTATGATCATTGAGTTGTTGTCCTGTCCAGGAAACAGTTCTGACCTCGATCCTATCGAAAACTTGTTTCACCTCCTGAAACCTCTTGTCCGAATGAGGTATCCATGAAATAAAATCGAACTAATTAAGGATATAATTGTTTCCTGGCTTCATGTAATAACAAAGAGAGAGCTTAAAACTATTTTCAGCTCAATGAAACATCGACGTGAAGCTGTAATAATGAATAAAGGCAACCTAACTAAGCTCTGATAACTCACTGTTATAATCAGTATCTAATGTATATCGAAAGTTAGTGCAGCTTAACTTTTTGAGTTGAAAGTATGTGAATTTTCTTTTTTGTATTAAATTCTATTTAAAATGATATAAAATACTTAGCATTTTGTGCTACGTAAAATTTTCTATAAGCGTACAAACTTAAAAAAACAGAATAATTTAAAAAAGTGTCCACAAATTTGGACGCACTTTTTAAAATAATTTTTGTGGCATATAATTTGTCGTGGCGATTGGATGATATTAAGGTATCGAACCAAAGGATAGGGCGTGGTCATTGGAAGTGATTACTGCCAGAATGAACATATTTTGTGGAATTGATGAGGCAGTCTTGAAAGTTCATCCAATCTATTGCATTGAATATGTGAGACACACAACTACATATTGACGACATCACAAAAAAAACACATATAACAAAAATACACACACGACAACTGCAGCCGGCTTCATGCTTGAAAGCAGACAAAGATATGAGCGAGAAGAGGGCGCGGGATTACCAGATCACGGTTTTTATAGCCAGCGGGACATCACATGATTTGGTGGTGGATTGATGTATTTTCAAAACTCCCCGTTAGGTGGGAAACTAATTAAAATAATTAAACGGTTGTTTCGAAGGACTGGACCATAGTTATATCAAAAGCTCTTCAAGATTAATTTAATGGAAATTATTATGCACGCACGCAATCACAAACACATATATATACGTAATAATTCCCTCCAGAATCCCTTTAATTAAGCCTTTTTAATAATATTAGGTTGAGGAAAAAGAAATCCATTATTTTTTTGAAGATGGCTGTAATGTCGATATCTCGTGAAGTATGGTTCAAACAATTTCGATTTATGCTCGTCGTCAAGGGGACAGTTTACACAAAAAATTATTCTATTGTTTTTTTTTGTTTCGTCCATTCAGCTGTGAGTTACACGGTGTTAAAAAAGGAAGTCAACAAAAAGAAAATTCAGTAGATTTTACAATTTTTATTTGATAAAGGTGAAACTGCAAGTCAGGTGGCTGAAACTGTGAGTGGTGTTTATGGTGCCGATAATGTAACAGCTAATAACGAACAATTTTGGTTTCATCGATGCCGTTCAGGCATTTTTGATGCTAAAGATGCACCTCACACAGGCAAGCCCGTCTACGAAAATGTCGGTAAAATCACAGAAAAAATCTAAATTTAACGACATGTTAGTAATTGTAGTATCGCCCAGGAGTTAAAGATCGACCATAAAACAGTTTTGAACCATTTGTGCAAAGTTTGATTAAAAAAGAAGCTGGATGTTTGGGTGCCACAGCAATTAAAAACAAAAAACATGATGGTTCAAATTTCCATTTGCGAAGCCTTGGTCAAACGGAATGAAATCGACCCATTTCTTAAGCGGATGGTGACTGGTGATGAGAAATGGGTCACATGCGAAAATATTGTGCAAAAACGATCGTGGTCAAAGCTCGGTGAAGCAGCACAAACGCTGGCGAAACCAGGACTAACGGCCAGGATGGTTCTACTGTGTATTTGGCGGGAGGAACTGGAAAGGAATAATTTATTATGAGTTGCTTCCGTATGGCCAAACACTAAATTCAGATCTCTACTGTCAACAACTGGACCGTTTGAAACTAGCTATTGACCAGAATTGGCCAAAAGAAGAGGTGTTGTGTTCTATCAGGACAATGCCAGGCCACACACTTCTGCTGTGACTTGCCAGAAAATCTGGGAGCTTGGTTGAGAAGTTTTAATGTATCCATCATATAGTCCGGACTTGGCCCCAAGTGATTATCACTTTTTTCTCGCATTGCAAAACTTCCTGAGTGATAAGAAATTAGGATCAAGAGAAGATCGTGGAAATCGATTACTAGAGTTTTTTGCCAATAAGGACCAACTCTTCTATGATAGAGGAATTATGAAGCTATCTTTAAAATGGCAACAAATTATACTACAAAACGATGTATCTTTGACCCAAATCGGACAATCCTAAACACGTTAAATAAAGTCTTGAATTTCATGCAAAAATAATGGAATTTTTTCCCCCAAACTGTTATTTAAACCAGCTTTAATTCTTTGGTTCAAAACGTACTAACCTTATTCGCAATCAAATAACATCAGATATCCGTTTCCCGTCCATTTTAGCCAATCAGAGCTCTTATTACAAAATAGTCACGCGATTGTCACTGTCGGTATATAAAGCGAAAATATACTTTGTGATCACGCTTGTTATCTTTGTGTTCGTCATACGAAATGTCCCGGCTGCTTGTGTCTCCTGTGTGTCTGTTTTTTGTGTTCTGACCAAATATATAATATAAGTTTGATTGATTATCTATGCAATGTGTAAGTAATTAAACAAAATGAAAACTAATTCTGAAGAATTTTTTCCTGAGACCTGATATCCAAATACAACAACACCGGCCAACTCTATTACATATATATATGTGTATATATATATATATATATATATATATATATATATATATATATATATATATATATATATATATATATATATATATATATATATAAACTTTTTAAATTTTCAATCGTTAATAACGTACTTTTTAATCCATTCAAGTTCAAATGCATTTTTTTAAAACTTGTAATGGATGACACCAAATGTTAACAGAGTTTTTTCAAATATTAATTAAGTTAAAAATGAATAAATACTAACAAACAAAAATAATAGTCCAACAGCATATATAGAAAGGAGAATCATTCGTTGTGTCCCTATAGCGTAATGGGTAGCGCGCGTTGGACTTCTAATCCAAAGGTTGTGGATTCGAATACCACTTGGGATGGCCTAAATTCTCAGCATGTTGCTTCTTTTGTGCTGTATTAATTTATCAGAATAATTAAATTTAATGAATAAGTAAATAGTACAAAAAAAAACAAAAAAATAGTCCAACATCATACATAGATAGGAATATGGAATATTACGAGGAAAATCTATTTCTATTTTGTCACTTAATATTGTGATTCTGTCCTATGTATATACATATTAGGTTTATCTTAATTGAAACTATTTAATAAAAAGTAACTAAAATAAAAAAAAAATTGATCTACGTAGGAATTGATTAAAAAGAATTTTTATGTTACGTGTTATATAAAAACTTATTTCTTTTTGAGATACTTAAAATCTTATACCTATGGTATTCGTGTTACACAACTTAATCAAATATTAAGCAATTGAATAAAGTTAATGTAGTTCTAAATTAATTGAAGTGTGATTAGATTCAATGAACCCAATATCACAGATTATTATAGTATCGCCAAATCTTCTATCTCTGTTCTAATCCTAATACTTAAAAGATTTTACAGTCACAAAATCCCCTTTCAGGTTCCATTACTGAAATTAATTAGTATCAGATTAGTGTTAAATACGCATATGTTTGATAATAATTACAGCATTTGTTTTCCTCTCTTGAAAAATAAGGAAAAATAATTTTTCTGAAATATTAAACTTTATGCATAATTTTATATATTTAATAAGGTCTTATATCTTGTATTAAAATGATCACTTATAATCTTCATTTTAAAATGTAACATTTGTGCGTGCTTAAATAACTATTTTATTTCTTTTATTTTATAAATGAGTGCGTTAGGGTTTATTTACTCTTTATTTACCTCATTATGATCTACTGCAATTTTTTTCGTGCTATATTTTTTTGAATAACTGCATTAAAAATCAAGGGATTTAGATAAATAAAATACTCAACTTAGGAAAATTTAATACATTAGAGCAAAATAATTAAAATGGTATTTTAAAGTAACATCACTCCACAAAGGTCTAAAATATTCTTATAATACAAATATACTGAATGATTTTTTAAAGGAGTTTTAACTCTTAAAATTGCTAAATAACCAGAAAACACTAAGATTTTACAGCACAAAATATATTTTTTTTGAAAATTATGAAGTTTTAAATTTTATTTACTTTTTTTTATACATAAACGCAGGTTTTACACATAAACTTAATTTGTTGCTATTCAAGAAAACAGCTTTTCTTTTCATTAATACACAAAATTTCATTACGCGTTTTGCATTTTGAGTGAGGTTTTTATTGAATACTTTTTAAAGCCCTGCAATCTGGGGTAGGAAATACTGAAATTTCTTTACTTGAACTACTACACCTTGAGTCTTGTTCCTTCTCTACATCGTCATCTTAAAAATCTAACAAAAATTCCAGTAGATAATTTGCTGGGACTTCTTAATCTGAAGAATCGTCTATATTAGTTCATCCCTGCCTTCAGATGGTATGTTCTGTAATAAAACGAAGCCTCACGAAGAGTGAGCATTTTTTTCTTGATACTAAGAAAATGACAAAAAAATTAAATACAGTTGGACCGCTATGTAGCGAACTCGCTAATTCCCAGACCAAATGGAACATTCATTACACAGAGGTTCATCTTTTGAAATGCTTTATAAGCCACATAAAAAAATTTATAATTTCATACACAATATATATTAAAAAATAATTATTTCCACCCTTTTTAAAATTAATATTTGTTTATTTTATATAATTTACCCATCGACAAAATGAATGAAAGAAAAACTGCAAGGAAAACAAGAAAAAAGAACGTCGAAGAATACACTGTATTTTTAATGATAAGAAAACAATTTTATATTAAAATTAATGAATTTGAAGGACATTTTCTAATTTAAAGTATACAAGTAATATTAAAGGTACATTATTTTATAACTAGAACTCGGGGGGACGAGACAACTTCACTGAGGGGGAAAGGGGATATCAAAGATATTTCTTTTGAACTGGACAATGGGGGATAAGGGTTGAACTACTTGGATGTAACGTTCAGAACTCTATTACACTCGGTGAATTAGGATCTAATAAAAACAGTTCAAGATTTATGACCACCATAAAATGTGTTAGAGAGAATAATTTGAATAGAAATTCTTTAAAAAAAGGGAGAACAAAAATTGAATGACAAAAGGAAAAGTTCGTTATATAGAAAATGCTTTTCGCTATAGAGAGGTTATTTTACAAAGAAAATCGTGAAATGTTCAATGTTCCAGGAAAAGTTCTCAATATAGAGGTTCGTATATATAGGGGTTCGACTGTAATAGCACCTTGAAAACCTCCTGTTATTTTTTAATCCCAGTTACACATAAAAGATTAAAATGTTGCTAATTTTTGAATACATTGTAAATATTTCATTTAATTGGTGTCATTCTTCGGAACCAAAAAATTACAATCTTCTCATTCCGATCAAAAAGTCAGCTCTGAAAACGCAACTTCTGCTTTGAAACAATTCACATTAACCCGTCAAAATATTCATCATAGAATCTATTCTTCCATTTATATATATATATATATATATATATATATATATATATATATATATATATATATATATATATATATATATATATATATATTCTGAATGAGTGAAATTAAAAGAGTGTTCCTACCAAATATCGTCAGAATTTTCGTAGGAAACGGATAATCTATATAATTTTAAAGCGAGCGGTACTTTTAAAATGTTCTTTCGGTAGATAAAGGATTAACTTCACGCCCTAAAGCAACACTATGGCTATTGGCGATGGACCTCGCAGTTTTGAACGCAGTCAGCAGATGAAGATGACACCTGAGATGGCACCTTTTTCTCCAATCTACCAATTTACGCCAACGGGAGGACTTAGAACCTTTATTACGCATTTAACCCCGTATCGCCCGCATTTTGATTTACTGCAGTTTTTTTCATGCATGTTTTTTTTTAACCACTGCATTCAAAATTAAGGGATACACATAAACAAAATACTAAACTTTGGGAAATTTAATTAGTTAGAGCTAATCAATTAATTAAAAATATTCAACTGTAAAACTAATTATACACACTATTCTCTGAAAATAAATAGTCAAATCGTTTTCTAAGGTATTCATTAATATACAAAAAATAAGAACAAGACACCTTCTGACATTAACTGTTTTTTCGGAACAAAAATGACAATCTTAGCAATCCGCTGAAAGCGCCGTTTCTGCTATAAAACTATTCGCTTTTCCCACTAAAATACTCATTATAGAACCCGTGCTGACATATATCTTGGAAGAGTGGACTTAAAAGAATATCCTTGCTAAGTATCGTCAGAGTGTTCGTAAAAATGGTTATTATATGTGATTTTTAGGGTAGTGGTACTTATAAGTACCGTTGGTAGATAAAGGGTTAAAATGCATCAGCTTCTCTGGACGGCAGGTCTCTATAGGCACTAGAGCTAGAACTCATAACATGATGGCTACGAATGTACAAGTAATCATTAGGCTACCCTAGCCACTTTATTTTACAAAATACCGTGAGTTTGCTAATGAAATATTCTATAATAATATAAAATCTTCAAAAAAAAGGTGCAATTTAATAAACAGAATAATACGATTTTGATCTCATTCTGAGCCTTTGATATAACTAGTTTTAATTACTTCTTAAAATTTCTTTATATCTCGTATTATGCAGGTGCTGGAGACTTAGAGGTAGCGTGCCCGCGACGTAAGCCTAAGGTTTCGGGTTCGACCCCGGCTGGAATCGATAGACTTTTAGGATGCGAAAATCGTAGGCACGTATGTCATATAACTATGTAGCATGTAAAAGATCCCTCGAGTACCAATTTGATTCTAATACTCTGTGCAATATTAAATCTCAGCAATATTTAACATCAGAGGAGAACTTGAATTAAAAATTATTTCAAGCGTTCAAATTTGGCTGCGAGAACCGCCACTAGATGGTGCCACCATGAAATGAATCTCACATTTGTGCGCTTGCTGTAAATGCAAAGGCTTAGTTGCTAAAATGAAGCCCCATTGGTAAAAAAAAATCTTGTATTATAAATCTGGTCTTTAACACTCGTGATTGCCAAATTAATTTTGAGCGTACAGTTTTAACTATTTTCCATACTTATTTGTACGAAGAGCAATGCGCTTACTGATTAAATTTCACAGGATGAGGAAACGAAAAATATTAAACAAAACAAAAATTAAAAATTAAAAAAATAAGCATAATATGATATATACAATAATACTATTTTTTATTTAGTAAATACAACCTCGGGATAAAAAATGTGTTTTTAAATTAAGAGGTAAATTTCTTTAAGAAAAATTATTCAAATAAGAGTTTCCTGCTGTTTTATTGGAATGAAGCCGATTCCTCTCGAGCCTAAGTTATAATGAGCTAGCAATTTTTTCCCCACTTAGATTTAGTGCGGCTGTGACAAACAAAGCAAATTTTCTCGCCCTTATCTTCGTCCCACTTAACTTCAGGCAATTAGTGCATTTACAGTGTTCCGCAAAGTGTGCCTTAATTTTAGCAAGGAAACTCATTTAATTAAAATTAATTAATTGCAAACAGTGATTATTCAAATCTAATCTTTCCTGTAAAAAGTTATTCAGAAAACCTCGCACAAATTTCGAAAGGAAATACAATCTTTCCCATTAAAAAGCTGAAATAAATGTTTTAAGAGTTTTAAAGAAACTGAAATAATTGCTTTGACAGTAAACGTTTCCTGTGTTGAAATATAACCGGGTATTTGCACGTAACCAAAGGAGTTATTGAAACGGAACAAATTAAATTTGGTTCTCGCAATTAATTTAATTGGGTATAACATTGATACACAACAGTTTTTAGATTGCATATTTCGCAAAGTAATCAGTATAGGAAACATTTTAATTTATATTTATTCAAAGAAGTCGGAGAAAACAAAATAAACTACTCTCGTAAATAAAAAAGTAATATCCTAATAATTATATTTTAAGTTTTTGTGAAGAATTATGAATATATTTTAGGATTTGTTTTTAGTTATGAATATTCAAGTACAATTTTTCTAGTTTATTTAAAAGTAATTAACATTTTGAGATGTGCATAGCGCTTAGAATTTCACTTCTAATTTAGTACACTCTCGATCAATCTAATTATTAATAATAAATTAATTTTGCTTGCATAAAATTTGCAAATTCAGCAAATAATTTGGAAGTAAAAATGTATGATAATGCGAAACTTTAATTTTCTTTGCGTAATTATTTTTTACTTTCACAGTAAAAGCTGTAACAACCGACTAACGGTTGTTAGTATTTGGGGAATTGAGCAAAGATCAGCCATAGCAAAGTTTAAATTTATATTTATTTATCACTTTTACCTAATTAACACAACTAATGATAGGAAATACACTAGGTAAATAATTAGAAGAGCAATCGCACGGCTTAAGGCTACTTAACATATAAGTATAATCTACTTTATGTATTCTTGGAGCACTCTGGACTTGTAAATAGAATTAAAAATAGCCACTTCTCTTCATTGTAAGATCTTAAGTCGTCAATCTTGAGTACAATTTTATCATTTTTATTCTTCAATTATCAATAATCGACCATCCAGCGTCTATTCGTTGACTAACATTGCGTACCTAAATGTCAACGCTTAAATAGAACAGCTCATTTGAATAAATAAAGTAGTCTTCGAGAGAGAAAGTTTTCAATAGAGTATACAGTTAAAAAGAATAATTTTACCCCAATGATTAGTTGAAGGCTGGTAGAATCGTACAAAGCCATTTGCTTAGTACACAACTAGAAACGAAGAAAGCAAAATAAAGAGTCAAGATTAACATTTTGATTAATTCAACAATGTCTAAAATTCCACAGGATTCGAAGCTTTATATTCTCTGTTATTAATATTGTTGTGGCATAAGTTTTTACAACATTTATGAAATGGGAATAAAATACAAAATATTAAGATCTAATCTACTTTATAAATAATATGAAATAACAAATGAACTATCTGTTTAAGAATTTAACCCAGAGTTTCCCAAACTTTTTTGCCGCATAGACCTCTTGACCTGTTTTTCAGATTGGGGTAGACCCCCAACTTAACCTAATATGAAATTTTTGTAAGTTTATCCACTTAACACTTATCTTTTTGACAGTTGGTATAGAGCTCTGTGCTTCGAAAAATTTAAATTTCTATCTATAGTGAAGCACATTATTTTAAACTTAAGAAACAAATGTTTATTTAATTTAAAATTTAAATAACGCATGAAATAATTGTTTTATATAAAATAACAGAGAAACAAACATATGATTTTAATGGTATAGATAAAATCTGGTGCCTCAATAAGAAATTTTCAATATTTGGTATCAATCTTGTCAGATTTAACCCTGAATAGTTTTGGTTAGTAGTGCCTTTCCTTTTTTTCCCTTCTTTTTTTGAGATTGGCAACCACGCTGAAACTCCTTTTTACTCGGAAAATCTATTAAAAACTTTCTCAAGACATTTCAACGTTCTGGATAAAAACAAATATACCTTTTTAAAGCCAAAATTGCAGACATCCATTTCTAAATTTTACTTGAAGATCTCAGTTAGTGCCTATTCCGATCAGTCCTAATGTAATATGACATTTTTTCATTGTGATCATATGAATACATTGCCTACTATGGTTATACCATGTTCGAAGCATTCTCAAAGTTCTATTATTTCGAAGCATTCTGGTTTCCAAATCTCAATAATGGACATTTAAATGATGAACGTAGGTAAAAACGTCCTTTTTCTGACAGATTCTCAGTGACAAATTGAGAAACTGGGAAAATTTGCTACATTCAAAATTATACTCCTTTAGCTTCATTCTGGCAATAAAAAAAAGGATGGTTCTTATTTCAATAAATTGTATGCTGTCATCTTGAAGCTGTAAATTTACTTCATTAGGCTTAGTAAATAAATCTGTTAAATATGTAAATCTTGTTTCTATTTGCTTAAATTTACTTTACTGAGAACCATTATCGTAGACACCCATTTACACCTCATGAACCCAAAATTATCTTTTTACTGACGTAGACCCTTTGCAGGTCATCAGAGATCCGTGAGGGTCGACATAGACCACTTTGGGAACCCCTGATTTAAACGTTTGTTATACAGGGTGATTCATAAATAAGTATGCAATTTCGATGCACTATAAATCAAGAACAATTTCAGATATCATATGCTACTTGTAACAGAATTGCATGGGAATATTTAAAGTTTGATTAGGTACTTTCGCAGATGTACATAGTGTGAAACATTAGTCACCCGAATCACATTGAACAGTAACTGATTTCCGCCTAAACGCGCGTTAAGATATCTGAATCAAGTCCATCGACTGCGGTTGTCTTATGATGTTTCAGTTCTGCTAGGTCAACAGGAAGGGGCGGGAGGAATACCTTGCATTTTACATAGCCCAAAAGGAAGAAATCTCAAAATGTTAAATCAGGACTTCTAGAAAGACGTTCAGTAAGTGGCATGTTGGAGTCCGCGATTCGTCCAATCCCTAGGTAAGGGAGAGGTAATCTCCCACGTTGGTTGACTAGTGTGGTGGTGCACCACCCAGTTGGATAATGAAGCTTTGGAGGTTGTCCTGCGACTGTGACATCCACTAAAGAGTTAACATACAAAAAAAGTAGCTTTCGTGACGTTTTGCTAAATTTAAAAATACAAAAACCCTTTTCCACTGCAAAAGCCACTATTTTGACTGTCTAGTTGCATAACACGCATGCTGTTACGTATGTTACTTCTTTTAGGGGTGAGACACAAACTTTAAGTATACATCTACTGTACGGTTCCCGAGGTGGAACTTATCTTCTGTTTTACAGCATCTGGAAAGTGTATGCTACCCTGTATGTTTCTCGTCTGAAAGTAGGAGCCGTGGTAGCTAGGGGGTAATTTTTGTGACTTTGTTTTGGAGTGTTGTCTTGGCATGTTGATTTAGCGTGGAAGTTCAGAGAGTAGAGATCAAGTTCAGGTGTTACCCTCATCAGTTTATTGTTTCAAAATTACGAGGACTGTCACCAATTGCCTTCGTGCTTCTTTTAAGTGCGAGGCGTGGGAAATAGTCAATCATTTATTCTGTCTAACATAAAGCTATAATCATATTAATATTCCACAATGAGAGTTTTTCTGACGCATGATACCCCCTACCCGGACTTAATTTTGCTACAAAAATGAAGTGTGAACGTTTTGAAATTAGTGTTCTCTAATAAAATGATATTTCTTTTAACAATTGCACCCACTCATATGGTGTAGATGACCCTTCTTGTCTTCTTTTCAAATAAAAATATGAAATAAATCGTTTGAAATAAATTTATCATTAACAGGCACGTTTAAGTATTAGGTTTAGAAGTTTTCATTAGAATAGAATAAGCAAAGCTAAAAAGAAAAAAAAATATATACAAAACAAAAGGATACTTTACAAATAATGTTAACTTTCTTTATAAAATCGCCTGAGATTGCACTATAGAGAGCTGAGATAATTTTAATGCAACTTCTTCTTGAAGAATAAGAACACTTTATAATTGAATATAATTATGATGAACGCAAAATATAATAAAGTCTAATACTTAGAGAAATAGTTATCAAAAAAGTTGTACATTTCATCAATTAGCAACACAAAGATTTAGAGTTATAATAATTAGACATTGAGCAGGGTAGACTATCTTTTTTCTCTAAGGCAGAACTGTTCTCGATTTATTCTTAACCATGCTTTTCTTGCTTCTCTTCTCTGCATTTTTGTTCCTTCCAGCTCTTTTGACCTTCTTTGAAATGAACATTTGCTCAAGCTATTGGGAAAACAAACAAACAAAGGCACTTGCATTAAGTAATTATAACAGTAAGGAAAAATAAACTATAGATTGATCCCGTAGACGCAAATTTAAGTTATTATGGGGCACTTGCTCAAGGTTGCTAAAAATCATTATAAAAATTAATATTATCGAGATAAATTTATACTGTTAAAGTGCAGCAAATTACGTAAATGTTTCTTGCCATCCAAAAATAACATGCACGAGAAGTTAAAATACATCTTTAAAGTTCCCATTTACTTAGCACGTTATTTCAATTAGTTCTTAAATAGTAAGATTAAACGTTTTTGCCTCTCTTAATAAACTAATTGATTTTAAATTCATTACTTCTACAATTTTTCGAAGTGTTATTCATAAAAATTGAAAAAAAATATTTAAAAGGAATATTAAATAAATCGTTTAGAAAAACAGTGTGCCATAATAATTTGTTTCCATTATAATTTTTTTTATTATGAGAGAGAGAGAGAGAGAGAGAGGTATGTTAAAATGATACTTTGAATGAAAGCATTAATCAAAAGTTAGTAGAACAAAATTCAAATATTGGTGACATGTAAAATTAAAATATATACATACATGTGTTATGTACTACGAATTTGCTGTGCAAAGCATTATAATAAAAGTTCTTCATGAGAAAATCTTCATTATTTAGTTCATTTTTCTATCTCCGAATCTGACCTTTAAAAGATGACTCTTTTCATGCATTTAGCTTCTCCCCATCATAAAATATATGTATCTTCATAAAAATTTAACCTGTAAAAGAATGTAATGAGTCTAAGCATGAAATGTTATCAAACGAAGTAATTAAAAACACATGGATTTTAAGTAAAACAATTGTGTATAATACAGATATATATATATGAAATATCGTGGTGAGTGGTATGATTTGTTTTAGTTAATTATTTATCAATTGTGACCTTGAGTTAATGTCGAAGAATTGGATGAATGAAGAACCATTTTTGTTCGATGGTAATTGAATTTGTGCAGATTTAAACACACATGCAAACACCAATATAGACGAACAACTAAATGCGCACGTTTACATGAGGAAGACAAGAATCAGGGGCAAATTTTCCTGAGAGTCTCAGTTTTTACATGAAGCGGCAACCGAAAGTTTCAAAATTTACGTGACTTTCGGGGACGGATCCTGTGATTGGTGGAAATATACCCTGCAATGATGTCTTATGTAATATTAATTTAAATTAGCTAGGATTTTAATTTTTAGAGATACATAACGCTATGATTATCCCGTTATGTATGTAATTAACATTACTTACTTATGCCAAAGTCCTGGAGGTTCAAACCATGTTAAATTAAAGAGCTTTAAGATAAAATTAAAGTGAATTATTACATATACAAATATATATTTATATACAGAGAGATAAATATTAATAAAATTTTAAAATTTTTATTTAAATAGGACACATTACCATAGCAATTTTTCTCCGAAGAATCATGCAAATTTTTGGACTCAAAGTCGTATGAGTGCACGTATTTGGTTAAAATAATAAAACATACGTATAGCTGTATGTGTTGTTGGACGATAATAAAATTCCATTTAGTCTATACTATTAATAATATTTTTAATAATAATTATATGTTATGCTAATTAATAATATATTATAATTATAGATTGATATAAAAATTCAATTAACCATTGCATCGATTTTCAGAATACGAAGCTTTTTTGCAATTTAACAATGAAAATAATCCGGTTTTGAGAACGAGTAAAACTGCTACACTTTAATTTGACAGTGATTCTACGGGGGATGCTGTTATAATCCCAAACATTATTATTAAACTGATGCTAAGAGTTTATTGTTAGATATTAACGAACCTACCCTGGCATAATAAATTATTCTATTGTGTTGTAACTGATATATGCTACTATACTGATCATACTGAAGGTTAAGGAAAGTGTAAACACACACAAACATTACTTGATATTCATTAATTAGGCACGTAGCTAATAAACACTTAACGAGGGAAATCGGAGAAAATTTATAGCTTGTATGCGTTAGGTCTTCAGAAATGTAAGATAGCATAAATCTACTCTTTGGCACGTAAATCGAGGGGAAGGATTTCAGAATATACGATGTCTTATACTTCTGCATCTTATCCTGATTATTGTTTTCTTAGATACTTAATGTTCTTTTACATTGAATTTATAATAGCAGTTACTTAATTATAAATATAATTTCGTAATATATTAGCATAATGTTACTCAAACCGTTTCACCGTAAAATCTTAATAGATTAAAAAAGTTAGAGATTGATGTAGGTGAGTTAATAACAATCCAGCATTATTCGATGAGTTAATATAAATTTGAACAAAGAAGTTTAAAAGTAAATACAACATTATGCTCCTTATAGAGCAGATGTTGTTGATGGTAGTCATTACACCCCGTTCATCAATTTCTAACATTAAATAAAAATATACTTATTAAAATATTTAATGGTTTTTTTTACGCGTGAAGAAAAATCTTAGGATATTGTTAATTTTCCTTCAGGTATTTTTTATTTTACGTAAGGGTATTCAATCTCTTGATTTAATATTAAAATAAAAATAGTCTGATATTTTTATTTTAGATTACTTCTGATTTTTCAAGTGTTAGAATTTCAAATTTCTTGATTATAATATGAACAAAGAAAAAGTTTCATAGATCGTAATTACCTCCATACTGAACAATATAAAGGTTTTATTATACTAAAAAGTAACTTATGAAATGTTTTTATTGAATAATATAATACACACACGCGCATATATACAAGCATTTATTATTACCGTAAAATCCGGTGTATAACGCGCACTTTGAACACAAAACTAAGATGGGAATTTAAGGATGAGCGCGTTATACGCCAAATATAAAAGCGATAGCTTTAAAAAAACAAAAGGGATGAGAGAGTAGGAAATAAATTTACTTCTACATGTATCGAAATATTGTTTATTTAAAAGAAACGACTTACCTTATCAACTAAAAGAGTTGTAGTTCTAAAAGTGAACTATTTTTTCAAAAGTCTCGGATAATACTTCGAATAAATGGTTTCAAAACATAAGAGCAATGCATACTAATATTTCAGATTTCTTCGTAAAAAAAGGGGGTGCACGTTACACGGCGTGTATACCTAAAAATTAAAAAGTGCATCTTGAAAGTGTGGGTACGCCGGATTTTACGGGGGAGGGTATTATTATTATATTATAATCACTATTATTCGTAATATATAAAATTTTCATTTTTCAAAGCATTTATGTATTTTTTTCTTTGTCAGTAACAGCTGTTTCTGTTTTTAATTTGCCGTGCATACCATTTTGTTTGCCGCATTATATCTTGTTGTACTAGCTTAGAAGGAAAACTAAAGCTATTTCATATCCAGGAATTATATGTGTGTATATAAAGAGTTGTATTTTAATTCTTCGTCGTACTTTTCAGTGACTTCCTGTACAATTCACAGTGTTATTTTCATATATATATAAGATTGTTCATTTCAATAATAGAATAAATTTATTTTAAAAATATAATTTTCTTTTTTTTATATTACCAACTGAATTTTTTTTTAAAAAAAATTATTTTTCGAATGTAAACATAAAACTGAATTGTAACTTAGAGAACGAATTTAGTTTGTTCACATCGTTTTAAATTGTTTAATAATGTAAAATATGTTTGACTTTTATTGTAAAGATATAATGAATCATAGAATGTACTTCTTTTTCTTAAAAGATATTTTTTTTAATATTTTAAGATACATTTTAAATTGTTTCTTTAAGGATCAATATTGATCACAATTTTTTAAGTATTTTTCAATAAATTTCACCCTAAAAATGTAACTCTCTGAAACACTTTCTGGACTTTTTAGTCTGGAAAACTGGTTTCTTGAATGTTTCTTTTATAGATAATTTAGACAGCGCATAAAAGATAAGGGAATAATGTTAGGCAAACATTATGAAATGCAGCAGTCATATTTGTTCTTAAAAATATCTTGGCATCATAGCAGAATAAGAACTCAGATGCATCCAAGCTATTACCAATAAATCAAAATATAAGATACACATTAAAATACGAAAGATAATAATATTTTTTTCTATAAATAAAGTAGGATCCTGTTCAGAGATATTTTCTTAAGTAGAAAAATGTTGTTTTGGTATGCAATAAGCAAATAATATTTTTTCTATCTAAAAAAAATATAACAAAATGATCTGAAAAAAAGAAGAAGAAAGCATTTATAAAGACCTCTTAAGCGATTACTCAATTTATTTAAATTAAATAATTTATTTTTGTGTAGATTAAAAAATCAAATTGTGGCACCTAAATGATTAATTTAATTTCTTACATAGCTTTTCAAGACGTATTTTTTGCAAATGCATCCAACAGAAAACTTACTTTTCATTCATTAAAAGGAACTCTTAGTTTCTTATAGCAAGATAACAATAATTTGTTTTGAAACTAGAAGCCCATTTACATAGAATCAACTTTGAAATTGTGATTTTTAAAGTTGATTTTCGATGAAAGTGTACAGAAAAATTTTGTTAATTCAAAAGGTTAAATACAAAAAAAATAATGATAATTTAAAGGAAAACTTTTTTCTAAATATTTATACAACGCGTAAAAAATTATAAAATAATTTTATTCCCTTCTAAATTCCAATTTTTCTACTTTAAGATACGCTTCTGGGTTAAAAGTTACAATTCCCTTCCCAATGATTCCTGCCTCTATTACGTCTAAGAACCTGTAAGTTTGATTTTAGAGCTGTAAAATATATATTTAACCATATATATTTCAAGATATGTAAATATTAAATATCGAGTATGATAAAATTATTAATTTCAATAGAAACTAAACTTTTAACTAGCATTAAAAAGACAACTCTTCACTTCATGTATATATCTTACTTTTTCTTGCATTTCCAACTTATCTTTTCATTTTTGGTTAAAAGCTTAATTTAATTTAATCCTCATATGCCTGTTAAATTAAACTCGAGATTAAACCTGTCTTGGCACTTTGTCACTTACTTAATAAAGATGTAAACTATGGTTGGAATAAGTGGAAGCAAAAAGACGAATCTTTTAAACATTCATTACGAATAAAACACAAAACGAAGCTTCTAAAATTTTACTTAACTTTTCAATCTGCCTTGAAAATAATCTTCCCCTCATTAAACTTCATGCTTCAAGTAACCCGCGAGCGTTTTCAAAAAGACGGTCGAATCCCATAGAAATGATTTCATGACAAGGCTAAGCTAAAGATAGACACATATTATGCGTCTAGGTTGAACGCCTGCTGCGATGTTTTCTTCAACGAACAGTTCAGAAGGGAATTTTTATCCTTTCAAAAAGCTGTACTTAATTACCCACAGTTAATGCACCCCCCGTTTGACAACTTAAGCATTTCTTAAATGATTAATGATTCTTTTGGTGAGACCGAAAGCAAAAGCAATTTCGCATCTTTCGAAGCTTTCTACCCTTATTCTTAAAGGAAGCCTTCGAAAAAGAAAAAAAGGGTGCCATTCGGCTGGAGTCGATAAAACTCGGTGCAGCGTGACTCGGATTTCGACGGAGTTTCATTGGATTTTCTTTAAAAGTAAGCAATTTCCTGAAGTCGGTTTTGGATCTTGATGGCTGAACTTCTTACCCAGAGTAGTTTGCGGAAACTACCGAAAGTTTATTCTTTGTCGTTAAGAACGACCTCGCATGACGTGTAAGGCATGGATAAATTTTGAAATTTCATGATGTTTTTACAACCCCCGGCATTATTGATAATCCATACTGCTTGTAAATAAGCTTTCGTATCTGGAAAGGGATATGGACTTTCACAAACAATATGGTGATTTGAAGAATGTAAATTTTTCGAAAGAAAATATGTTCCCTAACGTTATTTTGCTACTCAAATAATTGTTTAAAAATAAGTTTTAGAATAAATTAGCAAACTAAGAGAGCATATGTTATCTTGCTTGGTGCATAAAAATGCAAACGATTCCATATTAACGATGGTTACTGTTTTTGTTTCAAAGTAGATATATTATTGTAACAGAGTTTATCATAATAACTGTAACTTTGCTAAGCAGCAGAAGCGCCATCTAGCAACCATTTATCTTTGGAACAGGCCAAGTGAGGGAAGTATGCGTTCGCTATTAAAAACTGTCGATGTTCTTTGTCTTTAATATTTGTTAGTGATATTTGTTGTCTCTGTGTAATCTAACATAAAATAATTGTTGCACTGAAAAGGAGAATTTTTTGAACTTAACCCTAAACCTACCTCATTCAATTTAATCGTTAACATTTAATGCTACTTTTCAGATTTAGAAATAATAAAAAAATTAAATTTATTAATGAATGACGTATTACTTGTTGATGTTAGAACGTTAGACGTTAGATAACATCAAAACGTTCTAAAAATTATTAAAAAAATATAACTAACAATGAACGATAACCCGTTTGTATATTAAGAATGCAGCATAAAAAAGAACAGTGTTCTGATAACTCAAAAGAATCTTTCGAATGAGCCATATAACCAGGAACAATACTTGTTTATACTAAAGTGAAATACGATTACATTCTAAACACCTACAATACTTGTTTATACTAAAATGAAATACGATGCATTTAAAATTGATATTAAATAATGGAACTATACTCTATGTTTATGTCAGATCAAGGTAATTGACTAATAATCATGAATAATTCCCAATGTTAAATATTCATCTCTACGTTTTTAAAACTGTTTTCCGTACAGCTGATAAAACATTAATAAGACACTTAAAATTAAATTTGCCATTTTGCTTTAACACGAATCGTCTTTTAAAAGAAAAATATCTTCTCGAGATCTAGTATTTCACACTAAAAAAAAAACTTTCCAAGCATAGAAATGAAGTCAGCTCATTTTGCAAGCTTGAAAATCAAAATGTATGTTAAATACTAGCATTTCTCTGGGCTAGCAGAGAACCACACTGAATATGTAAGACCATTCATCTTCAAAATGAATCGGATAATCCAATTAGGCACGCAAAGTGATTAATTATTTTCAGTGGTACTACTGTGATTCGGTGACCTGAAGTAATGACGTAGCCATTAAACCAGGTCATCAAAACAGCAAGTTACTAAAGTAAGACCAGGTTATGTGTACTCTTCAACTTAAAAGGTGAATTCTGAGTAAGCAGGTCACGACTTAAAGTGACAGACCGACGCTTCCAGCATTACTCATGTGTGTTATAAGGTTTAGCAAGCATCATTTTAGATCATGGATTAGATTTAACTAGGTAGCTTAATTCAAAGTTGTGTGCATTCCGAAGCTATTATTTTTTTTCTGGGAATATAACAGTAAATATGTTAACAGTACATACGTAAGTATGTTATGTTAGCAGTACATACGTATAGATGAAACACAAATATGTAAGAAAAAACAAACATAATGAAATATTATAATAAGATTTCAAATTTCAGAAACGAAATGTAAAATCCGAATTCAAAAATATACAATAGTGAACATAATAATAATAAAAAAGTTAAATATAGCTTGAATTTAATAATCAACCAAATTGAATATCGGTTTTATGACTTTAAAGTGGGGTTGAAATCATCTGATGGTACCTCTGATTGTTTGGGTTAAAATGAAAATATTTATATGGCGTAAAAACCTTAAACTTTCAAGTGAGAAATTTAAATAGGTAAACAGGATTTTTCAAATTTAATTGAAGAATAACCTTTACATAGCGCTGCTTGAATCTGAACTAATTCCAAAATTATCAAGCAAAAGCCTTTATTTAGTGATACATTATATCATTTAGTGCAGTTGATGAAACAATTTAAATAACATATAACTTTTTTTCAATTATAGTTTTAGTAAACTGTTTTTCATTATTAGTTTTTATATTTAAAACACAAATTAATAAAAAAAAAACTTATACTTTACTTTAAACACTAATTTAATTGAAATAATCCATTTTTATATATATTCTTTTACATTTTGCAACTAAAAATTTTTAGTGAATGCTTTTTGCAAAGTAAGTTTTAGGTATAATTTTATCATTTTTTTAGTTACAAAGCAAGTGGGTAAATGAACAAAAATTGCTTACAAGTATATTAATTCTTAATTCTGCCCAATTTTAACTCATAATTTTATATTTAGTGTATTTCCTAAACTTTTCATGATAGCTGTATGGAATTTTATATCTAGGTACTTCTAGATAAAGAATTCATAATACTCGAATTTTTTTATATTTCGTGATTAACTGTTTCTAAGAATTAATATTTAATAATAATGTTTATTTTCCTTTTTAATACTTAGAGTTATGAACAAATACTATCTAACAATTGATGCAAATATATTTGAAGTATTGTGAAGAAACTTTTATATCCTCTTTGCTAGCGATTCTCATTCAATATTAGAAGTTAATTTTCGAATCAGTATTAATTTAAAACCATTAGAACAAAATTCTATTAATTTTAAAATTTGGATTCTATTTTTATATTCATTAATCAATAAGGTGACTGAAAGTTAGCCATTGCTGGAAGATAGTATAGTTTGTAATTTAACTAAGCATATGTTAATTAAGGTAATTAAGTAATCCTTGAAAATCATAATTTAGTTAATTTTGAATAACTAGCACACAGATGCCAACATAGACTGAATATAAGAGAAATGTGGGATATGTCAAGTGCTCCAATCTACTTTTCAACAAATATGTTCATTAGTTTCAGTAAAAATGCTGTTTTCATACAATGTGTATAAAGCTAATGTAGTTCTTTTTATGTAATATATACTTAACAGCTAGTTTTCCAATGCACACTATTAGCTCAAACTCTATATTTGTTTATTTATTTATCTTCGTGGAATTTTAAATCATTAATAAAATACATTTTAAAGCGCTAAAGTGAGCTGAAATTTTATGTACATCATTATTTTGGATGACAGTACAATAATTTAATTATAATTAAAAAAATTAATTAATTACACCTAATTATTTAAAGAATTACAAATACGGCCACGTTGACATATTTTTGGTGGCTTAGCTAAAACTTTTAAAGGTTTTTTCTCTCGTTTTGTTGTTGCTCATGCCACCTGTCGGACATAGTCAGATCGAGGCCCATGAAATTCTTCGTAGCAATGAGCTAGATGTACGCCTGTCGTTGACCTTAGCCTTGAGCACCATACAGGTGTCAGTACGATTTAGCTTGGTGAAATTCCCGAAGGTTCGATAGAACATTACGATAGATGGCGCTACCATCTATCTCCACCTCCACAATTTAGGAATGGAACTGAAATGGAGAGAAATTTTTCTCCAGTTCCCTGCAATCGTGATTCGGTCCTGAAGACTTTCGGACCCACTGGATTCAACGAGTACGTACTCCGTGTGTACTCGGAGGGTATTTGGCAGTACGGGCATGTGTTATTCTGATGTATAAGATATATTATTGTAAAATTTCCTTGAAATCCATTCAATTGTTTTTGCGTGAAAGAGTGCCAAACATCCACACAAACTTTCTCGTTTATAATATTAGTAGGGATGAGTATTTGCTTGTGAATATTACAGCTTTATATTTCTTTGACAAATACTTATTGAAGTCACAAAGAAGACTAAACATGTAGTGCAGTATTATACACCGGCTTTATTTACAGCAGCGAATTAATTCCATTCTCTGTGTCATATGAAAAAAACATTCTCCCAAAAATGATAAATTAGGATAATGCATAAAACGTAAAAAATGTTACAGATAGAAACGGAAGATTTTTTTTGTTGAAAAAAGTTGCATATATTATATTTTCCTACACTTAATAAGACGATTAGTAAATATATTATGTTGGAGGGGAAAAAGTAACAATAATTTTAATTATATCGATATTTTATGAGTTTACTTAAAATATAATCTTAAATTCTCCATATTTATTTAGTAAATTTAAATATTACTGAATCATAAAGATTTTAATAGCGTAACACTTTATCAAAATATTGTAGTATACAATATATATAAAATACCTTTATATTTACACACCAAATATATTTCAAACAACGTTTTTCCGACTTACCGTTGCGAATCTCTGGGGCTTCTCGAGCGTAATTTTTCACTTGCACATTACACATTAACTTTAAAAGACTTCCTTTGAAAGAAGAAAATTAATAAAATGTGAATGAAAAAAGTATAAAAAGTATTTTTTTGTTTGCTTCGAAAAATGTATTTTCAAAGGAAATTTTAATAGATCAGCAACTGGTATTTTTTTTAATCACGGATAGGTGCTAAAATATTTTTAAAATATGTAAAAAAACATGGATCTTTAGTTATGATGCATACTCAGCTATAATATATTAGGAATGTATTTCAAATCTTTACCCAGTGCTATATCATTAACTTTTATCTCAGCTCAAAGATATCTGTATATTATAATAAACTTTTATCGAGAAAATAAATTTACTCCTAAAAATGACGTAATGAACAAACTAAGAAAAAAAATCCCCTGTAAGTTCCTTACTTATAGGTTGTTCTTTATAAAATAAGTTTTAAACATACATTTTTATTTAGTTTAGTTCTTTTAAAGTAAACTTTGATAAAAAAAAAAAAAAAAAAAAGGTCAAATCTTCAGGAAGTTACAATGAATCGTTTAGTATAGTTAAAAAGTAATTAATCAAAATATACTAAGAAAAGAGATAGTAATATTATTCCTCGTGGCATTTCTAACTTATAGTAATGGTTATGGGAAAACTACTCATATTTCATTGAATGTACTATTCTTCCACATAAAGAAAGAAAAGTTTTTTATCTCGTTTTACCAGCTGCTTCCAAATAGAAAGTAGAAATGTTAACACATAAAATGGAATTTACATAAGAAAACGTGCTGCAAATAAAAATTCATGAAAAGAATTTAATAGACAGAAAGAGACACGCAGAGCAGCTATTAACCACAAAGGGCACCGTTGCTGTGGGTTCACAATCTTATTTGGCTCACACGCCACAGTTGAAAATTGTTTTTGAAAAAAAAAATTATTTTATTGTTTGTTATGTGTAATTATAATATCTCTATAACAAGAAAAGTAATTTTTGTTTTCGGTATCATTTTATATGCAAAAATTTCCCAGTTGGTTTTTATTGCTTTGTTATATATTACTATTTTTAATTATGATAACATAAGTACATTTTCTTTTTAAATACATACAGAATAGTTTACCTACAACATGTACTAATTTTGTGGAGATAAGAAATATTTTAACCGCATGTGTGTATAGTAGAAAATAGTTATTCAAGAAAATAACTATAACTCAATTTTTCGTCATTTGTGATCCTGAAAAGTGTTTTATTGATTATTTTAAAATGGTACTGATCCTTCTTATGCATTTCAGTGTAATGTTTTTTTGTTTTTTTTAAATAATGTAAGGTTTCTCTATCGTATTGATTGCAATTGTAACAGCAGGCTATCCACGAAATCTGTTCTCTCTAATTCTAGTTTCCTTCCACTCAGCTAAATCGGCACTTTGAGCTAGAACAACTCCTCACCACAAATAAGCGTCACAACCGATTGAAATAAATAATCAATGAAACAGATAATTATATAATAATGGTGGATGATTGTAGATAATAGTAAATGCTTGTGAACGATATTGCCACTCAATCGTGCCAAAACCATATTGTCGTAGCCATCGGCTCCGATGTCTTAGAGGTAATATGTCTACTAAGCTCAAGGTTGCGGCGGGACTTGATAGATTTTCTGAAACAGATATGATTTTAGAAAATCGTGGACACGCATGTCATGATTATCCGCCATGTAAAGGATCCTTTGAGAATCAATTTGGCTCTTGTACTCTTGGCAAAATTAAATCACGGCAATAGATATCATTCGACCAGCATATGAATTGATAAAATTCAAAAGTCAACATTTTGTAGCAAAAGGCGCCTCTAGAAGTTCCCTCCAATGAAATGGCTTTCACTCTTGTGTACTTGTTATGCCTGCAATGGCTAATAGTGTTAAAAATATGCAGCTCACTGGAAAAATAATATTTTCTTCGCCAATTTGCGGATCAAGGATTTACTTTTTGTCAAGTTCGTAGGGTTGCATCTCAATCACATAAGTAGAAATTGATTTGTACCACTTATCTTTGTCTTGTCTGCAAATCGTGTAATATTTCTAGTGTCAAACCTAATAAATGTAAATGATTAGAATTTCTTTCTTCCTTCCTTTATTTCTTTCTTTCTCTTTTATTTCCTTTTTTTCAATTCCTACTATTAACTCACACTCTCTTTTTCCTATATATTTATTTAGTTTTTTTTTTTTATCTAGGAGGACTTTGCAATCTTTAATAAAATACATTGTAAAGCGCTCAATTGAGCTGATTATATACATGATTATTTTAGATAGCAATACAATAATTTAATTATAATTAATAAAAATTAATTGATTAAAACTAATTATTCAATGAATTACTAATACAGCCACGTTGACATCAATTTTGGCAACTTGTGTCAAAACTTGAAAAGGTTTTTCTCACATTTTAAAGCGCTCATTTGAGCTGAAATTTTCAATACACTATTGATTTGGGTAAAAATACGATAAATGAATTATAATTATTTAACATTATTTGACTGAAACTAATTATTCAAAGAATTACAGATACAGCCATGTCGGTTTCATTTTTACCGGTTTCTGACGCCATCTTAGATTCGCCTCTATTGTTGTAGCAATGTAACCGTTAAAACAAAGACAAAAGTTGGCGTCGAAAACCTGTTTTTCAGCCAAACTAGCCAAACCGGGTTTGCATTGTTGCAACAATGCAGACAAATCATTCTCTTTTTCAATTCCTACTATTAGTTCTCTCTCTCCCTATATATATATATATATATATATATATATATATATATATATATATATATATATATACATATCTTACTCAAATTTTCAATCGTTAATAAAATACATTCTATTCATCCATTCAAAGTAGGAATTGACTTAATTTTTTATATTACTTGTTTTTTTTGCTTGTAGCCATTTCGAATTTTATTCATTGGCTTCTCTATCCCATCTGCGTTGAGATCTCTCACTCGCGCGGGGTGTTCTTTACAACCCAGCAACAAAAAAAATCATCCCATGATTGTAGAAAGAATGCGCAGAACCTTGATTTTTTCAGTAGCTGCAGATTTTAGGTCACTGAAACTTCAGGCCTGATGCAATCCGTCTTTCTCGAACGATTGGAATGTAATGACCTTCAAAAGTTTATCTGGGGGGGCTGAGAACTTCCGCGAGAAGTTGAGCATATGTATACAGTCTACTCTGAATGTTTGGAAAATGATTAAAATATTATTTTTCTACTTTCTACTATCGTTATCTGATTAATCATAAAGTAGGTTTATTACTGGTATATACGTTTTACTGTTTTATGAAAAAATATAAAATTATGTGTTTTAAAATGAAAACTTTGTATGTTTAGTTTAAATTAATGTTAGTCTCATTTGTATACAATAAATTTAATAATTTTATTTGTATAATACAAAAAACATCTTGTACTTTATAAATACATATCATAATTAATTTAAATTTTTTTTTTCATACTTAAATACACGTGTTAAATGTTTGGGGTGTTCTCTACACCCTGCAAGTAACGACGGTAGCTAAAACAGGCGCAAGTGACCGCGGGTTAAGAATCCCCAACGGTCAGCTAGATATTTACTTCATCCCACGTGCAAAGTTTGTTCCACGACACTATCGAAATGTATTGAAATAGGTTTTGCATATTTTCTTCGAGAAGAAGGAAAAATATCCATTTTGCTATTAATTCTTATTGTGTGTTATAACTTCGCGAATAACTAAATGTCGTTTTTCAGTGAAATTAGTAGTTTCATTCCATCATGATGTTTCGTGAAGCACATTCATTTTAATTTTGTGAAATATTGATATAAAATTGCAGGAACCTTAAAATTTAGTTCTTAACAAAAATATACAGGGTGATTCAGAAAGAAGTATACAGTTTCGATGTACTATAAAAAAAAAACAATGTAAGTTAATATATGTTTCCTGTAACAGAGAATTAATTGTATAGTATTATTTTAAGTTTTGTTAGAGACAGTCACACATGTTCGATGTGTGAACACTGCACGACATACATGAGCCGGTAATCCATTTCCGGCCAAACGCGTATTAGGGTATTGTAGTGTCGTGGGTTTCACAAGGATTAGCCTCTTTAAATGTTTTACTTCTTTATTCAATCATGAACACAAATAGGATAACTCACAAACAAAATTTAAATTACACTTCGTACAAGATTTGAAGGCCCAGTGTTCGAGCGGTAGCGCTTCCACGCCACAGATCCGGGTTCTATTCAAGAGCTGGGCAAGGTCAACTAAGCAGTGGGTAGATAAATGAGTATCAAGCTTCCTTGAGGACTTAAGCACTGGGGGCCTCGCTTCAGACTGACCAACTGACTTGCTTACTTACACCAGAGAATCGAGCTCACCCAAAGGGTTTAGAGCTGCATCCGACCCTCCGAGAGAAGTTAATTTAATTGCAAATTAAACGAAAAACATGTACAAAAAGGTCCCGACTCTCCCTCAAAATTCTTGAGGAACGGGGATAGAATACAGCAAAAACACTTTGCGGTTACAATGCAAATGAAAAAAATCCCCTCTCCTAACTACCTCACTACACCAACGGGAGGACGTTTCAGCTCTCGAAAATTTAACGTGCATCGCTCCCCTACATGGCGGGTCTTTACTGCTACTGTACTCAAACTCGCGACGAGATCAACCACGATCCAATGCCTTGACCACTCGTCTACCGCGGCCACAGCAAAGCACAGTGAGTTTGATTGGCACCTTTTCCGTATTTAGAAGAATTTTTAGGAGCATAATGGCAAGGAGCTCGGAAAGCCATCCGTTATTTCATTTAAAATGAAGATGGAGCTTCAAATGGATTTGGGAAAAAAACAGAAGACGAAAACGGAAAACTTGTCTCGATTTTGTTTGTGCTAACTTTCGTTTTCAACATTAATTTAAAAAAAAAAGAGAGACGATTACGGAAATTTTTACACACGTTTATAAAACGTACTCTCATAAACTCAATTTTGTTGAATAGATGTTTTACTTTTTATTTTTATTTATTTTTGCAACGTTCTTTAACACGAAAAAAACATTTCAGTTCCCCAGTTTTGTGTCAAACCTTTTTTTCTATAATTTTATATTAATTATGATAATTTTAAAAACATTTTCTTATACATTCATATTATGAAACGATTTTTTTATCAAGTAAAACTAATTGCTTATGATAAGTACATGTGTGTGGAAATTATATTTTCGTCCATAATTATGTACAGTTTACTGAGCGTAGTTTTAACTTGACGAATAAAAATAAAGTTGAGACAACAATTTTTTGCATGTTTTTATCATTCATTTTAATACAGCGGCTTATAGATTTACACTTCAGTGTGTTTCCAACTTTTTTAAATGGACGAAGAAGGAGTATTTATTATTCTTATCATAATTTTTAAAAAATTCCCTATGTGCTTTTTTATCCTAATATCAAAGCCATGATATCCTTTTAAATAACTGATTATAATTTTATATATTTGTTATTTATTTGAAGAAATTTTTCAGAAATTTCACATTCAAAGGTTTTTATCTATTCTTGTTAAAAATCCAGGAATGATGTATTCCCTTCGGTATATGTTACAGTATGTTATAGAGCCATGCAATCATTAATAAATACTTAAGCAGATTCTGTATCCATTCAAAAACGATTCGTTTGATACGGATTATTTAATTCTTTTATGTGTGTGTTGTGTATTTTCTTATTCTCCTACACTTTACAAATTCTAGCAATTTTAAAAACGATATGGCAGGTCCCAATTTGTTTATGTGACAGAATACAGTGTTATCTAATATTTATTTGTAGAATTACAACAAGCATGTTCTTACAATTGCATAAAATGTTTCATATAATAAATACTCATGTTTCAGATAAAACCATTTTGGATATTTCTATAAAATTTAAATTTTAAGCTAAAAGAGGAGAGTAAAAAAAATAACTATGCATATTTGCTAGACAAACACAAAATAATCGTATAATGTTTAATACAACACTACAGAACATGTTATTTTATGTGCGTTAGAGTAACCGTAATACAATATTGACATCAAAACTCTGCTTTTAATTGAATCAAAGTGTTTTTATTTTTATTAAGGTACAAATTTTTTTTTTTATAAATATCTTATAAATATATAAAAATAAATATATATTTCTTACATATTTATCTTTCAAAATTTTTAAATATCAAACCGTGTTACAGTATGAATGTAGGAATTACGAATTTTTTACATTTTTATGGTATGATATATGAATTTCTAATTACCACAACATTTATAAAACTAAAAAAAATTACGAAAGCTTTTGTTTTTATATTTTAAAGAAAGGTATATATCACAAAGTTTAATATTTTTTGATATGAGATGTAAATCTGTATCCCGTATAAAACAAATTTTGTAAGAAAATATGTAAAAATGGAAAAAAGAATTTACTAATTAAAATATGATTAATTAAGAATATTGTAATAGACTACTTCAATATTAATAAGTAAACATTAAAGAAAGTCATTCAAAAGTAACATTCCATAATTCACAAATCTTTCCAAAGTATATAAAAAAAATAAATGGAAAGTGTGTAGTTATGATGTAAAGAATGCTATTCATATTAATATTAATAACCAGCATTCTTATTCAAGGTTATTTGGTGCAGTTACTAGAATTATAGAGAAATTATTCGGATGTAATAACATGTTTATCATAACTGCCAAATTTTCAAACTTTTATGACAGTTTCAAGCCTTTATCTTCATGTTTTCGAAAGTCAATGCAAAATAGAAATTTCAGAAAACGCGTCAGTAAAAAAGAAGGCGCACGCCTTTATAAAAAAATTATCTCTCTCGAATTTTAGTACAGTGATAATGAATAAAACAAAATTCATTTTTTTGAATGCTGTTTAATAAAAATCTCAAAAAATATGCTAATTTAGAATGTATAGTTTTAAATTATATTTTAATAAATTTTTATTTTAAAAAAAATAGTACTTAAATGCATATTTACTTAAAAGAAAATTGACAAAATATCTCATTTACTGGATTGGTTGAAAATATAAAATTGTCATAAAACGTGTTTTAACCGAAATTATTTTTTAAATAGTATGTATTTTTAATAAATAAAAAAATTCTCGTATTTACTTGAATCTAAGCTGCACTATTTTTTTCAATGTTAATAATAGTGAAAATCCGGTGCGACTTAGAATCGAAGGCAAAACCTTTGTTGGATGGGAGAAATTGAGTTTTAACACCATTCATTGGGGAAAGTTTAACCATCCATTCTGACCACATGCAGCGATGACTTAACCCAACGTTCCTAAAACTGTGGGTCGTGCCCCCCTAGTGGGCGTGATAATCCTATCATGGAGGTGCGAGCATAATGAAAAGTAGAAAATAAATGAATTAAAAAAATTATTAATTTTCTGAAATGAATCAAAAGAAAATGCATTCGAAGATAATAAAAAAAAACACGTTTACAATGATGGAATACACTTGTAAATGCATCATTTCTGCACAATGTAAAGGATGTTTTTTTAGAGGTATATAACTTTAAATTGCAATAAAACAACGATGTATTATTCGATTGACATGAATTTTTTTATTCGAAAGATACTCTTGTGGCATTACATTTTAAATATGATTTCTGGCAAATGACTGAAACGGCTGGCTCGGATGTAGTCCAATCTGGACGTCCAATTTTCGATGAATTTTTCCAACATTTGTGGTCGTATATCGGCAATAACACGGCGAATGTTGTCTTCCAAATGGTCAAGAGTTTGTGGCTTATCCGCATAGACCAATGCCTTTACATAGCCCCACAGAAAATAGTCTAGTGGTGGTGTTAAATCACAAGATCTTGGAGGCCAATTCACAAGTCCAAAACGTGAAATTAGGCGGTCACCAAACGTGTCTTTCAATAAATCGATTGTGGCACGAGCTGTGTGACATGTTGCGCCGTCTTGTTGGAACCACAACTCCTGGACATCATGATTGTTCAATTCAGAAATGAAAAGTTAGTAATCATGGCTCTATACTCATCAACATTGACTGTAACGTTGTGGCCTTTATTGTTTTGATGAAGTACGGACCAATGATTCCACCAGCCCATAAAGCGCACCAAACAGTCAATTTTTCTGGATGTAACGGTGTTTCGACATACACTTGTGGATTAGCTTCACTCCAAATTCGGCAGTTTTGTTTGTTGACGTAGCTATTCATCCAGAAGTGCGCTTCATCGCTAAACAAAATTCGCTTATGAAAATCAGGAATACGTATTCCGCACAGAACCATTATTTTCGAAATATAATTGCACAATTTGAAAGCGTTGTTCAGGCGTGAGTCTATTCATGATGAACTGCCAAACCAAACTGAGAATAAATCACTCTACAGCTGTTAAATAGGTCGCCATCTTGGAAAGTAATGCCAACTTAATCTTCTATACCTGGAAAAAAAACACTCTTTACTTGATAATTAATTTAAGAGTACTAAGTTAGGAACAAGTTTAATAATTAATAGTGACTCCATGGGCTTGTAAAAATTATATTCAAAATTAAATACTTATCATGATGATTTATACAGATTTAGTGTTTAAGCACGTTATTATTGAATTCAATACATTGTTATATTGTATGGCGGGGGCGTCAGGAAAATTATGACTGTCAATTTGGTCGTAAACATTGAGAGTTTGAGAAGTACTGACTTAACCCATTCCGCAATTTGTGTCCAGTATTCAGTCTATTCAAGCATCGTGGTCTACTCGCATTTAGGAAATTTTTTTTTCATAAGCATTTTTAAATAACCTATACCTCAAAGATATCTGTAAAAGCATCAAGACGAGTTCACTATGACGTAAGTCTGAAAATGGAGGCAATTTTATAAGTAGAAATAAAAAACGGAAACACAGCAGCGGCCACTGAAAGTTTGACACGAATGAAACAAATATACGTCGTTGGCGTTATTAAAATGATATAATTTTTGCTTGCAAATGTTCAACTGTCTTAAATAATGTTTTTGTATTCTTTTATAATACATTCTTATAAAAATGTTGTATAACAAATGCATTGGATTGCACGGAAGATGACATGAGGTGGGAAAATGGCGACATTGGCACCAATTCCAAAATTAGCCGTGATGAGTAATTTTCCAAACATGATATTGGTGGTTAGATTAATTATAGGTTCATGTATGAATTTGAAAGTTTTTAGCAGTGGTAAAATAAATTAATTATTAACTTATGGTTCTCATTAAAAATGTTTTGTAAAATTTCTTAAATATTGGATATTGGCGAACCTCATACACAATTTTTTATATTTTTCTCAAAAGCGTGTAGAAAATTGCGGATACGGCTTAGAATCGATAATAACATTTTTTCACACAAACATTTTGAGAATTTGGACTGTCGCTTAGAATCGATGTCGGCTTAGATTCGAGTAAATACGGAATATTAAATCGTAATTGACGATAAGCTTAGTTTTATGATTTAATTTTTTAAAGTTTTTAGCAAAAATAACTTAAATACCAGAATAAAAAAAAATTAAAATTAGATAACATCCTTACATTTAAATACTAAATGCCTATTTTTACAAGCTTCGTTACAAATGATATTTAAAAAATTCATCATTATAAGCGTATTTGTTTTCTTGTTGCTGATAGTAAGAACGATATTAAAATAAAATCTCTTCCACTTAAGTGGATTATATCATACGTTGGTGAGTGTCACGAGACTAGAAAAAGAAATTTTGTTAAAAACTGATATTGTATTTGTAAGTTATTGTATTGTTGAGAGAGAGAGAGAGAGGTCTTTTATTTTCATATTTATTTAGTAACATATCTTTAAGATGTTAAAAACATACCCTATAAATATATTTCTATTTCTATTTTCGGTATTTTCTCATTTAGAATCTCATGTAACAATATACAACTTTCCTATGTCAAATTATCTGTATGACACATTTTAACTGTTTGTTGAATTTATTTTTTTTATTTAATGGGAAAAAGAAAACACTTGTCCTCGTTAAGCTGACATATTAGAGGTATATTTCTCTCCCTTCCCTTAAAAAAATATGGGCATTGCGTAAATAAATCGTCAGCATTTTCTTTGTGTTTCCTTTCTATCGAAAAAAAGTCTGAGTTGCTCTTACTTCAGTCATTTCTGTTTGTCAACCTCTTTTTACATCCTCTTAGTTGTATTAAGTGTTTTGGGCTCTGTGAAAGAGTATTTACGCTCTCACTTATTTTGGATTACTCTAATAAGAAATCGAATCAAAAGAATCCCTTTCTTAATCTTTTGTATTTTATTTACCCGTTTTCCTTTAGTATGGAGTTCCTAGATCTTTTCAAAATTCATGGGTATTAAACATTTCTATATAAATAAACATCAAGTTTCTTCAAAAATAATTCTTTTGTTGAAATAATGTGTTAAAAATGTGCTTCTTCCTTTTCAGCTTATTAAATAATGATTATGAAAATAATCGAATATAAAAACCATAAAATCCGGTGTACGTGGTGTGAAACAAAAAGACGAGATTGGTCCAATAAATCATTGTACTTACAAAATCAGTTCTCCATGTCGTTATCTCTTTCAAAGTAGTTTCCTTCAGCATTTACACACTTCTGCATGTGGTGCTGCCATTGCAGAAGAGTTGGGGAAGTCCGTTTAGGAGATTTTACGTTTCTGCGCAAAAAATTTCAACTGAGGTAAAAAGGAGTTCCCTTTCATCAAGATTTAACTGTAGGAGAGTGTTTCTCAAACTGTGGGGCGTGCCTCCCTGGAGAGGCGCGATAACCTTCCGAGGGGGGCGCGAGCATATCGAAAATAAAAGATTTAAAACATAATTAATTTACTGGAATGAATTAAAACAAAATACTTTCAGACATAATAAAAAATGCACTTTTACTCTGATATAATTTATAGGCACACGCGCGCGTGATATTAAGTCATCACAGCTAAAAACTTCTTCAATACTTAATTAGCTATCTTTGATCCTATAACCAAATAAAAAAACTTTGATTAGATTTGATGCAATCCCATGATGAGAGATTTTTTATTACGCATTCTTTTTAAGTCTAACATACTACTCTTTCAGAGAAAAAACAGATCCCAGACCCAGAATTGAAAAAGTTTAGGAACATAAAAAATAATCACTGTCATTATTTTTGAAATACTGCACATTATAGCTGTAATCTGTTTGACCTTATAAGTTATTGGTACAGTTACTTATGACCCCTCTCTTATGTGTTTTTGCTCATTTAGGGAAGTTGTAAGTACTGTATTTCTATGTTGCGCTTTTTCAACGCAAAAAGTTTTTATGATATTTGGAAAACCACGGAGAATTTTACTTGACCAAGACTTATTTTTATGAGTAATTTCAAACATATAAAGCATAACGAAAAACGTTTTACACAATTTTTTAGCAGTAACATAACAGTGGTCGCGTAGGATACACATATTACAAAATCGTTAATTCTGGCAAAACTGTTTATTTGTTACTAAAGAAAAATTTAAAAGTCCTTGAAAGTAGGTAAGTAAACTTTCTCTTAATTAAATTATTCACTGGAATCTCACAATTTGTATCGTGTACAATAAAATAATTATAAAAAAAAGGATTGGGGTGACTCAATAACCC
Source organism: Trichonephila clavipes (assembly GCA_019973935.1). NCBI lineage: Eukaryota > Metazoa > Arthropoda > Arachnida > Araneae > Nephilidae > Trichonephila > Trichonephila clavipes. Next base: position 764,571 of record BMAU01008162.1, on the reverse strand, counting down.
CGCTCGACCGTATCGAATACGTGCCTGCTCCCGGGTTAAAACAAGTCTTTGAAGTCTTTTCGCTTTAAATATTAAAAATAATACAATTATTTCTAATCGGAAATTTATATTATTGTTCATTATTTAACATCAATTTTAAATGCTAATTCTGTGAGGCTTAAAATTACAATTCGCTTAAAACTAATTATAATTTGAGCAAACGTTTTTAAAAAAATCATTTTACATTTTTGTAAACATTATCGAGCACTTGGCTTTGCTCTCCTTACAATTCAGCTATTATATCAATAATGTTTTATTTTCTTATAAATGAACTCGTGTAAATAGTGGACACTCTCTCACGTTTGTACTCTCAGCCGGTATACTTTTTAATGTATCAGTGCTGCACAGAGTATTTTATAACTAATTAATTAATACTAAATTAAGAACAAGTTTAATAAGTATTAACGACTTCGATGCGTTTGTCTTGCAAAGCAAAGTTTTTATAAGGAATGCTTATGATTAGAAATTGAACCTCTGAGTTCTTTTTCTATATTTAGCAGATATCTATATTTTGTCTTCTAAGTAGCCACCGCATTTTGCAATATGTTCAATTTAAAAATTAGAGAAGAGAAAAATAACGTAATAATTATCCTATTATTTTATTTATTTATATATTTTTGCTTAAAAGTAGCATTCAAAATTTAATATTTATGTTACTAATTTGTGCGGTATATAATTAAGATCGCCTATTGTAGCTTTAGCGTCAAAGTGCATTATCATTGCATTCAGTACATTATTAATGTTTAAGGGGGGCGCGATAAAAATTGTGATCGAAAAGGGGGGTGCCAGTATTGAAAGTTTGAGAAGCACTGCTGTAGGGAATAAAAAAAAGAGTAGCATGGGGCCAATTCAGGCGAATAAAGAGGATGACCCATCATAGTAATGTTTTTGAAACTGCTTGACTTATACGGTTATGCAAGCGGATGCATTGTCTTGGTGCAATAACCATCCATTTGTACCCAATTCTGTCCTTTTTACCCTAATTTTTCCCCGAAGACCTTTTTAGTTCTTCAATGTAGTAGTGTTGAATAACAGTATGAGCACTGATGTGAGTGGCAACTCAGTCATATCATGATTTTTGGCTATGTTTTGGTCTGTAATCTCTTACCTTGGGCACTCAGCATATGTATCATCTTCTACACTGACCCTTCTCTCTGAAAACCGCTTATGACATTCAAACACATATGCACGAGATAAAGTTTCATCTTAATAAACTTCGGTAAAAATTTGAAATGTTTTTATCGCTGATTTCTTGTTTCAGAAGAAACTTGATGTCGATTCGACATTTTTCTAGGAGAATGCAGTTGCACATGTTCACTCAATGACGCAGTACTCCCAAACGGCGTGATCTATTAAGACGAAACTTGCCACATGGATTGAGGAAGTGTGTGGGAGGACGTCATCAGAACAGTAGTTGCCAAATCCTCTCTTTTTTAAGCTACACATTTAGTCTCCGTTTTTTGGTGTCACAACTTGTACAACGAACACCCCCCTTTTTTACGAAAAAGCCTTAATTTTTCGTACATAATGTCAAAGTCATTTATTCGAATTATTAATGAATTTTAAAGTCATTTATTCGAATTATTATTCCAAACTTTAGAAAAATAATAGTATACTTCTATAACTTCAGCCCTTTAAGTTCATAAAGAATGTAATTTCTTTAAAGTAAATAGTATTTTGATAAATCTAGAAGTCTAATATTTTTCTATATGCGCATTTTTTTTTTATTTTTAAAACTCTCATTTTTATTCTCGGCCTATAATGCGTACCCTTAAACTTTGGTCTTTTTTGTGTGTGTTAAATACGCGCATTATACACCGGACTTTACGGTAAGTATATGCAATTATTAAGCATCCTAATAAATCAAATGCAGTCTAATTTATAGAACATGAAACTACATACATATCACACTCGTAAATTATTATACTTCAAAGTAAATTCGGTAAAAAAAATAAGCATTCTTCTTTATTTTCTAAGGTAACTAAAAACACATGGGATTTACACCTCCTTTTACAAATATTTTTTTTTAGAATTATACTAGGAATACTTACATTTCCTATAAATAATACCGTATCACTACTGTTAGCTTAATATTTCACATTCACGAGCTTTTGTTTCATACCCATAAGAAAATAATTTAACTTCGAATTTCTCATATAAAAATTTATAAAAATCAATCATACTTTGTTCCGTTCTTTTAGAATTTATTTTGTTTTTTGATTATATTCCTGGTCGAACTAATGTTTTTTTGGGAAGTTGTTTATGTAAATCTGCTATATATTTAGGGGTCCTATCATCCTGCTTTAGAGAGGATAGTCTTTCTTTTATAAGTTCCGTTTTTCCTCGAAAAATATCCTCCTACTTGTTCTCCTTTTTGTTATTTTAAAACATCAGTTAATCTATGTATTCAGAGATCAGTTAATCTATGTATTCAGAGATCAGTTAATCTATGTATTCAGAGATCAGTTAATCTATGTATTCAGAGATATGCCATGTCGAACTGTTATGCGGGTCATGTGCCAGTATCGTATGAATTATCAGAGATATTAATGTGTTTGTACATAATCAGGGGCATTATTTTTTCACAAAACAATTCAAAAGGTTATTGGTGAGCATTTTTAGTTACAGAAGTTAGTCTTATTTTGAACGATCTTGTCCTTCAATAAAAATAAAAACTTGAAGAACAATTTATTCATTTAATAATACAAAGAAAATTATCAAACTTAGAAGAATCAAATACAGGCATAAAGTAAAACGTTACCAATGAAGTGCAGAAATTTTACCAAACGTATTTCTAATATGTCGAAGCCTAAACAAAAAGCTGAAACAAATACCACTGGAAATAATAATTTTCAGTGTTGTTTCTTGACTTCATCGCAAGTAAATTTTTTCATATGTAGAAAATTGTGTTGAGTATTTTATGAAACGAAATACCTGATATTAAAAGTAGTCTGTCTGAAGTAATTAAAAGACTAAATGTATATTTAAATTCTGATAAATTAGAACAATTGGAAAACCAACTTGTTGAAATTAATAAAAGAGGGAAGAAATATTTTAACATTCCAAAAATGAACGCATTCCATATGAAAATTTAGTTATTCTTGTTAAATTTACGTTCTGCTGCCTTGGAACTAATGCAGCAGTTGAAAGAGTTTTTTTTTTAAATTGGCAATGAATTTTGGACAAATGAGAAATCAAGATTGAATGTTGGTACTTTAGCTGTAGCACTTACCGTAAAGTTCCATATGAAGGATATTTCTTGCTTCGAAATTACCGATATATTAGAAAATGATATATTGACAAACAATCAGTGAAAAAAGACTCATTTAAGTAAAAAATTGAAAGACACGTAAGTGTATTAGTGTATTTTTGTTTGAATTAATAAATGTTTATATATATATATATTTACGCTGTAATTTTTTCATAAATTATTCGTCATCCTTTTCACTGAAAAAAATTGTCACCTTAATATTGAATATAAAAACAGAAGTGAATTGAAATTTATAGCCTTATACATAACAGTGTCCTAAGATTAGTTGAAAGGAGGGATAAATATTGTTAAACTTGAGATATATGAATTTTAGTTCCTTATGTAGGGACAATATTTTCCTCATAAATACAAATAATGTAATTTGGAATGTGTCGGAATTTAATTATTTTTATCTTATGAGCTCTAAGTCATGTTTGATTCTCCCTTCAATGAAAAAAATTTGTATGCTTATCTGATGTTGTTGTTTATTTATGTTATACCTATCAAAATAAGAGAGCTTGTAAATAAATCATACTTAAATAAATACTCGAAAGTACTATTCTTAATACGTCTTATTTGAATATAAAGCCTGATTGTAATCTAAATTTTTAACCCCTTAACGGCAGATTAAAAATTACATGATTCTCTCTCCCTAGCGCTACCGTTATTCAAATAAGCAAACATGTACAGTGTTTCGGTTAGGGATAAATAAACACAAAAAAGCAAATTTTTCTCTAAAACAAGTAAATTTTTCCAAAATACTGCCATAGTCATTTTATTGCATTCCAAACCTTTCGGAATAGTTTTACTGATGGCAGCGCAAAGAAAAGAACTGTATTTCAAAAAGACGTATATATACGTTCGTATCACTCAATGTACCAGTTCAATGAGACGTATATTTACACCGGAAGCAGTTAAGAGTTTATTTAACTTCAGGATATTTCATCAGCATAATCACACAATTACTTAAATATTATTATTTACTGTAACTAGAAAGAAATGCAAAAATTACTTAACAGTAAATTTCATATTATTAATTGTTTTTTAGTAGATGTTTTCGATTTTTTCGTTAAAAATATTTTTCCAAATACCTATTTTATAGGTTTATGTAAAGGGTTCATGGCAGAAAACAATTTTTTCTCCGTGGTTCATTCGAGAGGCAAAATAGTTTTTATGAAAAAACATCCGTAAGAACCTCCTTTCTGAGTAATTATAGTAATTCAGAAGTATTACGTTATTCTAGCAATTTTCAAGTGTCAGAATTTGAAATGAAATACTTTCTTATGGTATTTACTTTTCTTAAAGGAAGTACGCTTCAATTTACTATGCCTATTCCCACTTCTCGTAAAAAAGTTACTCAGACGTAGAATGCTAAATCCTTGAAAAATGACGTTAGAATCTCTTTTCGGCTTACAGACGTTAAGGTATGACAAGCAAGTAAAAGATCAAAACACAATATAGCAACATTTGAAATACTAAGCATTAAATTCAAAATGATGTGTCGGAATGTCATTTTTTTTTTGTTTTTATCATAAACTATTCTTCATACTGTCTTAACCGAAAGTGTAGTTTTTTTCTGTGTAATCATTTCAGAAATAATATTAGCGCATGCGCTTGGAAAGCAAGTAAGGTATATGAAAAATAAACTGTGTGATTTGTTTTAAATAATTATGTAATTGTGATGATAAATTAACTAAAGAATTACCTCTAAATTAATACATGAGAAGATTACATGCAAAATATTAGGTAATGATATCTTGCTTCTTTATTTAAATGTATTTTAGGAAGTTATATATACATGGTTGTTATAATAAATCAAAAATTGCTGTACATTAAAAAATACTTTTTATATGCGCAGAAAAGAATTGTTGTACGCCAGAGGTGTCTGACTCGTTGCCTGCTGGCCCACAATGAACTTTTTTACAACCCACCTGTATATTTGCTTACAATAATATATACTAAAATATCAAAATTTCTACCGAAAAACGGAAGATAGTAGCAGAGAAGAGATGTCAATTGTCAGGACATAAACGTCAATTGTCAGGACATAAACATTACATTTTTCTGGTTCTTTTATTTATGTTTATTATAATGTGTTATACGAAATAAACCTCCATTTCTATGAATATTGATTTTTTTTGCGGCCCACCTAAAATTAAACCTTGTTTGTATGGATCAAGTTAGCTTTTGAATTTTACACATCTCACCATTTAGTTAAAAATTTTAATTTATAAAGTTGTTATATGATAGAAATCATATTTGATTTATGATAGCAATCATCTTAATAATTGTAATCTAAATTTTGTATGAATTGTTCGCAATGTTCGAATGTTTAGTTTGAATGAAAAAAAGGAAAAATGTTGTGTATTTAAAACACAGTAAGTGTTTATTTTTTAATTAAATTTTCCTTGCCTTGAATTTCAAGTATAGAAGAAAATAGCTTATAGTATGTGTGTAACTTTTTACATTAAAAGCGAAAATTATTTTCAAGAAACGGGTTGTAAAAGTAAAAGAACTAAAAAAAATTAAACTTAAGTTCGAATAGTTCATAGATGAATTAGTGTGACAGAATTGAGACATTTTTAATTACTGATAAGTAAACACTACGTAATTGAAGAACAAATGTGTTGTTCTGTAATATTTTTTGTAGATTTCTAAAACAAGATAAAACAAACTCAACAGTTACTTCAAAGAAATATTCGCTTGCAAGATGTGTAACAGGTATAATACAATTGAAATCCGTGATGTCTGTGTATAAAAAAAAATATTTTACAGAACGCGATATATATATATTGTGCAAAGAAATAAAAACACCTATCAAATAGGATTTTCAGGAATTGGTTATGTAATATTAACTCAGCGTTTCTCAAACTGTGGAATGCGTTGCCTTTGGGAGAGGAGGCGTGACATCACTACGATGGTTGAATTTGATTTGATTTAATATTAACGTCGCACTGTTCAGCTTTTTGGCGACGGACCACGTCCATGGTCAACTGGACGACACCTGAGCTGGCACCCCCTCTCCTAACTACCACACCACACCAACGCGTTGCTCGACAGATTTAACGTGCATCGCTGCCCTACACGGCGGGTCTTTAGTGGCACTGGGAGAACTCATGACCAGGCAAGCTACGATCCGATACCTATACCACTACGATGGATGGATGTGAGCATATTGAAAAGTCGGAAACAAAAGAGATTACGAGTATTTAAAAAATCATTAATTTACTATATAGTAAGCAAACAAAATGCGCTAAGACTTAATAAAAAATAAAATACACATTTACACTGATGCATTACACTTATAAATATATCAGTGGTGTGCAATGTATTTTATAATTAACTTAACAATACTAAATCAAGAACAAGATTAATAATTACCAGTGACCCCATGGGATTATCATAAATAAAATTATATATGAAAAAATTAACACTTATCTTGATAATTTGTACGGTTTATAATTAATCCCTTAACTGCCGATTAAAAGTCACGTGATTCGCTTCCCAATGTCAACAGGCGTATGTGATGTATTGGAGGGGGGAGAATTAAGAAGCAAAAATAATCTGAATAACTAAATCCTTTGAGAACATTATCAAGGTTCTTATATTGCATTCCAAAGTCTGTGTAATAATTTTACGGATAACAGTGCACAGAAAAGATCGTACTTTGGAAAGACCTATATATACGCCCGAAGAAACTAACGCTTTGGCTGAAAGAGACTTTTAGCGCCCAAGTGTAGTATAATTGAATTCAATACCTTGCTATTGTGTGGTATGGGCGCGATGAAAATTATAATTGAAAATAATGGGTCACGAATTTTAAAACTTTGTGAAGCATTGTTTTAACAAGATAATAAAGCGAATATACCTCTTAACACATGCATACTAAACCACACAACATATGGTTTGGGAGGGGATATAATTTAGAATAAACGAAAATTTTCGTTCATGTTTTAAATATTTTTGATATTGTGACATTCGATCAAAATTTGCTGATAGATTTGTCTATTTCAAAATTTTTTTAAAGGGATCACTGCACAAATATCAAAGAAAAAAAAAATCGATTTTTGAATTTGTATCGGAAAGTAAACTGACTCTTTCTGCTTCTAATGCAGCGGTCGCCAAATTTTTTGACTTCACGGACCACTAAAATCATAATTTAAATCCCACGGACCACTAATAGAATTTTATAAGTTTTCACGTATTGTTTTGATTGAATTATGTTTTCATGCATCTAAAAACATAAGTTAATGTGATGAGTAAGTATATTCCCCGTTTTTCTAAAAACCCGCCACATTTTCTCACGGACCACCACTTTGGCGACCTCTGTTCTAAAATGCACGTTAAATTTCCCCTCTAACTGAAATACAATTTAACAATCGCAAAGCTATGATAGTAATAAGTATTACTTAAAAGTAATAGTGTTCGATTTATGTCACAGTTACTCAAAAATGTAAATTACAATAAGAAAGGAGCATTTTTCAAAATTGAACTCATATTATAAATTTCAAACTGCGTACATAATAATACTGTATGAATAAATATTTTAGCCAGAGAGATTTTATGTGTCTTAAAGAAGTTATTTAATTATTGGAAGTTATTATGTTATTGGAGTTTCATCATTTGAATGCCTTACCCAAGTTTTTCTGAAACAGTTGTTAAAAGGAAAAAAAAAAGAAACTGATTAAAAAGTTTTTAAAATATTACTTAAACTTGGTCATTATTAACATTATGGAGATTGGGGATATATATATATATATATATATATATATATATATATATATATATATGTCAAGTGTAAATACCCCTTTAAATTATCTAAAAAAATAGACTTTATACCTGTTAAATAAAATTATTTACAATTGCGTCTTAATTTCATTTACGTCTATTTTTTAAATGATGCAAAATTTGTTTAAGTAATTAAAATGTAATGTAATAATTCTGGAAAGAAATAATATATGTAAAAAACAAATGCCTTTCTTTGCGTTGATAAGCACTGAAGAGATCTGCTATTTTTTAAAATTCTAATCATCTAATTTATAAGCAATTATATGTAATGAAAAAAATACCTCTTCAATTTTTAACGTAACTTAAAGTCCTTTTAAAATTAATAATGTATCTTTTGTCGAAGTATTTTTATAATTCATTTTATTTTTAATTTCTTCTATTAGGGTAAATGCATTAAAAATTTCATTAAAAACGATTCACCAACAAAGAAAGAAATTAATGCTTACATCTAATTAAGAAAAGGAACATTCTAAAAGAAAGCGGAAAGAAAAAAAGAAAAAGAATTTCGTATCCATTCCATTGAGAATAGTTTTTTTCTTACTAAAACTTGGCAAACAGATTAAAATACAACGCCCTTTAATTCATTAAAATTTAATCAGTATATATATACATATACTTCATTTAATCGCTAATACTATTTGCATATAAGATTAATTTTCGAAGCTAAAGAGTATTGATGTTTACGATAAATATTGACTTTCGTCAATACATTACTTTTAAATGATAATTCTTTCAAAAACACATATTAGACATATTTTGAAGCAGCATTATTTTCGTCTTTAAAATAATGCTTTTCATTTCAAGTAATTTGAAATAAACTTTCGAACCACATATCTGGCAAACATTTGTAATTAGGAAGAGGAACATGGTAAACATACCATAAAATATTTTATCTCCAAATATTCGAAATACCTTAAACATTCTAAAGTATTTAGTTTTATTGAAATATTTTTATCCGAAGAGAAACGTGCAATGAGTTTCGAGAGATCGTAATCAAAATAAACATCACCAAAATTTAATTAAGTTACTTTCCAAATTTTCCTTTGTTATTATTACGTTTTTAATTATAATATATCAATGCATTTCATACTGCTATATTATATATTGCATAACGACAACATGTTAATACATTGAATTTTAGAAATTAATACATAAATATAAGTCATATATTTATGACAATCTTAAAGATTCAAAATCGAAAAATGGTCCGTTGTTTCATCTTTTCGTCACTTAAATATTTTTTATATGAATACACACGTGTTTTTAAGTAATTATTAGTTTTTTGCGTCACTTGAACAAAAAAAAATATTTATGAAAGGTTAATAGTTTTCACGCGCGCACGCGTGCGTGTGTATTGTGTTTATTATTTTTATAATAGTAAGAATAAAAATATAATAAACTTAAAAAAAATATTTTAGAATAAAAAGTTTTACATTTTGGGAATATTTCTCTTACGGAAACGATTTTAAAGGAAAACATGGTCTTCAAAAGATAAAATAATAATCTAAGTATCAGTTTTAGGATTTTTTCTTTGAGGCACATTGAATTTGAAAATAGCTCGTATTAAGTTTCCAGATTTCTATTAGTAGACATTAAAAAACTTCATATTTATTTAAACCGTATGTTATAAATAATTTAATTTTTTTAAATGTAACACAAATCATCATCCAGAAAGTCAATGATTTTAATGAAGAAACTATTGAAATTAAACATATGTAAAGCTCATACAGACATTAAAATGATTCAAAATTCAAAAGCTTTGAACCCATCAGTGGCTAGAGATTGCACATTAAATTATAATTTAATTAACTGATGAACATATATCATTGCCTTGTGATGATGCATGCCTGTAATCATAAATATATGGATAAAGGAATATTTCTAATCTGCTATTACGATACGTTCTGCCTGGCATTGATCAGTTGTTGCTAAAATTTCATGACATTTTTGGTGAACAAATCTAGAGCCAAATCATCTCTCATATACAGATTTAATGACTTAACTGGAAAATCAAAATTTTTAAGTGCGTGGAGGTAGTTTAGAGATATGTGATCTATATCGGCTATCGTGTTATCTTGTTCAAAAATGGCCGCTGGATGAAGGCTGCAAGGAAAGGTATTTCAGGCTTTCATTGGTTGTTATCAGCATATAATTGAGCTGTTCATCTTATACGCAGGATAAGAGTTGAGTAGTACTCGTCAAGAATTTCACTCAACTCTTATAGCAACTAGGAAATGTATGTCTTTATTAAACAATGATTCTTTGGCGGTGGTGGTTCTATGCCCTTTATACAAACGAATACGATAGTCATCTGCTCCGAGAATGAAGTGGTATGTATCACTGAATATGTTATGATGCCAGTCTGCTATCAACTGAGATGATCAGCTACAATATCCCTCTACAAGACCTTTGATATTGTAGGATTAAAAGCAAACATTTCACAGGGCACTGTGAGTGAAATAAAGCCACAAAAAAGCACCGTAAAATGGTAAAAATACCATAGGTAATATGGAAGAATTACAGAATATTGGTCAGTGGACAAGAATCTATTGAGGAGAGAGGTTTGGGTTTGTTGCACAATCATTCAAACTTGACTTGCATTCGATTTGGTCTTTGAGAGACTTCATTCCACCGATGAATTTTTCACAGCAACCATTATTTCCAGCATCTTTGCATAGCCATGTCCATGTATTGAAAGGGATTGATTCTTGCTCTTACATGACAAGTCTGCTGTATGCGTACTGAACATGTGACCATTGCTCAAGCAATCTAATAATATATTTGACGACATCGGGGTTAGAGGGAGAGTTACATTAACGATGTACTGTAAGGCAACACAAGGGCTTTTGGCGATGGACCTTGTAATTTTGAACCTTTACCAAGTGACGAGTACGATACCCTAGCTGGCACCGTCTTTTAGCTACCATACCAATGGGAGGGCATTGAGCCTCAACGGATTCAACACGCATCTTGCCCCCCTACACGGCGGGTATTAAGGATTCACCAGGATTCGCAAAATCAACATTCCAGACGCGTGTTTATGATCATAACCACTACGCTAGCATGACAACTTGACAACGTCGGAGAGGCAATATTGGATGCGTTTGCAGTGAATTGCAAAAACGAAAGCGAGAAAAAAACCCGACAAAAATTTTTAAAAATTTTATTCAATTTTAGTTGTACAATACAGATGTACGCTAGGACAGAGGACATCATTCATCAACTTTGAAAATTTAAACACTTGCTCATTTAATATAAAATAAATGTGGATATGCAATTTAAAAATAACGGTGGATTAGGTTTAGAGGGAAGGATTTGTATTTTTTACCTTCTGCAAAAGATGGTGTTACAAAAAATGGGCTTAATTTTGTAAGCATTAATAACAAAATCTGAGATATTTACATTACAAATTACAGTGTGTAATGTTTTAAACAAAGAAGTGGAATATATTTGAACAATTGAACTGTTAATTAAGTTAAAAATATTATTTATGCTCAATGTGTAATCTTCAAGAAATTACTGAATCCAAATTTTCAACTTTTTATGCAATATGATTTGTATTGCAGTCCATTATAAATATTTCTGCCTATGATTCTCATACTTACAAAAATTTAAGAAATGACATACATATTGAATGAAAATCAAACTGATTTTTCCTTATATGCATAGACAATAAAGTTTTTTTTTATCACAAAATAAAAGATTATTAAAATTCTTAGATTGTTCAAATGTTATCGAGCAATTGTGTTCAAAGATTAAATTGAACATAAAATCCTTCAGATTGTTATTTTTAACACTCTTTTTTATTAACTTCACCTCTATGTAACGGAATCTTTGAACTCGATTTTAACCCACTTTATAAGGTCCGATCAATTCGAAATTTTGCACACTTGTCAAGGAACAATGATAGTACAATAATTTTATAATTTTGTTCCATTGTCGTGATCAGGGTCATCAGGATTAACGATTTCCAATTTCCGTATTTGGCGACTAATTCCAGATCTTTTTCCAGATTTGGTGACTAAAAGATTGAATTGCAACCCTAAGGCGAATTTTTTACTTTTTAGTTCGATTAACTATATAAGCGTGTTTTTTAGTTTCTTAAATTTTTTAATATATTCTATAATTTCTATAATTTTTGACTTAAAATATATCAAGCACCTAATGGAATTGTTTTCTTTTAGCTTGTTTTCAAATAATAAAAAACAGTTCATAACATTCTGAAAATTTAAACAGGTATTATTCGTCAATTTTATCATTATGTATCATTCAGAAAGAAAAAAAATATATGTAACGATATATCTTGTAATTTCTTAATGGATGGATTGCTTTGATCGCTAATATATATATGTGTTCTTACTTAACATCAAAAATAAATCCATACTATCCATTCTGCAAATGCTCGAACGCAAACGCAAATACTACCTAAGCACGATGACATTAGGACAATAAATAATGACAAAGATGAAAATTACCCAAAGCATCTTAGGACATTCTTGGAGGAAATACTTTTATCTTTCTTCCCCTCTATCGAGAGCTTAGGTAATGGCTCAGGTCTGTTACCTTTAATGCGCTTTCTCTTCTTTTTCCCTCCTTCCATCTTTCTGTTCCATTTACTGTTCCTCTCTTTTCTCCCTATCAGCTTCTTTTTGCCATTTCTCAGAATAAAATGTCCTGAGTGTCATTACTGCGGCTACACATTTGCCTAATACTCTTGTGTTACAATCGCTTATGTGCAAATGGTTTCGTAACAGACTGTCAGTGTCGTTTATAGTTAGCGAGAAAAGGAATATTTTATCGCGCGATAGATGCTGAATGCGTTTATTTGCATGAGATTGTACTGCGGGCAGTTGGAGGTGTAAGCTGATAAAGGGAATTAGAGGTTATTAAAACTTAAACTGCGTAACTGTGTTGGAAAGTCGTTAACTTACAGTTTTAGCCGCAAAGTAGCACTACAAAAATGAAATTTCTATTTATATTAGAAATATTGATAATCACGCTTCCAAAGTGTAAATGTGGATGTATTTCCGTGTTAAAAATACCTAAGCTTTTTAAAAGAAATCTCAATATTTCAGTACTTTGGTTTCGAGAGCTCTTTAACATACCGTATGATATAATAATTTGAAAGCAATATCAATGTTAGAGACAATCTCTCTTACGAAATTAAGTTTTGAATTCGGATACAGTTATTTGGAATCATCGAAAAAAAAGCAGACAAAATACATTTTATTGAAATATATTTAAAGTCAGTTGTAATTTTCTTCATTAATTGTACAATACATTATTTTCATAGATAATTTCGCTGTCACGCAGTCTTCCGATAAAAAAAAAAAAAAAAAGATAAATTAAAATATTATTTTAAGTAAAAATGTTTCAAGTCATGAAGTGTATGTAAATTATGTATGTATTAAATTGTGTATTAAAAATGCATTAATAAATTATGTATTAAAAGGTATTAATGGATTAGTGTATGTAAATTATTTAATGTTATTCATTTGCCTATTTTTTAAATTGCTGCATGTCTGTAAATTTTTTAATTAACTATAATCATGAATATATACGTACACACACACACACACACACACACGCACACACACACACACACACACACACACACACACACACACACACACACACACACACACACACACACACACACACACACACACACACACACACACACACACACACACACACACACACACATTTATATATATATATTTCCCTTTAATTTTACAACTATTTTAAATCAACAGCAGATGAAAAATTGAAAGATGAGAAAAGATTAAATATTCTGAATAATGCTATTAGATGGCATTGAAGACAAGGTCTTCAAAATGTTCTGTTTTCGCTCTAATTTAGACAAAATTTACACCTCTCCCTCATACAAACCATTTTTTTACTCTTCCAATTGATTATGAATTACATTCTTGAATACTATTGCAAATTACTTTTCATGTAATGGATAAAAACTACAGATTATGTGATTCAAATATAATGTACATTTTATAAAAAAAAGCGACTCACAAGAAGGAAGTTTTTTAATGGGACAAAATGATCTGTGCATGTATTATAAATGAAACACTAGCAGAATCATAAAAATCTGATTTTATACAAAGAGAATATAGCTACAAGAGCAAACATCATCTGCATGCATTGACCCACTTTTGGTCTTTATGGAATATGTATAGAAATCTTCCTGTGAGATGGACTTCCTTTAAGAGATATAGATCCCTCACTTTACTATTGGTGAATTATATGGATGTTATCCAAGGACAGTTTCAGGACACCTTTTGATCAGAGCCAAAAAGTGCCCTATTAAAGAAATATCTGGTGATAAGACATCTAGAAAACTGATGGAGAAAAAATAGGACAAGGAATAGAATAAATGTATCATGTAATCCCCCATTATTCTGTTAAAATGTAAACCTAAGAGTCCTTATAAGAATTGCAGCATTGCGGGGTGTAGAAGCCCGTTGACGTATCACCGTGCTGTAAGGATCTCATGCATGACACCAAAAGATATATGTTTATAAAAAAAGAGTCACCCCATATTTCTTGGGGTTTAGGCATATGGAGGACAATTGCCTTGTGAGTATCCAACTACAGACGAGGAAGTTTTTAGACAGGTCTTCGATGATCACCCCAGTTTATTTTAAGATGTAAATCATCACTAAATATAATGCTATCCTACTCTTTGATATTCCAATTCGAATACACCCTGGCACTACTGTAAACGCGTCTGGCAAAGTGCAAGCGATAGAGGGTGGTCAGCGCAAGAGTCGGCCTGATCCCAACCATTCTTTGCTGGGTCACTTATCGACGGTCGTAACATTCAAGGTAGTCACGGTTACATGTTAATCTTTAATACGGTAGCATAATATGATATGAGGAAGAATTGGATGATCACTCTCTCCCTTCGCTTTCTGTTGTCGTTCCATGTCACTGCTATCTTGACACTCCATACGGTCAGGCCACGAGCATTCCTGCCAATGAATGGTCACATACTTAATCTCAAGTGATTTTAAGTTTTGACCACCATGATTTCTTTAACTCAAATGGTGGCATCTATTTTTACCGTTCATGAATCTATTTGCGGGGCATTAGTACAATCCACGTAGGTTGAATGAGTCACATCGCATGGAAGTTATGCCTTCGTTTTAAAAGGTTCTCTGCTTCACGCACTACTGTAATAATCCGTTGCAAGAACTATTTAGACAAGCATTGACTTCCCAAAGATGATCATTTGCATATTCTATCCTGATGCATCTGAATGTGCAATCCCGTTCAATTCAGACGACATCTTTTGCTGAGTCACTTTTTTTATTATTATAGAATGTACTACATATAACTTATTTGTTGTAAAGGTTTTCTTTATTGAAAAATGTATTAAAATACAGAGATAAAATTGAAATAGAACTCCCTATTACTATTTATTTGAGATATTATGGAATATTGTCTTCATCGTAATGAGTATTCATGACTTTAAAGACAAAATACATCCATATATCCCTAACAGCGACACACTGAATGTAAAATTTACATCTTTTTTTAAATATTTACGCTTATGGATGGAAGTTAATTTTATATCGCGTTAGGCAAAAAAAAAAAAAATTAAGAGAATTCTGTACGATTTCATTGACAAAAATCGGTCAAAATTTCAAATAAAATTTTTAGGTATATAAAATTTAAAAGATCTAAAAAAATTCAGAATTTTAATAATTGTATGCTTATTTTTCTTTTTTGTCACATCTCAATGGCAAATAAAAACAACTTTAAGCGGATTTTGCTCAGAAAGATAAAATATAGTTCATCTATCTTCATTTAAAATACTGAACCCTTTTTTCTATTGCTCCTAATGCTTTGGAATTTCTGTTACCTATTGCTAATAGTTCATAAAGGGTGTTTTTTTTAGAGGTATAGAATTTTAAATTGCAATAAAACAACGATGTACTATATTCGATTGACATGAATTTTTTTTTTTTCGAAAGATAATCTTGTGGCATTACATTTTAAATATGATTTCTGGCATAGGACTGCCACTGCTGCTCGGATATAGTCCAATCTGGACGTCCAATTTTCGATGACTTTTTCCAACATTTGTGGCCGTATATCGGCAATAACACGGCAAATGTTGTCTTCCAAATGGTCAAGAGTTTATGGCTTACCCGCATAGACCAATGACTTTACATAGCCCCACAGAAAATAGTCTAGCGGTGTTAAATCACAAGATCTTGGAGGCCAATTCACAGGTCCAAAGCGTGAAATTAGGGCGGTCACCAAACGTGTCTTTCAATAAATCGATTGTATCCCGAGCTGTGTGACATGTTGCGCCGTCTTGTTGGAACCACAGCTCCTGGACATCATGATTGTTCAATTCAGTAATGAAAACGTTAGTAATCATGGCTCTATACCGATCACCATTGACTGTAACGTTGTGGGCTTCATCGTTTTTGAAGAAGTACGGACCAATGAATCCACCAGCTCATAAAGCGCACCAAACAGTCAGTTTTTCTGGATGTAACGGTGTTTCGACATACACTTGTGGATTAGCTTCACTCCAAATGCGGCAGTTTTGTTTGTTGACGTAGCCATTCAACCAGAAGTGCGCTTCATCGCTAAACAAAATTCGCTTATGAAAATCGGGAACAACGGCAATCTCGTTTTCGTGCCCATTCGACGAATCTACGCCTTATTTGATCATATTTAAAATGTAATGCCACAAGATTATCTTTCGAATAAAAAATCATGTCAATCGAATAATACATCGTTGTTTTATTGCAATTTAAACTTGTATACATCTAAAAAATAACAAAAGTAGATAAGCATTTTTCAATTGAAGTAACACTTATTTTTGAAAAAAAAATATATAGTTGATTTTTTTTTTTTAAATTTACACATTTTTTAAGGATTTCTCACTAAGCATTCAGGAAAAAAAGTGTTTTATTATATCAATCACACTAGTTCCTACTTTTGTTATACATAACGATGCATTTGTAAATCAAATTTCCTGTGTGCACGTCAAATATTGTAGGTGGAGTAGCATTTTAAAATCCTTTCATAAATATTAAAACTTTTCAGTAAAATATTTAATAGTTCATATGTTCTAGTATTATTATGAGAGCAAAATCTATTTTACGCTATTCATATCTAATGGCTACAAGCAAAACAAATTATTAAAAGCATTAAATCAAAGATATTTTTTTTTATAAACCATACCATGTTTCCTTAAGTAAATACACTGGTGTGCAAAACTTAAGCAACAATGTAAAATTTAGCAGAGATAACCATAAATTGCAGAAAAGGGAAGTCTGGAGATCTGTACAGTGAACACGTAAGTCAGTAGAAACGTCTTGTGTATGCAAATATCAGGAACGAAACGTCAGAAGCGACGTGAACCTACGCAAAACGTGATGTCGGCGCGTGCTGTTCAACAGTAAAATAAAAAAAGGACGCAGACGCAATTCAAAATATTCGCTGCAAGTGCCAGTGAGTCAGTTCGTTAGGCTAGAAGAAATCAAAACGACTTCAAAAGAGTGATCGAAAGCTGGAGGAGGGGCGTACCGTCACCAGTGTAGCTGTGAGTTCGAATCATTTTATCATTTCGCGCGCTTGGAAAGCGTTCAAACCATCTCAGCTGTCAAAGGTAAGGACGACAACTTCAGAGGATGACCGATCTATTCTTGCAGGCGAAAAGAGAAAACGGCAGTCATCAAGCGTCATTGCTGAGAAACTCTACAGCAACGGGACGACAAGTGTCGCGGTTTACTTGGCCAGACGCCTTCACAAAGGGGGCCCTATTCGCCCGTCGTCCTGAACGCTGCCCCCGTTGAAAGTTGACCACCGACGCCACGGTTTACAGTGGTGAAGAGAGCACAAAAACTGGACAACTGTCAATGGGGTCGTGTCCTCTTTACGGATGAGAGTCGGTTCAGTAATTCTCAACGAGTTTTGATTTGGAGAGATCGGGACGCGGTTTTTTACCAGTAACATGAGGAAAGACACCATTACGGTGGTCCTGGAGTTCTTGTCTGGGGAGGCATTATGCTGAACGGGTGAACTGAGCTCCACATTTTCGATAGAGGGTCTTAATCGGAGATTTTGTGAGGAGAATTCTTCCCCATGTGCGTCTGTTCCGAGGTGCCATTGGCCCAGACTTCATTTTTATGGATAACAATGCACGGCCAATCGGACTCTTAATGTTGAGGAGCTGCTGGAAAGTTAAGATATTACTCGATTGGAATCACGTACTCACCAGATTTAAATCCCATCTAACATGTGTGGGATGCCTTGGGGATATATATTGCAGCACGCGCGCTCTTATCATCCGTGAACACCCAAAACTCAAACAGATGCTGATTGAAGAATGGGCACTCCTACCTCAAGAAATGTTGCACCAGCTGGTTCTGAGTATGCGGAGTCGGTGCCATGCAACCAATGCAGTGAGGGGAGGGCATATACCATATTAAAACATCTGCTTGTTGTTCTTCCTGTTGGATAGACCATCATGAGTCACGTACTATGCGTTCAATAAAGCTTGTTTTTTGTTTGATTCCATACCGTATGCATTGTATTCGCTTCAGCGCCGATGCTTTCGTCATCCTTACGTAATAATACTCTCCCTCATTTCTGAATTTCATGTCTCTCAGATGATTTTTCGTGAAGTTATGGCACCAAACCCACCTGTTGCTTAAGTTTTGCACACTAGTGTATTATAAGTAATTTGTCTTCTTTTTACACATTTAATTTGTTCTAGAAATGTATTTTGCGTTGACAATTGTTTTCAAACATATTTTATCAATTTTATTTACATAAACACAATTACATGAAATAAAATCTTCTAACAACATTAAAATGTTTGGTTTGTTAAAAAGAAATTTTTCTTTCAATTTAGAAGGAATTTGAATTTACTCCTGATATTTCAGAAAATGTTACGAAACATTACATTTTCTTAAATTTTATAAAATAAATTCCTTATATAGTTTGATTAGATTTAATTTAGACATATTTTATTTTTGACTTGTTCTTAAATTTACCTTTAGATAACTTCTTCGCTCAGTACAAAAAATTTCAAACTTAAGTTGGATTTTAAGGAATCAATTATTTAAACACATTTCTCTAGTTTTCCTTTCCTCTTCTGCATGCATGTCTGCTTGCTTTTCCTAGGCCCTTTTCTGTATTTTTCTTTGCATTACTTCTTGACTTTCTGCATAGATTTTTTTCCTTTTCTCCTTTGAAAATTCCGATAGTTCAACCGTTGCCTGCAGCAAATTTTATTTTCGAAAGAAACTCTGAAAGAGGGCCATTTTACGTTCAAAACTCTTTTAACGTTTTTTTTTTTTTTCAAAGTGTTAATCGGTTGCTCGTTTTGCTTGATTGTTGATAAAATATTTTTTTTTACAAGTATATGTTATTTTTTAAAACTATTTTTAATGAACCATGTATTAAAATCCTATTAATAGGTTTCCTTTGATGTAGTTCCTTTTTTAGATATAATCATATAATTTTTTTATGATAAATTAACTTTTTAAGCTTTTACTTTTTATTATTGAATACGGTAGAAAAAAAATATTAGAAATGTGATGTTTTAAGATTTGAAATTTACATGCATGAATGAAAAAAAAATCGAAAGATGAATTTTGTTTTCTGCTTAAAAAAGTGTTTCCCAAACTGTGAGGCGCGCCTCTCTATGGGGGGCGTGATTAACTCTACGAGGGGGGAGGAGCATATCGACAAGTCGAAAACAAAAGATTATGCAAAAAATTATTAATTTATTGAAAGTAAACGCACAAAATGCATTCTCACATAATATAAAAATAAAATACACATTTACACTAATATTATACACTTATAAGTTTATCAGTACTGCACAATCTATTTTATAATGAATTATTTAACAATACTAAGTTAAAAACTAGTTGAATAATTACCAGTAAACCTATGGGCAGGCCATGTATAAAATTATATAGAAAAATTTACATTTATCTTGATAATTTGTACGGTTTATAATTAATGCCTTAAAATACTAATTAAAAATTACACGATTTGCTTCCCAATGCCAACCTTTTAACACGTAGTCGAGAATATCTAATGTAATGGGGGGAGGGCTAGGGGTAGACAAAAAGAATAAATAAGCAAATCCTCTGAAATAAGTTAAACCTTCGCAAACACTGCCAATGTCATTTAACTGCATTCCAATACCTTCGGAATAATTCTATAGATAGCAATTTACAGAAAAGTTCGTACTCCAAAAAAAACGTAAATATACGTCTGGTAAATAATGCACTGGCTGAGCTAAATGTTTATATACGCTGGTGGCACTGAGGAGGTTGAAGTCGTATATATTGTAGCTTTAGGGTCAAAGTATAGTATTATTGAATTCAATACTTTGTTATTGTATGGAGGGGGAGGGACGCAATGAAAATTATAAGTGAATATTGGGTCGCAAGTTTTGAAAGTTTGAGAAGCACTAGCTTAAAATAAGACAATCGGCTTGTTTTTTTTATGGAATTATTTGATTATTAAACGATTAATTAATGTTACCAGAAGTGATTGTGAAGTGTTTTTTAAAGTCAAATTATTTTGAGATATCTGTTATTTTCAAAATACGATAAGTGTAGGAATTTTGTTTATGGGATTATCAGTAATGGGCGTTAATTCCTTAGCTGCCGAATGAAAGTTGCCCTGTCCACTCCCCAGTGCCACCTTTTTTCACATAGGCACGCGCATGCGTTGTATTGGAGTGAAAAGAAAATACATACATATGCAAATTTTTCTCTGAAATAATTAAGGGGAGTTGGAAACCTCTCTCTCTCTTTCTCTATACTGACAATGTTAAATTGGCTGTTTTCGATGTACCTTTTCTCAAAATCTGTTTTATGTACATGGCTGAAATTTTTCATACTATTAAAGTACACCTCTCGCATTATTCTAACATGAGCTTTTAGCTAATTTTGAATTTTTTAATAAATTATGAAATATTTTATCAAACATTGCGAAATTTGACCCATTTTTTACTTCAAAAATTTGTAAAAATTAAATTTTTGAGTTTTTTACAAAAAGCTCATTTTAGTATATATTAGACATCATTATAAATAATTCATAAAAAATTTACATACCTGTCAACAGTAGTTTCTCAGAAAAGGTACATCGCACATTAAAATTTACATTTTGAGATAAATTGATTTTAATGTATTCAGTGAGACTTCTAATCAACTAGGAAATAAAAAAATAAAAGGCTGAATTTAAAATAAAAGATACATGTTTTGGTTTATATCAGTCGTTACACTTTTAAGCAAAAACGAAGTAATTTGTTTACAATTTTCGCCATTAAAATGGGCGTGGCCCAAATTCAATGATTATTTAAAAATGCGTTTTTTAAGGGCTTCTAAATACCCTAGAGGTTAAAGTAAGGTATTTTTAGAAAGGTTAAAATCTATACAGTTTGAAAATGTAAAAATCTCAAATTGTCAAAAAATAAGATTTCAGCTTTCCAACACCCCTTAAATCCTTTCGACACACTGTCAATGTCTTTTTATTACATTACAAAGGCTTCGGAAAAATTTACTGAAAGCGACGCTATGAAATGAATCGTAATTCGGAAGGAGGGATATATACGACAGATTCACTTAATGCAGCGGTTGTGCGAGGGCGGATATATATACCGGAGGCACTTCAGGGGTTAAAAAAGACGAGTTCAATCAGAAAATAGTTTATTGCTCTTATAATAAATTAAGCATGAGATTTTACCCAAATAGTGTTAATAAAAATATTTTTTGTAAAAACAAACACACACACACAGACATTTTTTACTTTTATTACATTATGTAACTCGTAGCTTATAAAATCTCAAAAATTAATAAAACTGCTACCATATGCAAATACTACTACTAACATTAAGTAACATGTTTATCATAAATATTGTATGCTTTATATTTTTATAAAAAAACTATCTTTAAATGATGTAAAGGAATATTTTGGAATTTTTTTGACGGGAGAAACTTTAAAGTAGTATAGATTTTTGTAAGGCATATTACACACACAAGGGTTTTGGGTGACTCACCAATACTTAATCTCTTTTTTTCTGGCTTTGATATTAACAACAATATGTTATTTACATTACACACATCTGCATACTTCATTTCCTTCTAAAAATGAAATTTAAAGATAGAAGCATTTATTTACCTTAGTACAAAACGTATTTTTAGTTTTTATTTTCAAGAACAAAATATCGAGTAAACAGATTTAAAACAAAATAATTCATTTACTTAATTTATATTTTAACAATTATGAGTTTTCTATGCATTTAATGAGACATGTAAAAGAGCAAACCAAGCATAAGTTTTGATGTTCCCGTTTAATATTTCAGTAGCTCAGTCAATATATTTTTGGGAGATTATAATTTATATCAAAATATTGTTTGCATTTAAAATAGAATGTAGAAACTTTTAGAGCCTTAGGATTGTGTAAATATTAAAAACAAATCAAAACGTTTGCAATTTACCGACAAATGTTTGGAGGCAAACGTTCAGTGGTTTCAGCTTTCCGGAATACCACAATTTATTTCCATTCATGTTTAAAAAATTCCAAGGTCTTCTGTGAAATTATTTCAATTTTTAAAGTTTTTCACGGTGTGAATATTTTTGTACTCTTGTAAAAAGAAAAGAAAAAAAAAGTTTAATTTTCCTCGAGAAAGAATTATTTCTAGGTCAATTTGGATTGGTCTTTAAGAAAATCCTTGCAAATAAGATTTTTCAACAATGAATATCAGTGCTTCTCAAACTTTCTATACTTGCGACCCAATTTTCCATCATCATTTTCATCGCGCCCCCTCCATACAATAACAATGTATTGAATTCAATAATACTATACTTTGACGGTAAAGCTACGATGCGACATTAATTATAAACCGTACAAATTATCAAGATAAGGTATTAAATTTTGCATATAATTTTATGACATTCCCATAGGGTCAGTGGTAATTATTAAAATTTTTCTTAACTTAGAACAGTTAAATTAATTATGAAACACATGGCACAATACTGATACATTTATAAGTGTATTATATCAGTGTAAATCTGTTTTTTATGATGTCAGAATGTATTTTGTTTTGCTTCCTTTCTCTCAGTGAATTATTTTAATTTTTTAAAAATATTTTCTTTGTTTCCGACTTTTCGATAAACACGCGACCCCCTTGTAGGGTTATCACGCCCACCTAGGGGAGTGCGCCCCAAAGTTTGAGAAACACTGATGTAAAGGGTGTTTTTTGAGAGGTATAAAACTTTAAATTGCAATAAAACAACGATGTATTATTCGATTGACATGAATTTTTTTATTCGAAAGATAATCTTGCGGCATTACATTTTAAATATGATTTCTGGCATAGGACTGCCACGGCTGGCTCGGATGTAGTCCAATCTGGACGTCCAATTTTCGATGACTTTTTCCAACATTTGTGGCCGTATATCGGCAATAACACGGCGAATGTTGTCTTCCAAATGGTCAAGCGTTTGTGGCTCATCCGCATAGACCAATGACTTTACATAGCCCCACAGAAAATAGTCTAGCGGTGTTAAATCACAAGATCTTGAAGGCCAATTCACAGGTCCAAAACGTGAAATTAGGCGGTCACCAAACGTGTCTTTCAATAAATCGATTGTGGCACGAGCTGTGTGACATGTTGCGTCGTCTTGTTGGAACCACAGCTCCTGGACATCATGATTGTTAAATTCAGGAATGGAAAAGTTAGTAATCATGGCTCTATACCGATCACCATTGACTGTAACGTTGTGGCCTTCATCGTTTTTGAAGAAGGATTCCACCAGCCCATAAAGCGTGCCAAACAGTCAGTTTTTCTGGATGTAACGGTGTTTCGACATACACTTGTGGATTAGCTTCACTCCAAATGCGGCAGTTTTGTTTGTTGGCGTAGCTATTCAACCAGATGTGTGCTTCATCGCTAAACAAAATTCGCTTATGAAAATTGACCATTATTTTCTAAATAAAATTGCACAATTTGAAAGTGTTGTTCAGGCGTGAGTCTATTCATGATGAATTGCCAAAGCAAACTGAGAATAAATCACTTGACAGCTGTTAAATCGGTCGCCATCTTGGAAAGTAATGCCAACTTAAACTTCTATACCTGGAAAAAAACATTCTGTATATGCAGAGTATAGAAGAAAAAAGACGATAATTATTGATAATGAATAAAAAGAAAATAGATGAATGATTGGGAGAAAAATCACAATTTTTCTCGTTAGTCTAGTATTTGTTATATCATACTTTAAAGCATTCTTTTCAATAAAAAAAGTTTTTTTTTAAATCGATACACCGTATTTACTCGAATCTAAGCCACATTATTTTTCCAGTGTTAAGGTAACTGAAAATCTTGTATGGCTTAGAATCCAAGGCAAAACATTTGGTGGATGTAGGAATTTAAGTTTCTACCCTTTTCAAAAAGAAAAATGGAACCGTCCATTCTGGCCACTTGTATCGATGACTCATCCCATTCCGCAGTTTCTATTCTGTATTCAGTCTATCCTAAGCGTCATTGTCTGCACTTATTTAGGATATATTTTTGATACACTTTCTTTTAATCACCTACACATTTAAGATATCGGTAATAGCATCAACACCAGTTAAATATTATGGACATATTTAAGGGTTAGTTGACAGATTCTGTAAACAAGAAATTGAGAAGAAACAACTGCGATTTGGTGATACTCCAAGACGGTATGATAAAACAGCTTCAGCTACCTGATTTAAGCATTAATACGTCATTTTAGGACTACGTAGAGAGATAGTGAAAATAAGGCTTACAATAGGAAAGCCACACTTTAACTGCTTCGGCAAAAATCAAGAACACAAGTCCTTCAAAAATGCAGAATAGATATCTGTTGCCTGGAAAAAAGTTCCCAATAAGACTTAATACGAGTATATCCTTTAAAAAGAAACGTTGCATAACAAATGCATTAGTTGGCATGGAAGACAACACTAATAAAATGAATGGATAAATAACGAAACCGGTAGCAGATGCGAAGTCAGCCGTGGCAATGGGAGTGATGAATCATTTTCGGAACATGATACTGACGGTTAGAGTATTTTTAGGTTTATGTATGAATTTGAAAATTTTTAATAATAAATGGATTATGTTTTTGTTATTTCTCACATTAAAATTTCTTGACTATCGGACATTGATGAACTTTTTACACATTTTTTTTTTATTTTGCAAAATGTGTAGAAAATTGTGGGTGCAGCTTAGATTCGAAACCATATGGTACAATAAAAACTCGTTGATTAGCAAATGTTAGACTTTTAAGTTTGACCTGCTTGGATAAATATGGACTAAGAGGATTTTGATAGCGAAAATTTTTGATTGATTTCACCTTACCACAGTGCTTCTCAAACTTTCAATATTTGCGACCCAATATTCAGACATAATTTTCATCGCCTACCTCCTTACAATTACAATATATTGAATTTAATAATACTATACTTTGACGCTAAAGCTACAATACGACTTTAACCTATTTAGTACCTTCGACGTATATAAACGCCTCACTCACCCAAAGCGATAATTGCCCCAGACGTACATATACGTCTTTTCAAAGTACGAATTTTTCTATGCATTCCTATCCTTAAAATTATTTCGATGGTTTTGGATTTCAATAGAAGGACCTTGACAGTATTTGTGAAGTATTTACTTTTTTCAGAGAGGAATTTTGCTTATTTATTCCTTTTCTCTCCCCCCCCCTCTCAAAACGGTGGCATTGGGTAGCGAATCGGATGACTTTATCGGCATTTAAGGGATTAATCATAAACCATACAAGTTATCAAGATAATTGTTAATTTTTGTGCATACTTTTATATATGACAAGGCAAAGGGGACACTAATAATTATTAAACTTGTTTTTATAGGATTTTTAAATTAGTTATAAAATACATTGCGCAGTACTGATACATTTATAAGTTTTTTTTTTAATATCAGTGCAAATGTGTGTATTTTATTCTGTCAGAATGTATTTTGTTTGTTTACATTCAGTAAATTAATAATTTTTTAAAAAATAATCTTTTGTTTACGACTTTTCAATGTGCTCGATGTGGTCGCGCCCCCTTGCGGAGTTACCACGCCCCCCATAGTGGAGCACGCCCCGCAGTTTGAGAAACACTGCCTTACCAACAGATATTCAGGAATACTCTTCAACTGAATTCTTAACATTTTTATTATGTTTCATATCAAAACACGATATATTCATTTAGAAATTAAGGGAAACAAACGTCTTTATTGAATACTTACTTCTAAAGGGTGTTTTTTTTTCCAGGTATAGAAGTTTAAGTTGGCGTTACTTTCCAAGATGGCGACCGTTTTAACAGTTGTCAAGTTATTTATTCTCAGTTTGGTTTGGCAATTCATCAAAACGATCATCAAGCCAGGCGTACACTTTCAAATGGCCCAAAACGATTGCCGTTGTTCCCGATTTTCATGAGCGAATTTTGTTTAGCGATGAAGCGCACTTCTGGTTGAATGGCTACGTCGACAAACAAAACTGCCGCATTTGGAGTGAAGCTAATCCGCAAGTGTATGTCGAAACTCCGTTACATCCAGAAAAACTGACTGTTTGGTGCGCTTTATGGGCTGGTGGAATCCTTCTTCAAAAACGATGAAGGCCACAACGTTACAGTCAACGGTGATCGGTATTGAGCCCTGATTACTAACTTTATCATTCCTGAATTGAACAATCATGATGTCCAGGAGCTGTGGTTACAACAAGACGGCGCAACATGTCACACAGCTCGTGCCGCAATCAATTTATTGAAAGACGCGTTTGGTGACCGCCTAATTTCACGTTTTGGACCTGTGAATTGCCCTCCAAGATCTTGTGATTTAACACAGCGAAGACTATTTTTTTGGGGCTATGTAATGTCATTGGTTTATGCGGGTAAGCCACAAACGCTTGACTATTTGGAAGACAACATTCGCCGTGCCCTGTTATTGCCGATATACGGCCACAAATGTTGGAAAAAGTCATCGAAAATTGGACGTCCAGATTGGACTACATCTGAGCCAGCCGTGGCAGTCATATTCCAGAAATCATATTTAAAATGTAATGCCACAAGATTATCTTTCGAATAAAAAAAATTCATGTCAATCGAATAATACATCGTTGTTTTATTGCAATTTAAAGTTCTATACCTCTAAAAAAACACCCTTTATATTTAAAAGAGATTCAATGTTATAATAGCAGGATTTAGTACACAGATATATGATGCTATAAGGACGTTCCTACTCATGGAGACAACTTACTAACTGAAAAGATGTTCTAAGCATAAATACTTTTCTTTACAATTATATTGAATCTCGAGAACCAAAAATTAATTAAGAAAAATCACAAAATAATCGTTTGAGTATATAGTGATTTATGAACTTCGCATTGCTTTAATTGGATTACTAAATCAATTTAAAACGGCATTTTTCCATAGCAAAACTGCGTTAAATATTGTAAGGTTACTTTTTCTACCTCCTTATGTATAATGAAAATCACTTAACATGAAAATGAGGAGACTGAAATATTTTTTCGTGTTAAAGGATATTACAAAAAAGAAACATATATTCAACATGATTAAGTTTATTAGAGTATATTTTATTTACACAGATATGTATATATTCATGTATTTAAAAAACAAATGAACTTAACTTAACACAGAAACTTAATGAAATTTAATACAAATTTTTCCTGTTTTTTCAAAAATAAAACATTGAGTTCTTGAAAAAAAATTTATATATTTGTCTATGCATTTTCTTCTTTAGCATCAAATTGTCAACAATTTGTTCAATGTCGTCCATTATGTTATTCATCTCACCATTGGAATGAACATTGAAATAACTGCGCATACTTCATTTCGGATGGTGTGGGAACAAGAGCTGCATTATTAATTTCTATTTTTTAGTCGGAATCTGCATCAATGATATTTTTGAGCTTTGAACAAAGTCCAAAGTGTCTTTGTCTGTTATAATTAAGGCCTGCGTGCACATTATCATCATCTAATGCAACGAATTCTTCCAATCATACAGTAGGTCAGTAAAATAAAACAAAGTTTCTCAAAGTTTGTCTGATGTTTTCCGTATTTTGTTCATTCCCAGAAAGGTAATCTTTTCGTGTTAAGCGATTTTTGTTTCGCGTTAAGATAAAAAAATGCATTTGAATACACAGTAGTTTGTCGAGACTGTTGTATTATTTTGTGTGAACTGATATTCCGTCTTGAGCGTTTTCACGTTAAATGTATTTTACTGTAATATAAGTAATATTATTCATTGTTTCTTATTAACTGTTCATTGAACATTAATTAGGTACATTTTCATAACAGTTAAAACTAAAACTAATTTGTTACTACGTAATGTTAAGTAATTAATATCGCGATTTATATATCTAGTTTTCTATACTTTCAACGAATTACTAAATGAATTTAAAAATTCGCGTTCTTTAGCAAAGCTGCAGTGAATATTTAAAAGACTATACTTTATTTAGTTTAAATTTTATTCTTCATTCTATTAATGATTTTCAGTATTGTTATTGAATATTCATAGACTTTAAAATTATCTTTCATTGTGTGTACTTGCTTTTAATTTACTATAATAAATTAAGTGATGAAGCACACACACACAAATTATATTTTAACGCTGAATCCTGTAATAAAAACTGAATATATTCATTATTTATATTAGAGTTCGACTCATTATCCCACATTCGAAAATTATATAATGGATTCCAATAGGCATAATTAGAAGTCTTCATAAATCATCAACTCATAAACATCTAAATGATTACCGCTCACATTATTCCCTTAATTATCATAATACGTCTCAATTTACCAAATTCATCAAAAACAGCCCATCTCAGTCCAGGAATCGAATTACCAAACTGCCTTAAATAAATAAAATAGACAATTTTCCCTGTGTCAAACAATGTGAGCCTCAAAGATGCCATAGCATTTTCCCCATAACGACACAACACTATACGGTGTGGTCAATAATGGATACTTATCTTCATAGCTTTCATTACACGAAGATATCGATTAGAACAACCAGCAACGTTAAACAAGGGATCCTAGGAGTCAATATACCCCTTTCCTATTTCCCTTAACTGCGTTTGCGCTTTGGGGTGTTTGTATTCGCCCAAAATTCTCATATCCACAGCGGGAACGTGCTTGGGGTACTTCAGCCTACAGCCATATCGTTGTTGAGAGTGTCGGGTGTTTATTTAGACAAAGATTTCCCACTTTGGGTTTAAAGGCGCATGCATTGTAGATTACATTATCACAGAGTTGATTTAGGTTGAAATGTTGATGTAATTCATGCATCGGTTGGGGTCTTTGATGTGACCAGGCACACCGTTTTGGATTAATACAGAGTAATCGAAATGGGAGAGAATGGACGTGAATGCCTCTGAACTGGACAATGACCACTGTGTAAATCGAATTAGGAATATTATATACTCTGTTTAATCTTGACATGTGTAAATAGTGTTAATTGGCATGCGTAACTGCTCCTATTACATTAATTACTTATCTAGATTGACATGACGTACTTACCGGATTATAATTGCATTAGTTCGTTGTTTCATGTTGATTATGAAATCTAAACTTATGTGCTAATTTATTCTAATATGTTGTATAAAAAAACGTGTAATTATATTCGTTGAAAATGTAGAATGTAAAATATTTCAAATTTCGGGTGAGTTATTTTTTAAAGTCTGAACGAACTTTTAAAATTCATGAAAAAGGAAAGGAAGGATGATAAAGAAGTGCAACTTACAATAAAGAGCCCACAATGAAGTAGGATTTTTTTGTAGCAAAAATGATATATTAGTGGTTCCCGCATTAAATCATAAAAAGGTTATCTGAAATGCGTTTCATGCAGAATGGCGAATTTCTGTATCGTGCTATAATAATATAAAACAATTCTTGTTGACTACTTTTGGTGAGGACAGAGTAATTGGTCTAGACCTGTGATCCGCAACATTCGGTCCACGGCCCAGTACCGGTCCGTGGATCAGATGGAGCCGAGCCGCTTAAAGAACATTAAATTATTGCCATTTTATTTAAAGTGGTGCTTTTCTTTCAGATTTGCGCAACTTTCCACGGAAATCACTTTATGTTCTACGTTAAATCCCTTTTATTCATTTTTGGTGTAACTCTATTTTATTCTGAAGGCATATTTAAATGTAACTAAATTAAAATTGTTAAATCAAAACAATCTAAAATATAAACAATCAACGTGTCCCCCCACAGAGAGCCGCGGTAAAATGATTAAATATTGACCGGTCCGCAACGATAAGAATGTTGCGGAGCACTGGTCTAGACTGCAAGATCACATGACATTCTTAGCTATGTCGAACAATATTCTGGACGTAGTTTGAGCTATTTTTATATCAAGAATAAATTAAGGGAGCGTACTGTTGTCCTGTAGATTGTGCTTAGGATTTTCAGAGCCCTCTACCAGTGATATTTTTAACTAAACATATATTTGCCACTAAAAACAATCTTACTTTCTTACAAACCTCACTTCTTTACTATCATTTCTTCCTCTTTTTATGAATTGTTAAAGTTTGAACGAACTTTTGGCTAATTCTTGATATGGACAATTTCTGCAAAACATCTTGATTTTATCAATGAGTATATACTGATATGAAATAGAACTGAATGGGACGGGAATGATAAATTAAATCATTCGAAAGTATTTCTAATAAGATCTAGTTCTTCAAAATTTTCAAAAAGAATCACATTGCATTAGAAACTTTTCCTTAATAGTTCCTAGTTTATTAATGATATCCATGGTGATGATACGAATTTATAGCTGAAAATAATTATTGTAATCAACTCGGTCTGGGAAGATAATTTATTTCTCTTTTACACATATACATAATCAATACTCTAATGATGAAGATTGATGATTGGAATTACTGAGACTTGAGAATATTCCCCCTAATGTATATACTTAGTTCTTTCAGTATCATCTATCGTTTCAGCCAAATTAAATTTTATCTGGGATTAAATACTGCAAGAAGCTCAAAATTATTCCGCATACACTAGTTAAACAATTTCAGTAAAAAGTATATTTATTTTAAACAAAAAAATACCATTATTAAACTAGTACAAAAAATAAGAATTTTTTTTGAAGACTGATGAATATATATATATATATATATATATATATATATATATATATATATATCCCATCAACTTCTTGAGAAAATATATAGATCAAAAATATTTCATAAAAAATATTTTTAAACTCATAAATGCACAAATCCACAATACAACATTCTGTCCATAAAGTTAGCTTGTTAGTGGTCCAGCTGTGAAGAATATGTGCATTCCACACACAGGATAAATTTTAATACACACATATAGACCAATATTTACATGACTACGCTTTAAAATTATTTATGACCAATCAAACGTTTATGATCAATGAAGCAAGGTTTTTGCATGCAATCTGATTTGCATCTAATACCAAATAGTTAAACTCTAATGTGAGATTATGAATCATTTGGATTGACATGGCATAGTGAGAGTTATGAGCATAATATAGGAGTGGTAATTGTTGTATTAAATATGAGAAATCGTTCAAAAATTGTGGATTGAATTATTGATAGGATGCTCTTTGGTGAGTTTTTAATGATTTACGCTATTCATTTGTGAGCATACTGGGTTTTTAATTTGAACTTTAGGATTTTAGATATTTTTTCTACCTGTACAACTATTTTAAAGATAGGTGCATCATCTTTGGTGTTCGATGGTTCACTTATATTATGCACTAAATTGTTTTAGAATTTTAATATTTTAATGAAATAATATCTTTCAGAATGTGATGGCGAATAGTTTAATTTTTCAAGTTTAATGGTTTAATTTTAACTTTTTAATTTTTAAATTTTTGAGAATTGGATATTTTCTGATTAACTTACCAAGTTGCAACAGAGGGGGAAGGTTGGCGCCATCAAACCAGTTTAATCCCACTTATCGGTTCTAAGTCCAAGGTTGCACTTAGATATTTTATAAATTTTTGTTTTATAATTTTTAAATTTTGATTGAAAACGTGGGAATTTTATCTTCTATATTCTCCATTGATATTTTGAAATGGGATTTAGTATTATAAGATATTCATATAATTTCAATTTTTTAATTGATTATTAAATTGTGAATGATTTATATATATGATATCATTTTTGATGCAACAAGAAGCGTGTGGACCTTCATAATTTCATATTATGATCAAATGATGTGGACAAACCCTGAATTGTCGCGCCATTTTCTTCCAATTTACACCAAAGTAACTCTGGCGAATTGAATGTGTATCATTATTGCTTCATGTTTTGCCAGATTTGATGCTATAAATTTTTGGTGCTAAATATTTGAATGGTTCTTGTCTAATTTGCTCGAACCATCATTAAACCATTCATGTATTTGAAATGATACATTTAAACGAATAAATTTGATTTTATAAAAATGTCCTTTATTGCTTAGAATCCATACTATTGTAAACGCTTTATGCAATTATGTTTTATTAATATATAATTTACTTTATTTTTATAATATGCAATTTATGCTTATAATTATATCTTTTTCTGGTTCTAAGTACTTGTCTAATATAGTTTTGTTTTGTCTTATACATTAAAAAAATATCAGTTGTAAATTCTATTTGCTTAGTATATTAATTGATTTTAATTATGATACCAAATAAAATTTATTTTAATGGTATGCACATATATTAGCAGTTATTGCATTTATAATAATCTATAAGCATTATTTTGTTAAAATACTTTTTTGCTCTAATCAAACAAGCGTTTGAGAAACCATAATTGTGTACCATATGCTAAGTGTTACAATTATGTACATAAATTTGTATCTATATTACATATAATTACCATATGCATACATTTTCTTACTACATATATTAAAAATAATCAGATATTATAAGATTCAAAGGAGAAAAAAAAACTTGTACTACGTTAATATTTTTTAAAAATTCATTGTAGCATCCACAAAGTAATGAGTTTGATATTATTATTAATTATTTTAATGTAAAACCTGGGTTAGGGTGTCCTAATTCTTGAATCCAAGTTTTGATACAATTAAGAAAAAAATCTAATTTTTTCACATGAAATAAGAAATAGATCTTAAATTCTTTATTTAGTGTTGTGGAGACCTGAAGAAAAAGTTAGAAGAAGGAAATTAAGTGAAATTTGTCATCATCCACGTCATATCATATTGCTTTAAGATTTCGTGTCTATCATCAATAGTTCTCGATCAATTTTTAGTGACGTTAATTTAAACCAGCCAACTTCAGTAATAAATTATTTCAGATACCTGGAAACTATTAAAGTAAAGTACAAGTGGCATAAAAAACAATTATAATACTTTGGTCATTTTAATACTTTGAAAAAATGAACTCTTTTCTCTGGAGACAGATAACCAATAACAGGTTTTCTTAAAGGAAATGGTTTTTTACCCTCTATAAAGGAAGCGACTTCAACTTTAAAGAAAGGAAAATAAGTTTTCTTATTTTCTAACAAAAATGTTCGATACATAGAAACTGAACCTCACAAAGATCGTTAAAAATCAATTTTTTTATTTATTTTAGTAGCATATCTTTGATTTAAAAGAAATTACCTTATTGGTGAAATTTTGTAAATTAAAGTTCATTAACTGTAAATAATTGATAATGTTTTATTGTGTGGCGTTTAGAAATAACTAACATTGGTATATAAAACATACTTGTATGCAATGTTTTCTGCTTAATTATTGAAACATAAAATCGCGAAAAAGGATCTTAAGTTTATTTTTTACTGTAAATATTTTTGCATTAAATTTTATAAATATTTACTATTAATTTTGGAAGACTGACTAAGATAGATAGATGCCGCCCTAGCACATTTCGAAATAGTAAAGTGTCAAATTTCATAATAAACTGGTGTCCAAACGTTAGAACTAATTGTTATTTTTCAAATAAGATGGAAAATAAAAGCAAAATGGGCTGGAGTTAAGGATCTTTATAAAAATAGTTTTATAATAAAGTAGTTAATTAAGTAGTTGTAGAAATAAATGTATTGTTTGATTTATGCAAATGATATAAAAGAGAGAAATTGAAGATGTTTGTGTCTCTGCCAGAAAAAAAAAACTAATTGCTTGTTTAGTAGAGAAGTACAAGAGTAATATTACGAACCCCGAATGATGTTCTGCTAGGTTCGGTCACTCCTGAAGCATTAAGTTCAATTTTGTCTCCACCCCTTAACAGAAATTGATAAATTAAAATATTTCATCCAAATGCATCCTAAACATGCTCCATAGGATTAGTTCCTGAAGATCTTGCTAACTATGCATGGGCTTGACATCTTAACTTTCACCGTATTCATCTATGAATTCAGAATAGTGTTGTGTTTCATTCTGGTTCACGAATAAGAACTATAGAACTGTACCCTCTCAGAAAAATGGAGCTCGAGATTTCAGAATTTCATTAACAAAGTTTTTGTGCCCTCTCACCGAAATACCATCAGCGTAAAATTGTTCCAGTCTTTGATAATATGAGGCTGATAACGTGTTGCACGGATTCATAGTGATGCGAATCATCCTGTAAATTGAATCATAACTCATCGGAATACCCTGAAACGCCCCATTGATTATTTATCCAAATTTGATGCTCTAGACTTGGAGTTCCCATTCGTATAAAAGCAAGTAGCACATAGATGGCTGCATGTTTGCATTCAGACCACTCTGCTCGAGCCTTCTGTAACATGTTTGCTTGGAGATCATTGCTCTTGAACTTACTATAGGCTTCAGTGTAAGCTGCATGTCCAGTTGCGAGCGAGTGAGTGAATATTAACATCGCACTGTTCAGCTGCACGAGGGCTTTTTGGTGATGGATCTCGTTATTGTGAACCATGGTCAAGTGACGTGGACGATACCTGAGCTGGCGCCTCCTCTCTTAACTACCACACTACACCAACGGGAGGACGTTTCATTTCTCGACACATATATAACGTGAATCGCTGCCCTACACGGCGGGTTCTTAGTGGTACTGGTTTCGAACTCATGACATGCCTGCCATGATCCGATACCTTGACCACTGGGCTACCGCAGCCCTCCATGTCCAGTTCCATCCCTCAGGGATACAAATTGGTGTACTAAGGCTGTTGTTATTCTCAACAGACCTATTACAAGTTGTCCATGAACAAGTTTCCAATGGTTTGATGTGGCCGCGGTAGCCGAGTGGTATAGGTATCGGATCGTGGCTTGCCTGGTCACGAGTTCGATCCCAGTACCACTAAAGACCCGCCGTGTAGGGCAGCGATGCACGTTAAATCTGTCGAGAGCTGAAACGTCCTCCCGTTGGTGTGGTGTGGTAGTTAGGAGAGGGGGGTGCCAGCTCAGGTGTCATCCACGTCACTTGACCATGGTTCAAAATTACGTGGTCCGTCGCCAAAAAGCCATCGTGTAGCTGAACAGTGCGACGTTAATATTAAATCAATCAACCAATGGTTTGATATATTTTCACAGTTAGGAAACTGCTCTCTCACTTTTAACATTTACGGTTCTGGACACTCCTGTCTGTAATCATCCACTTATTAGCATACTGTCGCGTAGATTAAACTACTGTGAATGATACTAAAAAAATGACCACAACTCCTGCTAGTCACAATTCAAGACTTTATTCCACGAACTGAATATAATTACAGTTGACTTTTGTAAATACAAG
This sequence comes from Trichonephila clavipes, assembly GCA_019973935.1. NCBI lineage: Eukaryota > Metazoa > Arthropoda > Arachnida > Araneae > Nephilidae > Trichonephila > Trichonephila clavipes. The sequence goes on along the minus strand of BMAU01008162.1, from coordinate 728,743 downwards.
TACACAATTAATAATAATAAAAGCACAAGAGAAAGAAAGATTTACATTGATAAAAATAAGCACGTGACACAAAATCGAAGTCAATACAAAGAAAACATAAGAGGTTATTTTTGGCAAGTCATCCGCAGGTCGCCCGAACAGTAAGTAGATCGTGTTCATGACAACCGCGGTGAGCTCTATTTCGGCTGCAATGTCAATGAATCTGTCTGATTTGCACAACATGTGGTTTCTATATTTTATTTAAATTCTGCATTTCTACAGTACTTTTTTATTTCAGAATAGTTTGCATTTATCACACATTCAGGAATGATGAATTAGAATCTAAAAGTTTTTTTGAGTATTAAAGCAGGGGAAAATGAAATGCTCTATTGGAATCAAATATTGTACTTCGTATTATGACAACTGTATTGGCGAAATATGAAACGAAGCACATGGTTACCAATTCAGCGTCACTGCACATGCGAAATAAGGATTACCAATTTGGTGAGTCATCTTGAACTTTGAAATTGTTGCGGTAATACGTGAGCACCATAAATCTTAATAAAGCATAGTTCTTTTGCTGGGAATGAAAACATAGAAATAGCTATTTTGAAATGGATATTTTTACGTAACAATGACAGATTTGCTGCAATTTTCAAATATGATATTAGAACATTCAATGTGTTGAAATATAATATAAATGATAATTTATAAGTGATATTACGATTATAATAGTCACTGATATAATAATGTTACATTATCCACTTACAATACTTAGATACGTATTCATTTGGAATATTCTAAACATCAGGTGTTTGAGACTCTATCGGTTTCAGTAATCGAATTATATAGATCGAATCATTAGACATTGAGTAAGCATAATTGTAGCTTAACATTATGTACTTAAACCGTTCAATTTAATATACCATTAAAACCATCGGCAACTAAAGTTACTTACTCTGTTAGGAACAAAGGCACGATAAAGTTGTGGTTCCCTTTTTTTGTATTATTTTCTTCAGTTATTTTTTCTCCATCACATTATTTCCCGCTTACCAGAAACAAAAGAAAACTATCTTTAATTATATCCATCTTTTTCCCTATCTGATTCTATTTTTGTTCTCGAAAATATTCCACACAAAAACTGTCTTACTCGCCTTATATGATTAAACGCCATTAAAAAAAACAAAGGCGCAAAAAAAGAGAATATTTCATATCTAACAAAATAAGTCTCAAAACTACCAAGGGGCTCTATAACATGTTTTCTTGAAGAGTGAAAATGAGCAAAAAAAATTGTTTCACACAATGAGAAAGGTGTTGATAGAACGACGAAATTACTTTGGTTATTTAAGTGTCAGGAAGAAAGAAAAAGAAGTAATTAAACTTTGTATCTCCCCTTTTTCCCACCCAACAGTGGAATTTAATCTTATTCGGTTGATTGCAACCGCTGGGAATACGTTGTGTTAACTGCTTTGGCTTAGAAAAGGAAACAACAGTACACTATTGCTTCGTTTTTCACTTAAACTATTGTGGTGACAGTTTTAATTTTAGCTCTTGTTCACGAGAAGCTATTTATACAGGAACTATTTAATAAGGTTGTTTTGTAGAGTTCTCTTCAGATTAAGATCCATAAATTCAATTTTAATTGATCGTTTCTGTTCTTGTTTTCTTCTTGAGAAGCCTTCTTAACAATATTGCTAATGGAAAAGATAACAATAAGGTGCTGGACATCAAATTAATATCTTTCAAAAAATATTCATGCCCTAATATGTTTTATTTACATTAAATTATTTTACCAATAAAAGTTAAATTTTAAAATATGGCTTACATAGAATTATTCAATTTACACACATATATAATGGTAAAATCCTAGTTTAGTTCACACCACTGACAAAGGAGAGAAAAACTAGTGCCAACTTGCGCCAACAGCTTATTTTTCTGTATTAGGCTTCTAACCCGGGGGTACTCAATTTTTTTTTCTGCTGGGCCGCATACATATGTCAGCTATTTCATGTGGGCCGCAAACGTGTGTTAGTTATTTCACGCTGGTTGCAACTTGAGGATGAATGCGGGTGGAGAAATGCTAAATGCTTGAAGACCAAGGTAACATTGGAAATGTAAAACGTGGAAAATTGATTAAAATATTATAACTCCTGTTTTGCTTTTTTTTAATTATTATTTTTATATTTTTTATTTCTGTCTCACACTAAATTAGAAGCATTTAAGAAACACTCCTTCACAATTTCTGCATCAGTAACAAGTTTCATATGATTATCAATAATATAACAAACTCCATAGGATGTCTTTGTTACCACTGTGATATTACCACCGACAAAACACTTAGTTGCTGTTGCAAAGATTGTTCAAGAAAGCCTACTTATCACCTCTTAAAAGAGATCTTCGAGAAAAGGTGTAATTGAATGATTCTTGTTTATTAGTATTTCTTAAATACAGCCCTTTCATAACAAATCAAACAATTACTGATTCTCTCTCTCTCTCTCTCTCATGTTTGTCTTTCATTACAAAATTGTCAACCTCCCAATCATCTTGAATGATATATTTTCTTCGTATGTTTTTCGCTTGCAAGATATGAAAAACAGTTAAAAATTAGTTCCACCCATAAAATTGTCGCTACTCTACTGTTGTCTGTTATCACTAACCATAACCATTCCAAACAGAAAAAAGAATATAAATTCGTACCCGTACGACACCAACAGCAAAAAGCAAAACTGATATATTGGATTTCTTGACAAAATATTTCTCGCCAAATTTTTAATACAATGTTCTTAAATAAGTAAATTTCTCAGAGCAATGGGCCATGTCAGGGCCACTTAAAAAGGCTTGGTGTACCGCAGGTTCGCTGTTCTAACCCACATGACTCCTCGCCAGGTTAGCGATAGTTAAAGGTGTGAACCAAAATAGGATTCAATCATATGTAACTTCAAAAATAATGAATATTTTTTCCCTATCAATTAGATATTTTTATCGATGAAAAAATTCTTTGTTAGAAAACCTCGCTAAAAACTCATCATTTTGCAAAACTTGTAATCATTAATTTTATTTTGGTTAAAATGTTTTTAATGATCCAATAATTAAAATACGTTCGAATAAAAAAAAACAGAATAAACTTTCATATTATCAATGGAATAAAATTGCTGAAATTTGTTATTTTTTAAGAATAATGCAATATTGAAATATTTTAAGTATCATATTATTGATTTAAGCCCCAATTTTAAGATTTTTTTTGCTTATCATTTATTATATCCATGTTTGTAAGAGATTTGCTTTAAATGCTGATTATTATATATCAATACGTCAAATAATTAATATGTTATTATTAATTTTAATTAATACGTCAAATTTCAGAAAAACTATTTATATTGTTAAGTATATGTATATATACAGTGATTTTTTTTATTAGTAAAGATAGAAAAAATTATACTTTATATTTTTAAGTTTAAATCATGTTAAGTTTTACGTATTCGCGATTTTTGTATAATCAATACACATACATACATTTGTGCTTTCTGTCGTTTTTGCAATAATATCTATAATTATTCAGAAATTTCATAACATTCTATTTGTATATAGCTTTACAATTAATTTTTTGTCACCCACACGGTATGGTGGTTAGTGACTCTGACTACTGTGCCGTTGGAACTGGGCTCGAATCTCAGGGAAGGTATGGCTATTTGTAAATGCATAGTGCCTTTGCGGCATGGGGGTCTAAATAGTCATCGAGCCACCAGTCCTCTCTTGAGGTTTGTGGGATGCGTGAATACTTACATCACATTGTTCCGCTACTCGAGGACTTGGGGGCAACAGACCTCGTAATTTTAAGGCATAGTCAAGTGACGAGAACGACACATGAGCTGGTACCCCCTTTCCTAACTAACGCACCACATCAACGGCAGGACGTTTGAGCTCTCCACAGACTTAACGTGGATCGCTACCCTCCCTCCACGGTGGGTCTTCAGCGGTACTAGGCTCGATATCTACACACTCCGGCCACGAGTCCGTCACCTTGACCAAAAGGCTACCACGGCCCTGTGAGGTTGCTAGAATTGAAAGGGATATGGAAGGCCCCGGAAGACCCTCATGGTGATCTTCCGAAAATTGGGATGGAACTAAACCAAAACGTACAAGCCAAAGCTACGGACAACGACAGGCGTACAACTAGCCCTTTGCCACAATGGATTTTGGGGGCCTCGATCTGACTACGTCAGACAGATGGCATTAGTGATAAAATAAACAATAATTGTGATAAAATAAACAATAATATTCTGATGCAATAGTTCTCACTAAGAATATAATTAAAAGTAATTCTGATTTGAATAAAGGGCTAGTAGACAATTTATTTGGAAATCCATCTGCTTATGAATACCTCGCAATAATTGCTTCAGCTAGTTAAATAAAAAATTAAGGATTGGAATATCTCTTATTTTAAATTCTATAAAATATTTCAGAAAAATCAAGGAAATTTGTATCGCTCTCAAAATGTTTTGAAAACAAAAATAAGACATGATATCATATAACTAGTAAAATGTAATGTTTCTTCGGTAATAATATTACATACACGTATGTAATGTTGCATTACATAATTTAATACAAGCAACTTTAATTTGTACAGTAATAACCAGAATAAATTATTCAGCTTTGCTTTAATTATGTTATCATAATGAAGACTTATTGCCCTAAAAGAGTTATAAAGCTTCATAAATGGAATTTGGAATGTTGTTGATTAGACAAGGATAATATTTAGTTGGATAACAGAAGATTATTTGCTTTAAATATTATGGCTAGAAAGTTAGAGTTACCAGTTAATACAACAAAATACACTCTTTTGCAAGAGAATCAAAGCACCATGAAGGAAGTAGTTGTTTTTAATGAAACTAAATATGTGTTCAGCTCACACACAGATAATAAAATGATAAAAAAATTAAGGGCATAGGTCCTATCTACGGCTCACAATTGCAGCGTAAATGTTAAAATCAGTAGTTAGTGTTGGCGATACATGTTGTATACGCAGTTAGTGTTGGCGATACATGTTGTATACGCAGTTAGTGTTGGCGATACATGTTTTATACGCAGTTAGTGTTGGCGATTCCTGTTGTATACGCCTCGGTAAAGAGTTATAGCGGTTACTAATGTCATACTGCAGTGATTCTCAAAGTTCCGATACCTGCGACCCAATTTTCAGTCATAATTTTCTTCGCGTTCCCTCATCCAAACAATAGCAATGTATTGAATCCAATAACAATAATGTACTTCGACGGAAATCTAACCTACGAATTTAATTACAAACCGTATAAATTATCAAAAGGAGTATATTACACTTTTTATATAATTTTATATATGGCAAGCGCATGGAATCACCAGTTATTGTTAAGCTTGTTCTTAGCTTGGTATTGTTAAATTAATTACCAAATACAGTGTGCAGTACTGGTACTTTTATAAATAAATTTTATAGGTGTAAATGCGCATTTTATTTATTATGTTAGAATGTACTTTGTTTTGCTTCCTTTTTCAATGAATAATTATTTTTAAATAATGTTTTATTTTCAACGTTCCGTTATGCTCGTGCCCCCCTTTGATGGCTTATCACGCCCCCTAGGGAGTGCGCCCCACAGTTTGATAAACACTGTCATACTGAGTTGGTGGAAGGGTTAGTGAACTTGCGAGCCATGGAAGAGTATTAACGGCACAAAGGAAAATCCAGAAATATGCGAGCAGTATACGGTATGGCATTATCTTATTAGAAATTGGCCCCCGGATGAAGTGTCATGAAAGGTTATACAACCGGCCGTAGGATTGTAATCAACGTATCGTCGAGTTGTTAAAGATATATGGGGGATGACTAGACATTACCTGCTGTCGTATAAGATAGCACCGTCACATCAGAAATTATGTCTGTATGCTTTTGTAAGACAAAGACAGATTAGGACACTTATTCCGGCCTCTCCAGATATAAAGACGATGGCCATCTGCTTCATGAGTAAAGGGAAATTCATTTCTGAATACTATGCGATGCCAGTCCTCGCAGCATCCATTGCTGTCAGCAACTTTGCTAATCTTTGTCCGTCTGTTGCAAATGACAACCTATTGCTCAGTATGACCACAATTCATGTTCATTGGTCATGAAAATTTCATTTGCATGTTCGATCATGTTGTCTTTACCGACGAAATTTCATCACAATCAGACAACTCCTTGGTGCTTCTATTTTTTACAAAAGAATGTACATTCATAATTGCTCAAGATAAACAAACATTTGTTTAGTTGATAGTTGTTTCTATGATGCTTTCGTAAATAATGTATTTTGGCAATTTTATTAAGGGGATACAATATGTGGTTCAATTGACAAAAACCCGGAAAAAGCTCAAATAAATTTTTTTTTATTCAAAATTATACTTTATTTATTTTTCTATAATCAGACAAACTTTTAAAGCTCTAAATTAAAAAAGTACAGAGTTATGAGAGCTTATATGTCTTCTTTTACTCACAACCCAATTGAAAATTAAAACTTAAACGGATTTGTCACAGAAAGAAAAAAAAATCACTAGTTCGTCTCCATTAAAAAAGCTAAGGCATTTTTCTATTGCACCTATTGCTTTGATATTTTTTTCTATCTTTTGATATTAATATTGGTGACAAAAGTTGGTATGCATTTTGGAATCAAAGAAATACAGATTTTTTTAATATGTTAAATTTAGGAATTTATACATTTTTTAAAGTATTTTTAATAAGCATTCGTAAAATTTATTTTGCCAATACCAATGATGTTAGCAGAAAACCCATACCAGCTCTTATGATACATATTTTGAAGAACTTGTAAGTCAAATTTCATGTGTTTACGTCAATTTAGGAATGGTAGCATTTTGAAATCCCTTCATAAATTTATACATTTTCCTTTAAAAAAAACAGTAAAAACCATTAAATAAATGGTTTTAGTTCAAATTGTACCATGTCTCCTTAAGATGATCACAAAACATTGATATATCATTAATTTCAATAGATAGATGATTCAAAACAAAAATAAATAGTTTTTTTATTCATTATTTTTCTATTTTTATCTTAAAAACAAAATGGGGCTCTGAGCCATTTATAGAAATCTTTGTTTGAGCTAAAGAGCAATAGGCACCAAAAAAGACATTCCAGATTTATAACAAACGATTTTATTTCCTTCTCTGGGATTCGAATAAAAGATTGTCCAAAGAAAACAAGAAATAAATTCTGAGAGAGCTAGCTTTTGTCTGCACATTCTATTATCTCTGCCTTCCCAGCCTCCATTATTCTTAGAGTTACACCTAATAGTTCTTAGATTAACCCAACCTTTTCGCCGACTAACAAGTTGGCTGTTTAAAGGAACATAGGAACATATTAAAGTGGGCGAAACAGTAAAGTAATCTCAAACGACATGCCTGACGAAAAAGCACCATTATATTTCCCCCAGAAACTTTCTCCGCTGACATTTTTTTCCCTTACCTCTCAACTCCACTCCATTTTCTCATTTATGCAAGAGAGTTTTCGTTTCAAATTGGCTGGACGAAAATACCATTCCTTTTATTTTCGGTAGCATTTCAACTCATATTTTACAGCAAGAGCTACAAAACTTTTCTTTCCATTCCAATTTGGAAGAGAAAAAGGGAAATGTTTTCTTTTTCAGAAGCTGTCTTTTAAGGAATATTCTTCCAACATCAACTTCTTGTTCGCCGTCGTTTACAGCAAGTCAGTTTGGCGCCTATTTCTGCCTATAAGAAGTGCCTTCTCTCTTTACGTTTACACTCTTTATTTTTATTCTTTTTTTGTTGGCGTCAAAAATTTACATTCTTCGCTCCTCTTACCCGAACACTAAACGGATGTGTCTCTATTCCAGAAACGATAGAATACAGGGGGAAAAAAAGGAAATCCAAAAGATTTCCTAGAAGTTGTAACTAAAAGGATGCTGTGCTACAGTGTGGAATAAGAATATGCTTATTTATATTCGAAGTTATTTCGATTTGAATTTTATTCTTTTTTATGTGAATTTTATTCTTTTTGATTTGAATTTTGATCCATTTCTACTAAGAATAATTAATAATTATATTTATAGACTCGTATTGCATACTTTAGAAGTGTATATATTTTCGTTTATTAGTTAAAACTATACGGAGTTGTGATATTATTCAACTAACAAATTTCTTAATTTACTCGGATACTCAATTTTGATATATGATCAAAATAAATGAATAAATATTGTAAGTAAAAAATTTACTTTTTTTATTAGATCTGTACCTGCACATACATTTCTGATTTAAGTTTTAAATTTCAACTTGTTCATCAAAATGTTGAACGTTTTCGAAAAAATCAAAACTGTTCAGAAGAGATTGAAATCATATTTGGAAAATATATATTAAATTAAGATTTATAGAACATAATAAATTAATATTAACTCAAATTTGCACATTGTTAGGGATCGAAATAGACTAATAATAAAAATTAAAGTTAAAAGAGAAAATGCAATTATAAAAATTAAATAACATGCAAAAAAATAATATGGCTTACGAACACTTCAGAGCGAAACAAATTAATTATTTTATTTCTTTAGCTGCAATCTTGATATTCTGCTTTTTACTCTCTAGTGGTTAGATTCTAATATCAATTTTGAAAAAAAAAAGAATGTAAAACAATACAGAAAACTTTCTTAAATAATATAACAAGCCATCTCGTGAAGTTTTCTTTTGAAACTAACTTGATTTTATACCACTGCATTTACTAATTCCCATCTTCTAACAGAAAAAAATGTGATATTCTAATGAGATTATTTACATAAAATATACTTAAGTCATGAGAGAGATTTCTTACGCGTAATAAAAAGAAATGCTATAACAAAAAACAATCCATGAGCTTGATGCAACCAAATCAATAATCATATTTCCGTTAGAAAGATATTAGCGAACAACTACGTAAACACTGGAACGTCCGTTGGTGTTGATTGGACACCGGAATCTGTTTAGTTTGTTCTTTTTTCCGCGTTTTTGCAGGTACATTGGAAAGTTTTCGTGACTTTTAATCATTTATATTATACAAAAAAAAGTTTTGTGGTTCTAGGCTAATTTGGAGAGATTTTACAACTAAATGGGTTTCGATGGTGTCGTTTCTACACCAATGTAATTTATCACTGTAAATAGCTATCGTTCAGTTAAAGATAATTTACTAAGTAGACATCAATAGTAAAATAAGCTTCCGGAAGTAATATCGCATATTTAATTGACCTTGAATGCAGAGTTATTTAGTTTACAGCGGATTTGAGTCAGTTATACTGAAATCGTTGTGTCGAAGTGTTTCGTTGTATAGCATTTGCTCATCTTCACACACACACACACACAAATCTCAGTCGATTTTCGAACCTTGTACATAGCAGACCCCCTGAAACGTGGACTCTTAGTGAAGATCTAATCCCTTATAAAATTGCTAATTTGTTGCGAGAGCTTTCTGAGAGTGAATCAGATGGTGTGGTGAGCTGTCTTACTCTAATTTAGATTACGATAAGGACATAAGATTGAGTGAAAGTGACATCGAAGAATCTGAATAAAGTGAAGATGTAATTGATAATATTCCAGTGAATGCTGATACATATGTCGCTATGGATGACACAAAATAGATACCGCATAATAGTAATGTTCTTGGAACGTTTACGACTGCAAATATTTTGTGACAAAGCAGTTGAACAAGCTTCGCGAAACATAATGTCAGTGTCAGTTTTTTTATTATATAAAGGGTCGTAATATAGTATAATTACATGAAATTATATTAAATAGTTTTAAAACTAAACCCTACTGAACAGAAATACTGTAATTTATTTAGTTATTGCAATTATTTTATATCGTGGTGTCGAAACGACACTAGTAAACGAATAAGAGCAATAGAAATCCTGCACTTTGTAGTGTTGAATGTGTAGAGCAAGGGTTGGCAATCTATGGCATTCGTGCCGCATTTGGCTCGCGGCACAATTCTTTGTGGCACTCTGCACTACTCAATAAATGAGTCATTTTTTTGTCTGGATATTTGTTGATATTTGACAAATATCTTCAGAATTCCGGACATTTACGGAATCGCGAAAAATCTGTAAGATAACTCTAAATATAAATCTACAGACATTTTGTATGTTTATGAATGCCATAGCTAGAGAGATTTAGTTGTTTAAAGAAAAAAAATTCCATGTACTCTATTTTTCACTTTTGGTTCTATACATCTAAGTGAAAAAAAAGCTTTCCTCATATGAAAAATATTTTGCGTCCACTACAAAACTGTTTAACTATTGAATGTTTAGAATCGTGTCAAACTGAAGGTCGCACATTATACCCCTAATAACGTGATAGGAAGTAGAGCTCTGCGTAGACAAGATTCACATTAAAACATTCATTTTTTTTCAACACTATTGAAGGGGAATATTTATATTTCATGCTGTCTTTCTGTTTTTAATATATTATGTATGGAAGTAATAATAATAAAAATAATATATATATATATGTGAAGTTATATATAATATTTTTTTATTTATGTTGAAAGAATGCTATTTTATGCTGTTTATTTTTCAATTCCTACTATTATATATAGCTCATATTCTCTATATATTTATTTATTTATCTTGGCGGAATTTTCAATCGTTAATAAAATACATTTTAAAGCACTCAATTGAGCTGAAATTATATATATATGATTATTTCAGATGAAAATACAATGATTTAATTATAATTATTAAAAATTAATTGATTAAAACTAATTAGTTAAGGAATTACACATACAGCCACGTTGGCATCAATTTTGGTGATTTAGCAACCGTTTAGACGACTTGCGTCAAAACTTGAAAATGTTGCTTTTTCTCACGTTTTAAACCATTCAGTTGAAATGAAATTTTATATACACGATTGTTTTGGATGACGATACGATACTTTATTGATAATTAATAAAACGTAATTACCACTTAATGTTGTGATTCAGCTATATGTATATACACTGAAGTGCAAAAATTAAGGACGAAGTCGAAAAATTAGCATATCAGCTGAACGAAGAGGCAGAGCGGACAGAAAGACCAATCAGGAGATTAAGTAAGGTGATGTACGGTAGCACATGCGCAGATATGCAGGTAGACGTAATGGGGGAGTGTCTGAGTAGTATAAAGCATGTTGTCGGTGTAAGATCAGTATTTCTTTTCAAAGAGATTGCACGCCGTATAGCAGTTAAAATCACACCGAGTTGCTGCCTCAGCGAGAAATGGCGAATAATCAATCTGTTAGACGACATCTGGATGCTTTTACCCGAGGTCGAATCATTGGGAAGTTGGAGGAAGGCCGCAGTGTGACAAGTGTGGCTGCAGAGTTCGGAATTGCTCACAGCATCGTTTCACGACTTTGGAGACAATTTCAAACTACAGGAACAGCTATCCGGGGGTTCAGTAGTGGTCGTCCACGAGGAACCACACCCTCAGATGACCGGTACATTGTCTTACAGGCCAGAAGAAACAAGCGGCAGACAGCGGGAGAAATCGCTAGACACACGACACAGGCGACTGGACGACCGATATCACGTTTTACCGTGGCCAAAAGACTGCACGGTGGTGGTCTGTTTGCACGACGCCCTGTACGGTGTGTACCTTTAACGCCTGCCCATCGGAGAAGGCGTTCTCTGTGGTGCCAGGAACACCGGAATTGGAGAGACAATGAATGGGGACGAGTACACTTTACAGATGAAAGCAGATTCAGTTTGAGTAGCGATTCTCATCGCATACTCATCTGGAGAGAGCGGAGAAGCCGCAATCATCCCTCGAACATCATTGAAAGGGACAGGTATGGAGGTCGCGGTTTCTCGTTTGGGGAGGCATCATGATTGGTAGTCGTTCAGACCTTCACATCTTCGATTCAGGTTCAGTCAACGGGACCCGTTATTGTAACGAGATTCTTCTTCCATATGTGCGTCTTTTAGAGGCGCTTTGGATCTGCAGTTCCTTTTCATGGACGACAATGCGCCATGTCATCGTACAGTAGTTGCCGAACAGCTCTTAGAGAGTGAGGATATTGAACGTATGGATTAGCCGGCACGATCTCCGGATCTCAATCCCATCGAGCATGTATGGGATTTTCTAGGCAGACGCTTGGCAGCTCGTACCTTACCACCAGTAACATTTCGGGAGCTTCGATTGGCGCTGCAAGGCGAATGGGCAGCAATGCCTTAACAACTCATTGACACCTTCATTCTCAGCATGGGCAGACGCTGTGAAACCTGCCTAGCACTCAGGGGAGATCATATCCCCTACTAAAGAACGGATGTTTCTTGCTGGACACCCATCACAGGGATGTTTCGGCCTTCAGTCGCATTGCGCTCCATGCTACTTTTTCAATCAAGCTTCTTTTTATCCCTCTGATTCCTCTTTTAGTAAGTGTTGCTTACATTACACATGTCCTTACGTACTGGGGATCTTACGGTATTAAATGTGTTGATTTGGAAAGCTTTTGTACAAAGTTATATTGAAAAAACCGTCCGGTCCTTAATTTTTGCACACCAGTGTACATGTATATATTAATTGTAACTATTTCATAAAAAGTAGCTAAAATAAAATGTTTCTTTGTTGATCAAAGTAGGAATTGACTTAAAATTTTTTTATATTACTTGTTGTGTTAAGAAATTTCTTTATGTATAAATGATGCAAAATTAATATATATATAATAAAATTGCAAATCTATATTATTAACCTCTGTTCTCTAACTCTGCACGCATTCTCTCGGGAATCGAATAATTTCAAATATGTCCTATGTGGCACGTGGAATCATATTAATAGATTGGTTTGGTATACCACGGCTAAAAGGTGACCGATCCCTGGTGTAGAGTGTCTAAAGAGTTTTTTTTCCAGGTATAGAAGTTTAAGTTGGCATTACTTTCTAAGATGGCGACAGATTTAACAGCTGTCAAGTGATTTATTCTCAGTTTGGTTTGGCAATTCATCCAAACGATCATCAAGCAAGGCGTAGATTCGTCGAATGGGTCCAAAACGAGATTGCCGTTGTTCCCGATTTTCATAAGCGAATTTTGTTTAGCGATGAAGCGCACTTCTGGTTGAATGGCTACGTCAATAAACAAAACTGCCACATTTGGAGTGAAGCTAATCCACAAGTGTATGTCGAAACACCGTTACATCCGGAAAAACTGGCTGTTTGGTGCGCTTCATGGGCTGGTGGAATCCTTCTTCAAAAACGATGAGGGCCACAACGTTGCAGTCAATGGTGATCGGCATAGAGCCATGATTACTAACTTTTTCATTCCTGAATTGAACAATCATTCCTGAATTGAACGCGATGATGTTCAGGAGCTGTGGTTCCAACAAGACGGCGCAACATGTCACACAGCTCGTGCCACAATCAATTTATTGAAAGACACGTTTGGTGACCGCCTAATTTCGCGTTTTGGACCTGTGAATTGGCCTCCAAGATCTTGTGATTTAACACCGCTAGACTATTTTTTGTGGGGCTATGTAAAGTCATTGGTCTATGCGGATAAGCCACAAACGCTCGACCATTTGGAAGACAACATTCGCAGTGTTATGGCCGATATACGGCCACAAATGTTGGAAAAAGTCATCGAAAATTGGACGTCCAGATTGGACTACATCCGAGCCAGCCGTGGCAGTGATATGCCAGAAATAATATTTAAAATGTAATACCACACGATTATCTTTCGAATAAAAAAATCATGTCAATCGAATAATACATCGTTGTTTTATTGCAATTTAAAGTTCTATACCTCTAAAAAAACACCCTTTATATTCAAGATAATCTGCGATTTAGTGCGTTTACATCTCTGTATTAACTGTGTAACATTTAATTGTTACAATTTAGTCCAGTAGAAGTCTTCCCGCCATTATAAATTAATTTATTCGATTAATCAGAGTAAGAAAATAATAAAAATGACATTATTTCTCAATCTCATGCTTGCAAATTATTATGGCTATGGCACATACAATTGCGTTAGGCATAATTAGGGATATCTCAAGAACGTTATTCGACCTTTAACAGTTTATATATATATATTCCATATATATATGAACGTATTAGCATTAGAATTCCATTTCGATCCCGAGGAAGAACTTTCTGAACCAAACTTAACTTTTATCCTCACTGAATGATTCCGGGGTTCAGGTTTATTCCAGTTTCACCGAGGACAGAACATTTCTCTATCGTAGCAATCGAATAATTTCCGTATTACCCGAATGGTATTTTACGCACCCGAGCGAATTGCTGACTCAGGAATGTGGCAGAGTAAGATGCTTTCAGGCGAGAGAATTTACTGGATTTGTTTACACTTCAACTCATTCTTAAGGTTTAATTCTTCACCTTTATGGTAATAGACACATGTAACTTGATGTGTTACACATTTAGTAGAAGTTTGTTTTTAGCGTTTTGTGGCTTTATTTTTTGTAATACGAATAAAATAGTTGTTGGTTATTTGTAACATTATAAGACGGTTAAGGTAATTTTAAGTTAGTTTGGATTAAATATTTTTTTAAACGAATTTCTTCAAAAGAAAAGTTATTTTACTATACTTAACGTTATAGTTTAAATATCTGTTCTCCATTCTTTGGATGAGGTTGAGAAGTATGTAGTACCATCTGCAAACATTCTAAAAAGAAACTTATTAATTTATGACCACGCAGTAAAACAACTTTAAGAAAGGTGTGAGTTTATTTTAAAGAAATCATAATAAAATAAACCTAAAAATTATTTTCATGCAATGAATAAATGAATGATTAAAGAACAATGATGTACTGTTTTTTTTATAGAAATAGAAGAATTTTTTCTTTGTTTTATTTTTGACACAATAATATTATTAGTTTATGCTAAAACGTTTTAAAATTTATTCACTAATTAATACTGATGTGAATTATTTTATTTAACTTGCAAAACTTCAGTTTTATGGTAGAATATATACTATTTTGACACATTTATCAAATGAACAATGTGTGGACTTTAAGTTTCAGTTTTGCATAACATATTTTTTTTCATTTAATATCTAATTTCAGATGTGACCTACTTATAAACCAGTTTAATGATTTTTCTATTAGTTGAATTAAATAACAATTCGATAAAGCTTCATTTATACTGATTTCCATTTTTAATTTAATTAATTGGCACGGAAATGCAAGTTAAATTAGATTAGTTTTGATGTTGCCTTAATACTACTCAATTGGTTATTATAATATTAATGAATCTACCAATGAACGAGAACTCAAGCTTCACTTTTTTTTAATAATATTACCCTTTATTTTATTATTTTTTTGATGCAGTGGTTGTATGAAAGGTTTGACGTTACTGAACTTTTGCATAAAGTCAGAAAAATAATTTATAACATTACCATACAAAAAAATGTTTTTGATATTTTATCGGTGTAAATATGTAAAGTGACTGAGGTCTGGGTAATGAGAATTTCTTCGCGCGTGCAAAAGAATTTGGGTCGCAAAATATAATAGTTTATTTCATTATGAAACATTATTCTTCATGTAAAAAATACATATTAATTATTTATTAAATAAAAAGTTTTTCGAAATATGTTCAATTCCATGAAAATATATACACATACTTCTGTTATTTCCAATTTTCATGTTATGTAGAATATTTTGCATTATTTAATTTATTGTGAAAATACGGTAATACTAAATTTTGTGTATGGTAACTGGAGGATTTTTTGAAATATTGCTTCGGATACAGTAAATATATGAGCTACATAGTAACTAAAAGTGAAAACTTAAATGGAACACAAATGCTACGAATTGCAAAAGAGCGCAGTGGTTGCTTGTGTTCACTTGTTTCAAAGTTTTAGTCTTAATTAGATTAAATCCCGCATGCTAAGCTTCTCTTGTAATGTAAATCTCAATCCTGCACTGTTAAAATATTTGGTTTGTTACGTCTGTACATTCTCAAAACTGTTGTGTTTCTACACATAAAACAGATCTTAATCATCTGTTCAGAGGAACTTTACAAAAGTATCAGCAATAATTTTAGGACTATATGTAAAGAGTTTATACAAAAAGACTTAACGTACTTAATGTTAATTTTTTTTATTCTAAGTTTATTTAGAAGCACCCCAAACTATTTAAGATTTCTTTTAGACAAATCATATTTTTCTTAATGATACTTATTTAAAACTAAGCTTTAAGAGATTAAATTAAGGAGATGAAAATAAGTCGTCTATTTTTGTATTTTCTGATGATTCGATTAAAATACTATATGCACTTTTTTATACGTATAATTTACAGTTCTAAGATAAAATTAATAAATATAAACACCTTTAAGACAATCGAGAAAAATTGCATTCCAGTGATCTTTTAAGCTATGGCCACGATATCTTAGTGGTCCACTTCATGGACTCTTGGATAGCATCTCATCAGTTCATTAAATCTGTCGAGGCTCAAACTTCTTCCCGTTGATGTTGTGTGAAAGTTAAAAGAGTGGTGCCAACTCAGGTTTTGTTCTCGTCACTTGACCATGGTTAAAAATTACAAGGTGCATTACTAAAAGCCTTCGTGCAGCTTTGAAGTGAGACATTAATACAGCTCTTATTCACTCACTAAAGTATAAGCTACAAAAATAAAGATTATATGTAAAATAAGAAATTTTCCGAACTGAATAAACACTAAATAAAGATCCATTAAATTACAGAAATTGAACGCTTTTAAGAGGAAAAACTTAGATTTTCTTTGAGTTTGCTTATTAAATATATATCAAGAAGGTATTTGCCTGCTATGTGGTCCTTAAACAAGTTGCAATCCGTGTCTTGACATTGATTCATTGAACTGGCATGGTTTCTTTCGAGATCTCCTCCATTTCCCCAACTACTGTGAGATATTTAGGTAAGTTTTATTTAATATTTAAATTAAAAATGGGAAAAGTAATCGGTTAAGTTAGAGCGGTTGAATCCCATAATAGCCCTGAATGTTTGCTCAAAAAACGTGCTCTTTTAGAGAAGTGTCTGGTGATTTTGTAAGTCAGAGAAGTATTTGACCATTTTCACTTGCATTTAAATCAAGGAAATGTGACAGTGCGGCGAGATACTGAATTAACATTGCACATAACCTGTGCTATGTTATGCCATGTTTTCGCCCGTATAAAGAATGCAGTGCCACAGAGAACATAGTAGTAGACGACCATGACACAGAAATACCTCATCAATGCATTAGCTTGATTTTACTATGAGAAACAAACTGGAGCATTTGCCGAATATTTTGAGGTCAATATAGACACTACCATTAACAAACCAGATCAACTGGCATCTACAATCAAAAGTGAGTTTGAAATTACTCTTTTTAGATAAGAGTTCACATGTTCCATCGTTCTAAGACCCAATTCAATGGGTTTGTCATCATTAAGAACAGGAGCAATGTGAGCTGCATTCTTTTCAGTGGGCTGCACGCAAAAGGCTTAGATATGTAATTCTGATTGATGCTATCGCACGAAAATAGTTTTCAGCAATATCGAAGCAAATTTGTGAGAAGTTTGATATTGACAGTTGTAAATAACAATTTCTTCTATTTACTTTGACGCAGTATCTTCCGTCTACAACGGTAGTACTGCAAAGGTGACATTCTAACGTTCCTTTGATACACATATTATATGTTTCATATGCAATCAAAAGTTTGAGATAACGCAACAGTAAATTTTGTATAATCACTAGTATTATCAATTATTGATTATCCTTCCCCATAATTTTCTATATGTATAAGTGATGTATTTTAAAATTTCACTGTCATTTATACCTTCAAATTCATGTTTCATTACAATAAATGCTACCTACACGTTTCTTGCTAACCTTAAATCCCTTGTCGATACCATCAGGACCGTAAGCACATATATTACAAAAATTTACATACTTGCCAAATTTCCCAATGTACCATGCAGGTTTTTCTTATTCACTTATGTTAACCCTGTCGCAGCGCATACAGCGATTTCCACGGGTATGCATATTTGCCGGCTTTTAATTCCAACTTGTTCTATTCCTGTTTATGTTTTCATTTATGTTTTTATGCTCATATTTTGCAGATCTAGGTCTATATTTTTAAATAAACACTGTTTTACAAATTTTTTTTAATATTTAAACTTTAAAATGTAGATTTTAAATACGTAATGAAACAATGCGCACTTTTTCAACCTACTTTGATGAAATAGCTACGCCGTGAGAGGTTTAATGTACTTGGTTTTGTGGCTGTCACGAATGAAACTTAGATCCATCTTCATGCTTGCGTATATATATATATATATATATGTGTGTGTGTGTGTTTGTGTGTGTATGCATGTGTGTGTGTTTGTACGTGTGTGCTTGTGTGTGCGCGCGTGCGTTATGTGTGTGGGGGTGTTTGTTCGTGTGTGGGGGTGTACGTGCGTGTGTGTGGGTGTTTGTTCGTGTGTACGTGCGTGTGTTTTGTGTATGTCAGAAACATTTATCCTAAAATAAAATCAAATAATCTGCATTAAAAGAGCTAATTTTGTTGAAACAACACAAACTTTTATCAAGAACATTTACTACTAAATATTCATACGCATTAGCTAAAATGAAATTAGAAAAAATAAATATTTCTTCTTAGAATCACAATATATTTTGGAGAAACCAGTCAGATAATTTTATCGCTGTTGGCAGAAATAATTTCATTGAACAATAAAAGCAAACACTCCTTATTTAATCCTGTGCTCTTGTTTAAACTTTTCATCAAAATTTGATTTGCATGGAAATTAGTTCGAGTGGAAGAAAGTTTAGGACGACGTACAATTTGGCGTGACATAATTTTTAAATGAAATCAGACGTGACCGAAACTTTTGAATTTAGGAAATAAGTTAGAAGAGAGTAAATTAAATAGAGGGTAAAATATTGGATTGCGACTGACATATCGGTTTAAGTAGTCTCAAACCAACGAAATGTTTGAGAGAGAATTGTGAGATTGAAGTGGGTTAAGGATCAAATTTAAGAAAGTAGGAATGAAAAGTAAAAGTAGGTTTTTTTTACTAAATTAGGAACAGAATGATATGTAGTGAATAAAGAATATGTTGTAAGAAACAAAAATGTTAGATAAGATATAAGTTTTTAGTATTTGAAGGCATTTTAAGATATATTTCGTTTAAAATATGAAGAACACTGGATAGAAATTTTTACTTTCTTGTATTTTAAAAACATTTTGTGGATTTTGACATTTAATTTTTTACTAATAAAAGGCTTTGTCATATTTCGCATAATATAAAATATATGCGCGTTATCCAAACTTATAGGGTTACATGAGAGAGCACCAAACATATCTCTCTTATTGTAATGGGAAACCTTTCACTCATATATATTCATCACAATACAAGACACATAATATTTGTTGTGGTCGTACCTAATGCCACCCGATCTATAGTGTCAGAGGGAGAACCACGAAATTAATCGTTGCATAGGGGTTAGTTTATGCCTTTCGTTATCCGTACTTTTGAGTACCATGAGGGTGTAATACGTTTTTGTGTTCTGTTTACCATTAACTTTGAGAGAAACCATTTATAGCGAGGTCAGAGGGCCTTCAACCTCTTTTTCCTTCTCAAGAACACTTAACGGCTCGTCGAATATTCAGAGTGCCCACATGCAGAACTGGCATTATTCAGTTAAAAACATACATGCCTTCTCTGGAATTCAAATTCAGGACTTATGGCACAGAAGTTTGCATGTCTAAGTACAGTACCATTAATAAATAAACAAGAGTCAATATTTGTCTGGCTTACTTATATGAGACTACGGACAGCTGTATCATGATCAGGGACATCTTAAGGCGTAGGACAACTAGGCTCGAGTCCAGAGCTCGCCATCGGTAGGGGCTCATTTCGTTCTGGACTCTGTCTCAATAAGATCTTGGTCCAGATAATTTCAATGGACAAATATAATTCTTGTGCATATTCTCCAAAAATGGGAATTTCAAATTGCATGTCAATTGGCAAAAATGGTAAGACTACATGATTACGTGTTGATCGTTGTCCATGTCTAGGCCTAGGCTTAATACCATAAAAATAATTCATTTCATTTAGTCGAAATAGGGTCATCGGTCGAGCCTGTTTGGGTCTAGGGTTTTGTTATTGGAAGTTGAAAACATTCATTTGTTTCAAGTTACCGTTTGAACTAGTATTTGACAAGGCATGATACTGTCTACTTTTAATCGTTTCAGGTAAAGCCTACTTTTGCTTGGTGGCGCATGGCTTCTAAAAGATTACTCTGGGCGCAAGGCCTCGAAGAGTTCTAAGTCGTGCCTGATAATGACAACCACATCCAAAGTATTATGATTAATAAAGACGATGCCAACTATTAATAATTGTACCGTCCTTAAAATAATCGCAAAGTTGTTGTTATAGTGTGTGGGTAGAAATATAGCTTCTCTAATAGAGGGATTTTTTAAACCAATAGGATATTGTGAGATACTTATGTCAAGCAATCACATTTCTCAAAATGCTACAAATATTCTTTATGGAATTCAATTTCAATGACTCATTGACAATTTCAATAAGAAAATCATCTAATAGCTGAAATCTGTAAGCCTCTCTGTATCAATAAAAATGGAGTTTTTCAAAATGTTCTTCGAAAGAGTGTAACACACACACATACACGCACGCACACACACATAGACACACACGCACATACACACACATACACACGCACGCACGCACACAATTCATAATCTTTAATAAATTTGACAACGATGAAAATAAATCGAACACTTGCATTGAAAAATATCTAATCTTCATTTGCGTAGACCCAGATAAATCCTTATTGTGATCCCGCTTTTCTTTAAATTCCTAAATATGTTCTCGTTTATCTATATTATTTTTTTAAAATTTTATTCTTAAACTATCTGCATTTATTAAATGATTAGTCGAGCTTCTCACCCAAGCTTAAATGCAAAAATAGCTCACCCTGATCAGCCATTTACTGAAGCTCCATTCGTTACCAAATCATTTTAACTTTTTGCATCGATATATTTTCCCTCTTTAATTCGGACTCTTTTGCTGGATTCGCGGATTCGCTAGGTATTGCTGGGCCCCACTCTTTTCACACAAATAAACGTGAAAAAAGATTTTTTTTCCCATTTCAAAATTTATTCATCATTTTTTCTTTATTTTTAATATTTATTAACTTATTCATATAAAAGTAATTTTTTTAAAATTTTCAGAAGTTGTATTTTAAATTTTAAATAATATTTATTAAACAGGGGGAATTTAGAAGTGTTTTAATATTTTTCATAATGTTCTGAAAGGAGAGGAAGGTTGAGAAGAATGAAATGCTGCCACTCCACCAAACTACAAACTACAGTTCTGGGACCGTGGGTAGCCTAGTGATTAAAACATCGGACTCCAGACCGGAAAGCCTGGGTTCGCTGACCGTGTCACCAAATACCCTCCGAGTACACACGGAGTACGTGCTCGTTAAATCAGTGGGTTCGAAGTCTTGTGTGCTGAATCACGAGTGCAGGGAACTGGAGAATATTTCCCTCCCTTTCAGTGGAGGGAATTGTGGAGGTGGAGACGATAGTGGTGTCGCCATCTATCGTCCCTTCCGGAATTTCCCTGAGCTAAATCGTACTGTCACCTGTATGGTGCAAAGGCCAACGACAGGCGTACTTCTAGCCCTTGCCACGATGAATTTCGTGAGCCTCGATCTGACTACGTCAGGCAGGTGGCAGTACAAACAATAACAACAACAATTCATACGAGAAGGATTGTGTAGTGTTAGTACCGATATCGCACGTTTAAAACTACTTGGTCATATGTCATGATACCTCATACATGTAGATTCAACTTCTATGAAAGCAATTGTTTCAAATGAGTTGAGGTATAATGGCAACTTTTTAGATTTTCTCCCAATGAATTTCGAGAAACATTTATGTACAGAAATTCAACTCATCAGTGAAAAAGGCAAAACCTTCTCTACGTCCAAAAATGATATTTTTGTTTTATAAAAAACAAAGCTCCTTTCTTTAACGAGTTAAAAAGAAATACATGTCTGTCACTGAGTTATTACGTCTTTTCTTTGATAAGCGCTTGTTCACCAATTATTAGTAAATTTTTGATCCAAACACAGGCAAGGCTTCGAGGAGCACAACACACACAAGGCGGACTGTTCATTATTTCATTATGACATCGTGCATATAATGCCTCATTTTGACAATGCAGCTGTTGTGGTTCTCTTGTAATCTATGCAGAGTTTTTGGAGATAATACCGGTTGGTAAATTGAAATTCGTCTCATAATCTTCATGCTTTCGTTCAGAGAAAATTCTTAATCTTCCCTCTTTCCAACTCCGAATTTATATAATGCTCTCTTTTTTATTATTAAACTTTTGAGTTTTAAGTAAAAATAAATTTTTAGATAAATTTTAACCGTATTCTTGGACTGTATATCCTTCCTGAAAGGCTCTTCTTACATCTCATAATTCTGTTACCTTTCATGCATTTAAAAAAGGCAATTTGGGTGATACATTTAGTAGATTTTGCCATAATTGTCACTTTTTGCCTTTATTTTGCTGATTTTACGAAAGTTACCATGTGTTCTAACAAGTGATAAAAATATATTACATCCATATTAATAAACTGTAAAAATAGTTTTATAAATATTAATTACTTTTTTTGCTATACTCCTGTCTAACCAAAAAGTATTTTTGGTACCAGAACGCATTCTGAGTGTACTTTTTGTTTATAAACCTGCTTTAAATAACTAATATTTTTCTAAGACTTTACGGTATTTTAATGATATTTATATCTAATAATTAATTACGTTTGATATTTATGACTAATTGTCAGCTATTTTTATTCACTTTGAAAATCTCTATGATTTTTCAAGGGACTTGTTGAACATTTTTCTGAAACTTTCCGAAAATTTTTTGTAAAATATAATTTATTTTCTTTTGCTTCAACTGCAAATAGTAATTACTTCGGGAATGAAAATCTTTCATCGATTCAAAAATAAAATACATACTACTCACTATTTTTTGCAAAAGTATTTTTAAGGTATCCGACTACGTTCGGAGCCTTGATTTTGCAAAAGCGTACTAATGGATAATATTTACGATATTTAGTGTCATTTAGATTAGAAAATTTATGTAAAATTGTTTTAGGAATAGAATTACAATAAAAAATTCTGTAAGTACAATATTTTGACAAAAATTGAGCATTGAAGGACCCATTTTCAAAATATTCTCCTTTTGTAAAAATTGCTTCTATTATAAAAATATTTTGCCTGTGTATATCTCTAACCTCTATACAGAGGCTGAACTAGAATTTTTGAAATATATAACTTAAAAGTTGATTTATATCCATATTTTACTACAACAGAGAAGAGAAATTTTAAGAAATAAACGCCGATAATTATTTCAAATTGTTGTAACTCTAAAAATAATGTGAATTTTTCAAAATTTCTAGTTGAGCCTCTGTACAGAGGTCTATACAGGCAAAATATTATTATAATAGAAGCATTTTTCACAAAAGGAGAACATTTTGTGTGTGAATAAATGTTATTCTAAGTTAATTTTTGGCCGAAATATTGCATTTAAATTATTTTTTTTTGTCAAAATGTCCTTGAAACAATTTTATACATATATTCCAATCTAAGTGACACTAAATATCATGAAAGTTAACCATTTATGTGCCTTTTTAAAATAACGGTTCTGAACGTAGTCTGGCCGCGGTAGCCGAGTGGTATAGGTATCGGACTGTGGCTTACTTTGTCACGGGTTCGAGCCCAGTACCACTAATGACATAAGGTAGGGCAGCGTGTAGGGCAGCGAAGCACGTTAAATCTGCCGAGAGCTGAAACGTCCTCCCGTTGGTGTGGTGTGGTAGTTAGGAGAGGGGGTGCCAGCTCAGGTGTCGTCCACGTCACTTGACCGTGGTTCAAAATTACGAGGTCCGTCGCCAAAATCCCTCGTGTAGCTGAACAGTGCGACGTTAATATTCAATCAATCAATCTGAACGTAGTCTGATACCTTAACTCTGATTTCGCAAATTCAGGGTAGCGTGAGTCGAGGTATTACTGTATTAATCTAAGAACTTTAAATAATGATATTCCCGTTAGAAATATCCCCTAAATATTTGGAAGGTTTTTATTTCTAAGTTAGCCTTTCCTTAATTTTAATCATATTTTAAACAGTTAACACTCCACTAGGTGCACTTCAAAAATATCCATCCATAGGTTCGTAGCATCTCTCAGATACATCAACTCATACTTATGTTTGAAGATGATTTATTTCTGTTATTGGTAAGATTTGTCATTAAAATATATCTGACATAAAATAATACATATGTAAAATAGAATTAGGAATTTAGATATTTATACAAAAAACATCATAAAGATAACGGTCAGTTATCACCATGTCAGCACTATTTACATTTTAAGATGCCTTGTTGCGGTTTTCACAAATCACTTTGCAATGTTCAAGGGACATGGAATTTTAGTGTAATGCATTACAAAATTTTAATAAACTTTTCTTGATGTACAGACAAGAAGGAACAGTACCTTCTTTTCCAAGTTCCTGGTGATTTTTCTCTTAGTTTTTCGACTTGAATGGGGAGCTGTATATCAGATATTTCTTCAGTCCTCAATTGAAATGAACGAGGCGTTAGAATGTTACACTATCTTCACCGAAGTACTCTTTCAAAAGTTCGTAATCTTGTTTTCCTAGACACGTGCACGAGGATCTGAATGGTTTTGATTCTCATATATATATTTTGAGAGTTTATTACAACTACATTTTTTTATTGAAAACAATTATAAAATCCCCGTGCACCACAAAGTATCACACGGGGCTTACAGAACTAAGTATTAAACACGCATTCAAGGGAAATAAAAAAAAATTACAATAAGATTGAGAATTACAAATGTTTACAACAAATTCACAGAAATTTTTAAAAGCATTTCTGGTGGAAAGAAGTTGGTGAAAATTCAATGGCCAATTAATGTTAAGTCTCTTAAAAGCCAATCTTATAATCTTTCTCTCTCTGACATACTTGGAGCACAGAAGGATTACATGTTCTACATTTTCCTCACCACCAATATTACAGTCACAGGAAGATGAAGGAACTAAATTAAATTTGTTCAAGTAGCTTTTGAAATTACCATGACCAGTGAGAAATTGGGTTATTTCGTAGTTAGTGTAAAAATGTGATGGCATGACAGTCTCTTATTAATGGTTGGAAAAAATTTCTTTGTTAAGCTCCCTTTATTAGAAATGAGATATTCTTGGTTCCAAGACTTCGCCATTCGTTCTTTCGTGATCTTCTTGTAAAACGATATAGGAATAATAACGGCAATGTAAATTTTGCGCTTGGTTGAAGCCTTTGAAAGCCAATCGGCTCACTCATTCCTAAGAATGCCCTTGTGTCCGCGAACAAATGCAAACATTATTGAGATGTTTTTATCTTTTAGGCTTCCAAATACATTGAGGACTGAATAAAGTACAGTCACTGGCTACGGGCGCGACATCTCTCAGATGTATCTCAACTCCCAGCAAAAAAAACCCCTGTCAAACAGAAGCTATAGAATACTTGTTTCGAATTACTTTCCTATAAAACTGAAAACTACACTATTTTAAAAGGATAAAATATATCAAAATTAACAAAATCGTATAAAGTCATAAAAATCGACGTTGTTTGGCGAGATGCATCTATCAGATTCAATGAACTCTGTTGCCCAAAATATGAAGAAATCGCCCTCGTTCTTGACACTGAATCCTAGAACGTGCGAAGAAAGGCATATAGAAGATGCAGGGGCATGTTCCAACACGCTGGGTAGAGGCAGCCCCGAAACTATTTTCTTACTATGCATCTGAGAGACGCATGCGCCAATCGGAGGGTTAAGCATACACTTAAAAGCTCACTTCCATAATTTTTAAGGTATCCGACTCTGCTCAGGCGCGCGGAATCGGAAATTTGCAAACGCGTATAAATGGATAATATTTATGATATTAAGTGTCACGTAGATTAGAAAATGTATATAAAATTGTTTCAAGAATATTATTACAATAAAAAAATTATTTAAGTGCAATATTTTGACAAAAAAACGAACATTAGTGACCAATTTTCAAAATATTCTCCTTTTATGAAAAATCCTTCTATTTTAATAATATTTTGCCTGTATATAGGTCAGACCTCTGTACAGAGGCGGAAAGAATTTTTGATATATATATTTTAGAAGTGGATTTATATCCATATTTTTAACTACAACAGAGGGAAGAAATTTTAAGAAAAAAACGCCGATAATTATTTCAGTTGGTGGTAACTCTGAAAATAATGTGAGTTTTTCAAAAATCATAGTTCAGACTCTCTGGAAAGAAGTCTTTACTTTATATAAGCAAAATATTATTATTATAGAAGCATTTTTATAAAAGGAGAACATTTTGAAAAAAAGGTTATTCTAAGTTCATTTTTTGCCAAAATATTGTATTTAAATATTTTTTTGTCATACTGCTCTTAAAAAAATTTTATACATGTATTCTAGTCTAATTGACACTAAATATCATGAAAATTATTCATTTATGCACTTTTTTAAAATCACCGTTCCAAACGTAGTTGGATATATATTACTTGTTGGATTACTGTCTACTTACAACTTTTTTTAGTTTAAATTCCTTTCTGCTTCGATTTTTGTTTTTATTAATTATGATAAAAATCGACAGATACCTGGTTTTTTTACTTTATCATCAATATCGTAAGAATCTCAACAGCTCAGTTATGATGTGGTGCTTTCCTTTGAAAATTTATCCAAAACGACCTCTGATTAATCTTAGATTTTCAGTTTTTTCATTAATTGCAAGAAAATGATTCCGCCGAAGCAGCTCATCTCAAACGCAGTACAGAATGCAACATTCAAATAAAATACTTGAAATAAAAGATATCCTTACGAGTGTGTTCGAATAGCAAAGTCTCAGGGGTGTTAATTTTGTCTCAAGAGCTGAAAATATAAACAATTTTCAAATATATAAAATTCTTTGAAATTAAATTTAAATAATTCGATTCACGTACGCATTATTTATAAAAGAATAAGGTTTCAAAAAAGGAAAAAAAATGTTTAAAACATAATTATAATTTAAAAAATTCTAAGCATTTGGAATAAGAAACTTTTTCGTATTACATATTAAGTAAAAACTTTGCGTTACTCCTACCATTTTCTAAAATTGTAGACCTTGATATATAAAATTTTATGGAATTACAATATATATCATGCTCTTAAAACTCTATCTAATTTTAGTGTTATATATTTCTTGTATTTAAAATTATTTGAAAAATATTGAAATTAAATTAAGCAATATTAAATATGTAATTTGCTAATTATTTTCTTTAAAAATATACTTATTACTCCATTTATATATAAATAGCTTCAATGTAATAAGGATATATTTAACTTCATAAATCAACTTACTGCGAGTAATTAGAACTGCAAATTTAGAAAATATCATACACAACGTAAGACTTACTTATTAATTCTTACAGAAATGATTCTTGCTTTCATAGGCTTTTAAAATTATGATTTTATTTTAAACATTGTACACTTTTTGAAGCTTTATTCCTTTATAAATAGCGTATAAAAAATCGAATTATTTATTTTTAACCTCTAAGAATTGTCTCTAATCGAATATTGTTTATATGTTTAGCTCTCGAGACAAAATTAACACCCCCGAAACACAACTAACAAATGACCTTGAAACCAATTAAGAAATAATTATCATTACAGAAAACATAGAATAATTTACATGTATTGATTGATTTACTATTTTTTTTTTGGCTTTAAATCATTTTCCATACAATTTATAAGCAAGGAAAGGTGTCTCCGTCACCGAAAATATCTTTGCTGTATATGATAGAAAATACATCTGTTGCCGGCATTTCTATCTTTGGATAAAAATTCTCATTCTTGAAATCGAATACTTCCTTGATCCTTTCTATTTATTTTGCTTCAAAGCTTGACATTTCAATTCAGGAAAACTTCTAAAGAACTTAGAATGGACATTTTTATGCAAACCTTAACATATATCGTGCTCTTAGAAATTTATATCGATAAAATATCTGTGTGATTCCCATTTTTACAATCTTTTTAGCTGTCTATCACAATATAATTTATAAGAATAAATTTTGTATTTCCTATACCTGAGTATCTGTTTTATATTCTGTTTTATATTCTTTTTCTCTATTACTTATGAATTTAAATTAATATAAAATATAAATGCTCTTACTATCACTTATAAAATTTGGAATCTGACGAACATGCTAAGTTAAAAAGCATTCTAAATATTTTTTATTTAATATGTAAATCACTATACTATTTTTAACTATTTGTTTTTCTATTTTATGTATTTTGATTAAATTTGATAATATATTGATTTGAGTAGTAAAATTCTTTAAAGAAGGTTCCAAAGCATATCGATACAATATACTTTGTATTGGTTATGTATATTATAATACACAAAAGCTTGAAACTTTTATTGAAGTACGCAATGATAGCTGATATACTATTCATTGCTGTGTAAATGCATACAGATAATAAGATAAAATAAATTAAACTGAAAATATTAAAGGATTTAAAAAAACTGAATATAGTTTAGAACGTTTATTTTTACAGGGATAATTTACGCTTTTTATTGACAGTTAAAATAAAGTGAATTATTTTTAACACTACATGTTTCAATTAGTAGAGAGAGAAAAAAATGTAATTTTCGTTCTCAAAGGAATATTTTTCAAAGTATTTTTCTTTCGTTACTCAAAAGTAACTAAGTACTTGTTGATTCTTAGTGGTAGATTTATGCAGCTAGAGTTAAATTAGAACTATAATTAATAATCATCACACACACATAATTAGTAAGAAATTAGGAAAGTGTTTTCTAATTACTGAGAAAACAAAGATATTTTTCCTAAATAAACTACATGCAATATATTTTTTAAAGCAGTCTTAGGTATATTACATTTTTCTTGTAATGGATTTAGAAATTCTATCCATTATTTTCCATAGGATTTCGCTCATTATTAAAACCAAAAGATTTGGATGGTTGGCTAGGCAGGAAATTTGATAAACTCCCCTTTTATATAAATTATTTTATATAAGAGCTTTCTTAAGTAAGCAATGTTTATAATATTGCACCATCCATATTTTTAAATTTTAATATCTTTTTTTAAATACTAATGCCATACATTTTTAAATGCTAATATCATATCTATTTTAAATTCCAATATCTGATTTTTTATGTTCCATCTATCTTTTATGTTCTAATGATATTTGTCTCTATAGTAGAGAATAATTAATCATGTATATCAGTGGCTCTAAAACTTTCACTACTGGCGACCCAATTTTCAATCATAATTTTTATCGCGCCCCCCTAAAAATAATAATGCACTTTGGGGGGCGTTAAAGCTACGATACGATCATAATTATAAACCGTACAATTTAACAAGATAAGTATTAAATTTTGTATACGTTACTTTTAAGTAATATATATATATATATATATATATATATATATATATATATATATATATATACATATATATATATATTACTTTTTAGTTCGATTAACTATAAAAGCGTATTTTTTTAGTTTGTTTTAAAACTATAATTTATTTTATATTTATTTTTACTATACACAATAAAAATCACAATTCCAGTGAATAATTTAATTAAGAGAAAATATACTTACCCCTACTTTCAAGGACTTTTCAATTTTTCTTTGAAATTTTTTTATAAAAAATCCAATAAAACTAAAGAAAAAGTTCCAAATGTGCATGTCCTTAATAAAGGACATAAATCACATACACTTTTCGCTAACAACACAGGAATTTTATTTTCCAGTAAAACTGTCATATTTTGTAGTTTTACTGTCGTTTTATGATCTACAAATAGCATTTTGAACTTTTTCTTCCTTGTGTCTTTTTGACAAGGCGAAGTGCTACAGTATGGCTTCATAGTTTTCTTCATAGAGATCTTTAGGCAGCATTTGAAAATTTCAAATCAACTCAAACATTTCATGTCTAACGCTTTTCTGATATTTACTTTCGCTATCTTGATTAATATGCATTATTTCAATAGGGATCACAGATGCCCATTTTTTTAATATTCTGCTTATTTACATTTATAAACCATAATAAGTCATAAACACCGCAATCAGCACCACAAAATTACAACTTCCCTAAAAAAAACGACGGCGATAACCATACCACTAAGTTCGAAGGTCAGCTAAAGTAATATTTTAGGTTAAGAGAAACGTAATAAAACAATCTCTCATCGTGGGATTACAGCAAAGCAAACAAAATATTTTTTAATTTGGTTATAGCATCAAAGATGGCTAATGAGCGTTGGAAGTGGAATCTTTCATTTTTGATGATCACCAGATGATAAAAATAAATTACATCAATGTAAATGTGTATTTTTTATGATGTCAGAAAGCATTTTGTTTTACTTCATTCCAAAAAATTATTTTTTAAATATTTTATCTTCAATATGCTCTCGCCCTCCTCGCAGGGTTATCACGCTCCACAGTTTTAGAAACACTGATGTATATATAATCCATAAATATATACAAATAGCTATAATACCTAAGTATAACTAGACAAGATAGTAGTAAATATTAGCCTCAGTAGTACAATAACAAACGCCTAGCCTTAAGAGCCAAGATTGCAGGTTTAAACAAGTTTTAGGGCTAGCCTATCTTCACCTGTAATTTGCCTATACTAGTGAGCCAAAGGAAAAGGAAAAAATTATATTAGGAGAAATTTAAATATTACAAATAAATACAATAAACCATTAAAATATAACGATAAAATTATAGTCTGCTAATATTTACTAGTATATTTTTAAAGTCGATACAATAAAGTAGATAGTAAGACTTACTTCGTGAGTATAGCAATAATGTTGTGTTGCCCGCCAAATACATCAAGAGTAAAAGCATTACCGCATAAAAGTAAAATTAGTAAATTATGATAGAATAATATAAAGTCTATATATATTGATATATGTGCATTTAAAAACCCCTAAATATGGATATAAAATTTTAAAGAACATAAAAGACTACAAGACGTACACAAGAATATTTAAATAAATATAATATTATTCATTTATATTATATTATATATACATATTATATTAATATATATATATATATATATATATATATATATATATTAAATACTTTTATTAATCTGTAGTTGCTCTAACCGTCAGTATCATGTTTAATTCCCTCATCTAACGAATTTTCTCCGTCTTTGATTCCTGATTCCCGATTTTCACTACCATTAGCATTGAAAAAAGTGCGGCTTTGATTAGAGTAAATACGGTATATATGTGTATATATATATATATATATATATATATATAATATAGAGAGAGAGAGAGAGAGAGAGAAAAAGAGAGAGAGAGAAGAGGTAAATACGATATATATGCATATATATATAGGGAGAGAGAGTAAATACGGTATATGTATATATATATGCCGTATTTATTCTAATCTAACCCGCACGTTTTTTCAATGCTAATGGTAGTGAAAATCAGGAATCATGAATCAAAGACGGAGAAAATTTCATTAGATGAGGGAAGTTAAACATGACTCTGATGGTTAGAGCAACTACAGATTAATAAAAGTCTTGAATACTTTTAAAATAAATTAATTGTTCACATCTTATTAGTTTTTATTTAATTTTTTTTATTTCATAAATATTGCATATTGATAAACATTTTCATCCTATTTTCTTATTTTTTCACAAAAGTGTGTTGATACTTTAGTTTGCGACTTTGAATCCATGACAGCTTAGATTCAAATAAATACAGTATATATATAAAGATTCATACTAAAAACATCACACTTTTTAGTTTGTATTGGTCTTGGCCTTCCATGATTTTAATGTAAATAATTAATTGTTAGCTTACCCACCTAACGTGATGCAATCGTATCTTTATCATTAGAATTTAAAACTTCAGCGTATTTAAATTAAGAATTAGATAAAACATCATCATCCAATTATCTGGACCAATCAGAAGAGGTGTGTTTGGAAGTCAGGTGAGTTTTAGAATTCCTGTTTCAGGAAAATTTTCAGGCCAATATTTACTTTTATAATGTTACTATAATTGTCTGTCCATTGTTTTAATAAATTGTCCCGTGTGTGTGTATACTTATTACTTATGTACGGGTTCGTCTAACGAAAATAAATGCGGATTAATAACGACCAGTACCGTCCATTCTATCAACACAAGATTACTACATCCATTATAGATGAAATGATTACTAGTTAAATCTAAGACATCATCCCACTCGGCGGATCTTTTTATAAAAATATTAAAAATTATGTACACAAAACTTACATTTAAAGTTTTTCTTGAAAATGGTTTCACTTAAGGTATCCGACTACGTTCGGAACCGTGATTTTTAAAAGCGCAGAAATGGATAATTTTGCGTCACATAGATATTTAGTGTCACGTAGATTAGAATATATGCATAAAATTGTTTTAAGAACATTTAGACAAAAACAATTTATTTAAATACAATATTTTGGCAAAAAATTAACTTAGAATAATCTTTTTTTCCAAATGTTCTCCTTTTGTGAAAAATGCTTCTATTAGAATAATATTTTGCCTGTATATAGCTCAGATCCTGTTCAGAGGCTCAATTAAAATTTTTGAAACATATAACTTAGAAGTGGGTTTATTCATATTTTACGACAACAGAGGGTAGAAATTTTAAGAAAACAACGCCGATAATTATTTCAATTGGTGGTAACTCTGAAAATAATGTGAATTTTTCAAAAATTCTAGTTGCGCCTATTAGATAGGTCTGAGCTATATACAGGCAAAATGTTATTATAATAGAACCATTTTTCACAAAAGGAGAATATTTGGAAAAAAGTTTATTCTAAGTTAATTTTTTGCCAAAATATTATATTTAAATAATTTTTTTTTGTCAAAATTTCCTTAAAACAATTTCATGCATGTATTCTAATCTGAGTGATACTTAATATCATGAAAACTATCCATTTATGCTCTTTTTTAAAATCATGGTTCCGAACGTAGTCGGATACCTCAAATAAAGTAGGAAGTATTTTGAGAATTTTTAAGGAAATATTTAAAGCAATTTTCTTACTTATTCGTTTCTTCAATGGAATTTTAAATTCTGATTAATTTAGTACATGAATGCATTATATGAATTAGTTTTAAAAAAAAGAAGGTTGTCGAATGGATTCAGTGAAAAATAACTTGATATATATAATATAATGCTGGAAAAATATTGTTAGCATTTTATAAACTAATCAAATATATAAAGCTATTAATGAAAACGTTTTTTAATCCCTTCCCAGCTTTTCCTGATCTTAGCTCGGGAAAGCAAAACGAACCATTTTGACTCATCCCGAGTGTAGCTCGATCACTGAAAATTTATACTGTGCAATCGGTCTTTCCCGAATTATTTCACATGGGCTTTTTATGGTTACGAAAAATTGAAAAGTACCTCTCGGGGAATTTTCTACAAAAAAGAGAATGTATTTCTGTTGAACACCCCTCTTAACGCTTGTCTGAGAGACACTTTGTTGACTACATTCCCCCAACAGATAAGAAAGCTAATCCTACGACATAGTATATATTGTTTGCTGCTGAGATATAGATATTAAAAGGAAGAAGGTAAGAAGAGAAACAAAAAATATTCTACTGTCCAGATTGCGATGTTGGGATATGTGCAATACTGTGTTTTCTAATTTATCATTCACGAGCAAACTTTGATTATTAATTTCAAAATCATTTATGTTAATGCAAAAGATGTAATTAAAATTTGTAATCGAAAATAAAAAGCGAAATATTGAAAGCTTTATATTTATAGTTCGTGTGAATTGACTCCAAAATCTAATGCTTTCTGCCACACAGAAACCAACTTTACAGGTAAATTACTCATTTATTTAGAGATGTTTACAATAATTTTAGGAAATTTTGTATGCGAATGGTGCTAGTGCTTTTAAAAGATATGTATGTTTGAAAATAAGCTTACAAAAATTGACATTGTTTGATCCATAATACAGAACTAAATTGAGCTTGGAAGGGCTTAAACTTTGAGCAAAATTTACAATAGAAAATTAATGTTATCTTTCATAACAATTCCAATATTTAAAATGACATATTTAGAATATACTCTTTTGATATATGTTCATTGGCTTCTTCTCAGTTGATAAATTTACTATGAATTTAAAAAAAATCAAAATTGACATTTTTTCAAAAGAAATCCGAACCTTCTTCCCAACATCTCCTTTCGACTATTTAGAAACCTCAACCAGGGGATTCCCAATAAAATCAATCCTTTTACGTATGCTTGGAAACGTAGAAAAAGATTTAAAAGAAGGTTCGGTTTTGAATAGAACGCTGAAAAACCGAAAGGGAAAAAAACAGTCTTTCCGCTTTTAGAATGAGTTTTTCCTTCTTTTTCATTCCAAAATGTTTCACGTTTTTCTTTATTTGCGTGAAAGTGAAAGAACGAAATACAACATTTATTTTTTCCTAACGTGGATGTTTACTGGCCTATAAAATGGGATATTTTGTTTCCTGGTCCTATAAAAAATTTTGTAGAATTAAGTGGAAGTTTTTAAAAAAGTGTCTAGTGTTCTTTTTTTGTAATTACAGACAAGGTGTGAAATTTCTTTTATTTAATGAAGCTTTGTTTCCGGAAACTTAACAATTCAAAATGCGTTTTTTTAGTCCTTTGTAATTTTTTCTCCTGCAAATTGTAGGTTTATTGAAGAAGTTAAAGATAAATGCTCCTGTCTCTTTAGACGCATAAGATGTAAAGGATCTTTTTTTTATGTTAATGGAACACATAATTTATGAAGGGTTTTTCCAGAGAAACTGTTTTCGTTTTTATTTGAATTAAAGAAACATATTTTTTAATGATGTATAGTACTTAAAAAATTTGTTATTCTAAAATAACTTCTTCACTTGGATGATGACATTATAAGTCAGTATTAACAAATAAAACAACTTAAGTTATCCATTTTGCTTAGTAAGGTGTACTTAGGCCTAACTGTTTTTGATAGATGAAAATCAAAATATTCTTAAGAACATTAAGATAGCATATTTTTTCCTGAATATTCATATTTAAAATGTGATAGTTTTCCAGATATCTAAGAACCACTTTAAGTCAAGAAGTCATTTTTTTTCTCTCTTAACGTTTTTAGTATCATTTTTTGATTTTCGACTTGTGAGCTTAGAACAAACATATGAAGTTGCACTAATTGATGCAGTTCTCGATCAAAGCTATTTAAAATTCGTTTTTTTATTGAACTAAATTCAGGTAGTTGATTTCTAAATAATTTGAGTTTTTTTCCATGAGCTCTCAGTCTTCCGTAAAATGTATGCATTTTACATATTTTCATTATTTACGTTAGTAATGTTTATATATTTACGTTATTAATGTTTATTTACTTACGTTATTAATGTTTATATATTTATGTTATTAATGTTTATAAATTTACGTTATTAATGTTTATTTACTTACGTTAGTAATGTTTATATATTTACGTTATTAATTTTTATATATTTACGTTAATTTTCTATTGAGAGATTTGAATGCATAATGGTCTTGAGCCCTTCAAGAGTTCGCGTGATAATTAATTTCTATTTTACCTTACTAACGGGAAGTAACCATACGTTATACCTTTCATCAAAACTAAAAGTTCAGTATTTTTAAATTAAGGATGATACATTCTTGCATCACCCGAGCATTTGGACTTGTTAGAAATGCATGCACTGGAAGTCATATGCTTTTAATAGCTTCATGTTAACCATCATTATAAAAACACGATACCTCTAGATAGAAAAAAGGCTACTTTTGAGAACGTTATGTAAACCGTGCGTGTTAGTGTCTTGTTTTATGTGTTCGTGAGTGTTTTTTCAATGTAACTAGATTCATATGGGTTTATCTTCTCCCATCTCAACAACTGCAAATAATGAATTGATTCCATCCAACAAAATATCTCCATTCAAACTCGAAAACACTGCATACAGCGTAATAAGAATAACGTTAACACGCATAAGACGAAATATCGGTTAACACGAAATAATACAACGGTCACGACCAACCACAATGTACTTTCATGCATTATTTTCTCTTAACTAGAAACAAAAAGATTATGAGAATGAGCAAAATGCGGAAAAAACTAGAGATTTTAATGAGAGTGAAATGGAAGAGGTTTCACATTATTTTTTCTATATTATTGGACTTTCCTTCCATATCATCTGAAGAATCTGCTGCAGTAGATGATAGTATTATGTTGTTGTTGCCACCTTATCGACAGTAACATCAAATCAAAGTCCACGAAATCCATTGTTTAGAGCTAGAATGTTACGCCTGTCGTTATCCTTAGCGCTGAGAACCATGCAAGTGACAGTCCTATTTTTCTCGTTTTCAACCAAATTTTGAAGGAGAATACCCTAGGGATGGACAGGGGACTCCCACTTCTTTTCCCCTACCACCAACCTTACGAGGGAGCTTCGGCTCAACGGCTATTTAGAGTACCCCCATGACGCGAAAGCAGTATACATTTATAAACATCCATCCCTTCTCCGAGATTCAAACCCAGGCCCTTAGACACTGCAGTGAAGTCACTATACCGGATGGGTGGCATATGTGTACAGTTAGATGTATATAGCCCCAATTATGATAGACATAGATATTTTGCAACTTGTTCAAAGCTCAAAAAATATCATTGAAGCAGATTCCGATGGTGAAAATGAAATGAATAATACTGCTCTTTTATTCCCACGGCATTCGGAATGAGGAACATCATTAAAAGAATGTGCAGTTATTTAGACGTACATTTCAATGGTGAAATGAATAAAAAAAATGGACAACATTAAAGAATATGTTGAATATTTGAATCTCAAAAGACAACGCAAGGGAAAATATCAGATTATTTTCCAAAAACTCAATAAATGTTTTGTTTTTTAAAAAAAACTTGAAACTTTCGGTTTTGAATGTCGGTGTTTCATTGGGTTTTATTAAATGTATGAATATATACATATCTATGTTAATAAAATGTACTCTAATAAACTTAATTTCGATAAAAATACGTTTTTTTTCAATATCCTTTAAGCCAAAAATATATTTAAGTCCTCTTAGTTTCGTGTTAAACAATTTTCACTTTATATATTTGCATATTAGGATTTTGAAGAATTATCAATTTACTTATTTTACCTTACTTAATTTTAGCCTGTTATTTCCCCAGAATACATGCAGGCAGGAACAGTTAAATGAAAAAATGGAAATTATAATATTTGATCCGTTGAATCAAAGCTTTGCTTGTTATTGCTTTAACATCTTCTTAATGGAACTCATTCCAAAAATTTGGACCCGTGTCAAGCCACAAGATTTCTCTACTGGAAGTAATGTAAACCATTATAATGGGGAAACACTTAATAACATTTGTCGTTTAATGCCATGGAAAATAAATCCCGACTGTTTAAATATATATCTTAGAAACTATTTACGATGTAAAATTTCAAAGATTCTTCTTTTTAATAATCTCCTTAACTTTGCATTATGTGTGCCTATTAAACATGGCTAATTAACTATCAGTTTGCCAAGTCATTTAACTATTTAAGGAAATTTTTTGTTAAAAACGGAAAATAAGTTGCTTAAGAAAAGCAAATGAACGATAATACTCTTGGACAAAATAAGGTAATGAAATATACGATATATATATATATATATATCCCTCCTCAAAAAGTAACATAAATAATAATCATAAAGTAAAATTTGTTGAGTTATTTTAAGTCCAGTTTTCCCAAATTAAGAGCTAAATTGCTTCTTTACAAAGCAATTCTGACTTATGCATCAGACACTTGGTCATTGACTTTACGTGATAAGGAAGTTTGGAGAATTTTTGAGAGAAAGAGATCGTTCGCTGCATTCTTGTTGGGATCCACGTTTACAAATAACCTGGTATTGTAAAATTTGTCAATTGCCATCAAAGTGTAGAGACTTAAATGGGTTGTCTGGCTAGAAAGAGCGAAGATCGTTGCTGCAAGAAAATTTTTTTCTGGTAAAGCACACGGGAAAAAAGACTTTGGGGCAGACCCCCGTTTAGATGGTTGAAAACGACCTAAATATTTTAAAGGTCAAAAACTGGAAAACAGTTGTCAAAAGTAGAGATGCCTGGAGAAGGCCAGGACACACCCAGGGTTGTCGAGCCATTAAGAAGATATTTTGTTTGTCTTTTGCTTGTTTGCAAATTGAAATAAACTCTTGCCTAGAATTATTTGAAGTATATTTTAAGCAGAAATAGTAAAATTGTTTGTTTATTTTGAAATTTATTTTCGATGAACATTTTCCACTTTGAAACTTATGACTCTATAGTATATATTAGTAATATTTCTATAAATTTTTAAATTAATGAATATTAATTCTTATAATAAACGAATATAAATTCACATCTATGTAATTGTACAAACGGATTAAAACAAATATATAAAACACAGTGTTAGAATTACCTAAGTTATTGAATGATTTAAAAAATTCACATTATTAATACCAATTTTTATGAAAAACTACACTCAAGTGGTTATTTATTATTTATCTTTATCATCAAAATTGGCATGTTTCAAAAATCCTTCAGAACTAATATGTACTTTCCGATAGGAATTTTGTTTGGAATTCTCGGGTTCCATTTCCACGTAATTGTTGTTTATTTGGCTTTACTCCAAAATATGCAACTCTCGGGACACCGAGTTCTGGAATGCAAGCATTTTGTATGATGCTTTTCTGCGTCAGTAAATTTTTAGGACGGAGAGAAGCATTCGATCCTATTCTGAATAATGAAATGCATTTCTATAAGGTCTACAGGAAAGACCCATTTTTATGCCTACAGTAAAGAGAAGTCAAAATAGTTTTGTAACTTCTTTTAGAGAAGGGAGAATTATATATAGAGCATACATTTATCATGCAACTGAACTACTTGCACACAAATATTTTTTTTTGCATTTATTTTTGTATAATACATATATAATATACTGACGCATCTATCCAATCTTCAAAGTACAATCTTCTGATTCGCAAAGCATGTCCCTGGTTACATAACTAGAATACTATAGAAAACTTATTACGGTAGAGAGTTTCTGTATAGATTATATTCTTACTGAGAATTTATTAAGGGGTTGAGCAGCGTTTCTCAGAAAGTGGGGGGCGCCCCCAAGGGGTCATGATAACTACGAAGAGGGCGCAAGAATATTGAGAAGTCGGAAGCAAAATATTATTTAAAAAATTATTAATTTATTGAAATTAAGCAAACAAATGCATTCTGACATAATAAGAAATAAGTACACATTTACACTGATGCAATACATTTATAAATATATTAGTACTGCACACTATATTTTACAATTAATTTAGGAATACTAAGTTAAGAAGGAGTTTAAAAATTACCATTGACCCCCCATGAGCTTGTCATAAATAAAATTATATGTAAAAATGAACACTTCTCTTGATAATTTGTGTGAACGGAATATAACTAATCCTATTACTGCTGATTAAAAGATACGTGGTTCACTCCCCAAAGATTCCGTTTTCTACGCAAGCGTGTGTATGTGATGAATGAGAGGGAAAAAAATAAATATGAAAATCCTCTGACATAAGAGTAAATCCTTTGCAAACACTGTCAAGGCTTTTTTGTTGCATCCAAAAGACTTCTAAAAAATTTTATGAATGTCAGTGCAAAGCAAAAATCGTACTTCGGAAAGACGTATATTTACGTCCGGGAAAATTAACCTTTGTCTGACTGAGACGTTCATATACGCCGGAGGAACTTAAGAAGTTGAAGTCGTATTCTTGTGCCTTAGCGTCAAATTATAGTATTATTGAATTCAATATATTGTAATTGTATGAAAGGGGGGGGGCGATGAAAAATTATGATTGGATATTGGGTAGCAAATACTGAAAGTTTGAGAAGCAATGGTGTAGCCACTTTTAAGACTTAAGTAGTAGACTTTTAAGGAATCCGACTACGTTCAGAACCGTGATGTTGCAAAAGCACAAAAATGGATAATATTTATGATATTTAGTGTCACGTAGATTAGAAAATGTATATAAAATCGTTTTAAGAATATTATTACAATAAAAAAAATATTTAAGTACAATATTTTGACAAAAAATGAACATAGATGACCCATTTTCAAACTATTCTCCTTTCATGAAAAATGCTTTTATTATAATAATATTTTGCCTGCATATAGTTCAGACCTATGTATAGAGGCGCAACAAGATTTTTTGAAATATATAACTTAGAAGTGGGATACAACAACAGAGGGGAGAAATTTTATGAAAAAAACGCCGAAAATTATTTCAAATGGTTGTAACTCTGAGAAAATAATATGATTTTTTCAAAAATCGTAGTTAATTTCTGAACAGATATCTGAGCTATATATAGGCAAAAAATTATTATAATAGAAGCATTTTTCACAAAAGTAGAACATTTTGAAAAAAAGTTATTCTAAGTTAATTTTTTTCCGAAATATTGTCTTTAAATAATTTATTTTGTCAAAATGTCCTTAAAACAGTTTTATACATGTATTCTAATCTAAGTTATACTAAATATCATCAAAATTATCCATTCATGCGCCTTTTTAAAATCACGGTTCCGAACGTAGTCGGATACCTTAAATATTCAACTAATGTTCAGTGGAATCTTATTAGTCTAAACTGTATTTATTAATTTAAGTTTGTCTTGAGTTTGATAGATCTATTCACTTTAAGAGATTTCTTTTTTAACAAGTTAGGAAGATTAACATTATGTATTAGCTTCGAATTCAACTACAGTAAAATTATTATAGAAATTTGATTTATCAATGTCTGAAATATAAGATGTGTAAGTGCATTAAGTTTGTTTGAATAGTAAGTATAACTTATAGAATTTTTTCAGCAATTAAGACTACACAGTACTCTGCAAATTTTATAATTACCGAATGTTTTTTTCCTTTTTGCGTGTTCTTGTGGCTCGTATCATTGAGAAGTCTGCCACCAAATTTAAGATCTGTTAACAAATTATTTTTTAAGATATTTGAAGCTTTCTGAGCTTTGGTTTTGGTTTCAGTTTTATTTCAAAGCATTTTTACACATTTAAATTGAATTGGTTAAAATATTTTTGAGCACAGTTAACTTTTTTAATGTGAGATGCTTATTAAATCCAATTTTCATTACTAAAATCATTTTTGATTGTTTATGTTTTGAGTTATTTGAATTTTTATAAGTAATTAATTAAAATTGATTTAACACTAATTTTTTACTTTAGAAATTGTTTATATATATATCTTAGAAGCTTTATCATTAATTTTTCATATTGAGAAAATTCCATATCCAAAACATTCTCATGTTGCTAAGGTTTTGGTTTCAGTTTCATTTCAAAGCATTTTTACACATTTAGATTTAATTGATTAAAATATTTTTGAGCACAGTCAGCTCTTTTAATGAGAAATGTTTATTAATTCCAATTTTCATTACTAAAATTATTTTTGCTTGTTTATGTTTTGAATTATTTGAATTTTTATAATTAATTAAAATTGATTTAACGCTAATTTTTACTTTAGAAATTGTTTAAATATCTTAGAAGCTTTATCATTAATTTTTCATATTGAGGAAATTCCATAGCCAAAACATTCTCAGGTTGCTGAGAGAAATAATATTTCGAAGAGATGAAATACTACTCAGAAGGCTCAGTGGTCGAATGGTAGTGTATCGCTCTTCCACACCACTGGTCAGGGTTCTATTCTCGGGATGGTCAGCGTCAACTCAGCCTTTCATCCCTACTGCAGTGGGTCAATAAATGACTACCAAGCTTTCTTGGTGACTTAAGCACTGGACGTCTCGCTTCAGACTGACCACCTGATCAGGACATTTGCTTATGACCCACAGCGTCCAATGGTCGCGTAAACTGTGATGGGCACAGTAGGCTCTGGGCCTCATGGGCTGTTGAATCACTGAGTTTAAGTTTGAAATATCACTGAAAATTATGTATCTAAAAATCAGTCCACAGCTGGTACTACAATTAGACTTCCGAATACAAGTATCATGAATTCAAGTATTGCAGATAAAACTGAATATTTCTTTGATGTATGAAATTACTTTATAGTAAACATATTGCAGTATTATATTTTAGTATTTTAAAGTCATACAACAAGAGCTAAATTGTCCTAAACAGCGCGATATAAAACTGAAAAAAAAATTTTATGCACAAACCTGCCTTTTTTTAGCAGAAGTTAGTATCACTATCATGTTGCACATATATGATTTGTGTTTCAAAATTTTTGTGAAAATATTAGGTTAAGATTAATTTGAATAACCTGCCATCGCAACAAATGTTATCAATATTATGCAAAAATTTATTTTGAATTAATTAAATAAATATTTTTTCGTAATACACAATTAAAACATTGTTTTAATGTAGAGCACACATTGGAAAATGGCATATTAAAAATTAGAGCTTTACGAGCATTACAAGTGTTTGTTTTACGCCTTTACAAACTTTAAATGCGTTTTTCTCAGACTTTCAATTTTGAAGGTATAATGTTTTCTAATCCCGAAAGCTTTTTTTCTATTCATCATAGAACCTTGAAATTTCTTGTATCTACTCCCAAACGTATGTTCTAAAGTAGTTAGTATATATATATATGGGTGAGATCTCTAGTTAACTTATTGATAAAATGCTTGAGTTATTATT
Organism: Trichonephila clavipes; assembly: GCA_019973935.1. Lineage (NCBI taxonomy): Eukaryota > Metazoa > Arthropoda > Arachnida > Araneae > Nephilidae > Trichonephila > Trichonephila clavipes. The sequence goes on along the minus strand of BMAU01008162.1, from coordinate 686,034 downwards.
TAAAACATTTTTGTGTTCTTTTCTGGTTTTTTTAGAAAAATAATTATTGAAAATCAACAAGGGAACGGATTTTGAAATCCATACTATCTGTTGTTTGCAATAGTCTAGAAAGCATAAATAATTCAAAATGACTACAAATTTTTAAAAAGTTAGCATTTTATATAAATTTGAAAAAACTTCAAAAATTCTTAATTTTTTAAAATTGTAAAACCATGGCTGGTCTAACGATTTGACTTTTTACTTTCGGAATCAACTTAATAATATAATCTGAATATAAAAGATAAATTATTTGTACTGTTTCTGTCTCCAAAAATTTTTTTGAAAAAAGGGTATTGTGTAGCTTTAAAAAAGATTTTACATTTGTATTTCTGCCCCAAAATTTACAGAAACCTTATTTATCGCTTTCTTAAATCACAAATTCTTCTTAAACTTTGTATATAAACCCAAATTGTCTTAGAAATTCTAAAAATTCCACAATTTTATTGTCGGTTATCAATTAGATCTGAACTACATTCAAAAGCATTATTTATTTTTTATATACTTATTTTAAGTTTTTTTTATTAATCTTGTTAGGTTTAAGGAGTTTTTAAGGAGTTAAGAAATGTCCTAAATAACGAAAATGATTGACTGAAATTCTTGTGCAGCAAAAGAAAAATGTATCAATTCAAATTTATATTGCTATGCGAAAATAATTTCACTACAACACGAATAATCACCAAGCGTTTAATGTATATTGTTATGAATTTGACAGGGTGAACAGTGGCCTACTACTCCAAGTACTTAAATAACTGCAGATTTATTAATGGAGAAGGATGAAAAAATGCCTACGTAAGGACAAATCGACGTATGTAAACAAAGAAATATTATAACGCATTATTTACTATAGAACCAAATGCACTCGTATTAAACAAACTTTACAACGATCCAGAAATGGTTCTCTAAAACAGTTGCACCAGAAGGAATTCAAGCTGATAAAGTATCTCTCTCTTATTGCAGTTAACTTACAAACAGATTCTTATCTCGACTGCAATCTCTTCTAAACTCTACCGATCTTTGTGTTTTTCAAAGATCCCTTACATAGCTTCATGAAAATTTCCAGAATGATCATTCCTAGAGCTTTCTTGATTATTCCTGGATTATAAAGTATTTTTAGTCAAATTAGTTGTCAATCTGAAAATCCTGGTCACATCTTCCATGGTTACCGAAATCTTATTTTTCCAAGTTCACGTTGGGAAGTGAATACCTTTTCTCCCAAAGAGAGTATTGCTGCAGGGAAAACAACATAATTGTAGCGTGTTTCAATATATATATATATACATATACTAGCTGGTATACCCGTTCTTCGCACGGGTGAATTGAAAAATTAAGCAATACAGTTTGAAGGATAAAGAAGTTTTTAATGAGTTAATTTTATTCGAAATGCATATTAAGCGAAAAAAACACACGTTTGTTAAATTTTAAGTCTGTAGATCTAATAACTGATAAAAATGATTTTTTTATTTATAACGCCCCTTAAGTCTCTTGTGGATCGATTTTCGAAAACACCTTCCTAAGCTGATCTCTGCCCAGCAAAAGCAAAACATTGTTACAAATTTTGTGTAATGAACGCTTAAAGTAGTGTAAATAATTTATATTTAGAAGTGTAATACGTTATGATTACTTTCTGTTGTATTTACTTTATGTTAAAATTGTAATATTCGCAAGAAACTCCGTTCCTTATATTATAAAGAAGATAGCACAAAACTCTTCTTCATAAAAAATACATATACATGCCATTTTTCATAGTGATCGGTTGAACAGCGCTGGAGTGAAGCGAGGTCATGCATACATGCAAACATCCATTTTTACTTTTTAGATAAACAAATGGCATTAAGGAATCTTAAAGTTCGGATCATTAAAATAGTTTATAGAAAATTTACATGCAGTGAAAATTGTTTAACACAAAACTGAGAGGATATGAATTTTTTTTCGTGCTAAAAGAATTTCATGTTAAATAATACTAAAAAAAACCATATATTTAACAAAATTAAGTTTATTAGAGTACAGTTTATTTACATAGATACGTATATACATTATATAACTGGTACCCGCGACTTCGTCTGCGCAGGATTAGTCCTTCGAGTAGCTTTTATTTTCTTCTCCAAGGTTCTCTCTATCTATCTTTATACCAAAATTCATCAAAATTGGTTCTACGGTTTAGTTGTGAAGGCGTAACAGACAGACAAAGTTACTTTGAGAGACCCTTGTTCCATGTTGTGTAATGTATGTTACTGAAACCAAGTATTTTTGATGATCTCACTAATAGGTATTATAAATCCTATATTTTGTGTTGATAGATGTACGGCTGTATATGATGATTGATAGTAATGCAAAAGTTATAGGTAGCTCTTGCAATATACTCCTATAAACTATGTTAAAAGATTTTTTTCGTTCAGCATAAACATGCAGATTTTGCGATTCAGAAACCCTTCAGCAAGCCCCGTAGAGCTGTCCATGGGAAAAACACGGCGAGCCCAAATGTATGCCTGCTACCTTTAAGGTTTGGCCTTGCGATATGTTGATAGTCATTGAAAATGCAACTTTTAATGGGAACTGCAGGCGTTTAAAATTAAATGGTAAGTTATTGGGTATGATTAGGATGCGTGGTATAAGAACATCGTCTCCCTTGGCCTCTCCAGTTAAGATTGTGGCTACTCCCCCCCAAAACAACACATACCTTCAGATTCCTCTTTCCATTGAAGAGCACCGCAAAATCTACATTCTTTATTCATCGCTTTTATTTTTATAAGCTTGTGGCTTTCGTAATCAAGAGTTTCGTCATACTCGAATGCAGCTTTATTGAATACCCCCCACGTGTTTTTTGTGAATATTAGACGTCGCTGTTGTGCCCTTTCAGCAACAGCACGTTTGCGAGATTCAGCTGCTTCAATGGTTTCTGTATCTCTCTGAGACGCCATGTAAGTTGCATGCTGAAGACGCCGAGCTTGGGACGACTCTGGTGTCTCAGCAGCTCTGTGAGCTGCATCAAGCTCCGCCTGTTCAAGCCTTTGCAGTCCGGCTTGCGGAAACGTTTCATTAAATCTAGCTACTTTCATAGCTCGAGCTGAATTAGAGTGTTGGGAAAGATTCGACTTACGCTTTCGCGGCATAATTCTTAGTAGGTGCTTTTTTTACACTTCCAAAAAATACAGTACAGCAGTTATTATTTTTATACTTAAAAAATGCAATGCCTGCTTATTCAGTTAAAACTATAGCGTTATAATTAACTACAAACCACAAACAAAGTTGCACATTTTTCCAAATGATGTAGTGTAATGTGAAAGACTTAACTTATATAATTTAAATACCAGAAGCGATAAAAGTAAGTTTTATTCTGAAATAAAAAAATAGTTATTACAAAGCAAAAAATTAGAATCGAACACGCAGTGGTGCCTGGCGTAGACAAAACAGAGGGGGACGTTTTACTTCATACATAAAAGATAGAAATATGTTGACGTGGCACTCTAGAAAAGCTTGCAGATGGCAGAATTTTTTCCTACAAACAACCTCTCCCTTTAAAACTTAGTTTTAATCTGAAATAAAAAAATAGGCATTATTCTGATCACAGGAATTAATTAGAAGCGAGCCCCTTGCGTAGCCAAAACAAAAAGAGTTTTTCACAAACAAAAGATAGATATATGCTGACGTGGGCATTTTTGCAGCGCTCGCTAGAATTGCTAGCAGATGGCAGAATTTTTTCCTACTTACTTGACAAATATCGATATGTTTATGACACTTTTCACAAATCTTTATAAATCATAGTCTATGCTATAAATTATAGCCTATGTGCTATTCTGACGTATAAGCTATATTACTGTAAAGTTTCATTAAAATCCATTCAGTTGTTTTTGCGTGAAAGACCCACAAAGATATTCACAAACTTTCGCATTTATAATATATATTAGATATTTCAGGCTTGAGAAGTTTAGCTTCACAATTAAGTAAGTAATAAATAAAAATAGAGCGAACTCTTTATTATCGCGTAGGGATTTGTGGGTAAATAAGCCTATTTAAAGGTAGAGCGAGCACTGACGAAAGAGAGAGAGAGAGAGCACACTCGGACATTCTAATTTCTCTCAAAGTTACCCGGACTCGCTCTCGACCTATAGGAACAGAGCAGTCCGACCAATAGCAAATCGATCTCTGGTAACGCCTCGGCGTCCAGAGTTCCCTCATCTGTGACACCCCCCCTCCTCCTATGGGATTCTCTAAGACTGTCCCCGGATTGGCCCGCTCAGAGTTACTCAGAACTTAAATAGTCGGCCGTTTTGGGCGAATTTCAGACGAGGCGAGACTCTCTACGATGCGGGTTGCTCCACGCTGGCGGATTCTCTCGCTCACATCTAGTTAAGTCCGCTTTAGGTTGACAAGCTGCTTATTTTATTAGATCTTATACATACAGGTCACACCTATATAACCATCAATGAATTCTCAACACTTTCACACTTAAAATTTTTCATTTACTTACACTCAATGTAACTTTAATTATAATCAATTGATTTTCACTTCTTTCAATTGTCACACTTAATTATCATACAAATGTGCAGCAAAGGGCTAAGAGAAATGCTGAACCCATGCAACCACCCATTTAATCACGAAAGGAGATTGAGCGTCCCTGCGGGAAGCAGGTTCTCCAATAATCTTTCAACTTATTTAGAGCATACTCGAAAAAGTTTAGCTAGTGACTCTTCACCAAAATGTTGTTCTTTTTACTACCCGCTGAACGCCAAAAGGCCGCCATGTTGGATTTCATGTGATTGAAGAAAAATAAAGAAGTTATTTTAGAGATGAGAGAGAGAGAGAGAGAAGCCCTCCTCATTTTACCAGTAGGCCTGGGGTCTGTCATATATAATACTAGCTAGTTTACCCGTTCTTCGCACGGATGAACTGAAAAATTAAACAACACAGATTGAAGGAAAAATAAGTTTTTAATCAGTTAATTTTATGTGAATTGAAAATTAAATAAAAAAAGCCTTTTGCATATCTCAGCTAAACAAAAAAAAAAAAAAAAGAAAAAAAAAACACCTTTGTTAAATTTAAACTATGTAGATCTAATAGCCGATAAAAATAATTTTTTAAATTTATAATTCCTCGTAACACTCTTGAGGGTCGATTTTTCAAAATACCTCCCTAAGCTGATCTCTGCTCAGCAAAAGTAACACATTCTTAAATGTTTTGCGTAATGAACACTTAAAGTAGTGTAAATAATTTATATCTGAAAGTGTAATACATTAATATTACTTTCTGTTGTATTTATTTTATTTTAAAATTGTAATATTCGCAAGCAACGCCGTTTCTTAAATTATAATGGCGATTCAATGAAAAACATAGCGAAATGTTAACGATAGAGTCAAGTTGGCAAATGCCTACCTACTTTCGTAGCTCGAGCTTTATTAGAGCTTTGTAAGACCCGCCGTGTAGGGGTGCGATGCACGTTAATACTTTATCCAACCGCATTATGATGTACTGCAGTTTTTTTCATACAATTTTTTTTGGATCGCTACATGTACAAATTAAGGGATATACATAAACAAAATACTCCACTTTGGAAAATTTAATCCGTTAGAGCTAATAAATTAATTCAAGATATTCCACTGTAAAATTAATTATGTACACCGTTCACTTAAAATAAATAGTCAAATTATTTTCCAAGGTCTTCATTAACAGACAAAACCATAAGACACATAAATTTTGACATAAACTATTTTTTCGGGACAAAAAAAATAATCTTTGCAATCCGCTGAAAACGCATATCTGCTGCAAAACTGTTCGCCTTCCCCGCTAAAATACTCATCATAAGACCCGTGCTGCCATATATCTTGGAAGAGTGGATTTCAAAGAATATTAAAGCTAAGTATTGGTAGAATATTCCTGCTAAGTTGGTGTGGTGTGGTAGTTAGGAGAAGTGGGTGCCAGCTCAAGTGTCTTTCCCGCCACTTGACCATTGTTCAAAATTACATGGTCCGTCTTCAAAAGCCTTCGTGTAGCTGAACAGCGCGACGTTAATATTCACTCACTCACTCACTGCAAAATATACAGGCAGTAGTTATAATTAGTTTTATACTTAAAAATGCAATATCTGCATATTCAATTAAAATTACAGCGTTATAATTAACTACTAACCACAAAAATTTATGAAAGTTTGTCCAAATGATGTAGTGTGAAAGAGAAAGTTTATTTACTTTAAGTACCAGAAGCGATAAAAGTAGTTATTTTGAAAATAGATCAACTTCTTACTACCAAATGTGCACAATAAAATCATAAAAAAACATTAAAATAAAGACAGATTTATAACAACCTCTCCCTTCAAAACTTAGTTTTATTCTGAAATAAAAAATAGGCATTATTCTGATCACAGGAATTAATTAGAAACGATTCCCTTGCCTAGCCAAAACAAAAAGAGTTTTTCACAAACAAAAGATAGATATATGCTGACGTGGACTTTTTTGCATCTATTTTGCTTGCAGATGGCGGAATTTTTTCCTTCTTGATAAATAGCGTTATATTTTGGACACTTTTTACAAATTTTTATAAATCATAGCCTATGGTATAAATTATAGCTTATGTGTTATTCTGATGTATAAGCTATATTACTGTAAAGTTTCATTAAAATCCATTAAGTTTTTTTTTTTGCGTGAAAGACCCACAAAGATTTTCACAAACTTTCACATTTATAATACATATTAGATTTATATTACTGTTTGTGTAAATTTGTGCACAGCGTGAGAAATATATACATTGTTATCTTTGTTTGATCTTCAGTTTCATTTTCTAATCAGAAAATTATTTAAAACAACATTAGAATTATATTTAAATTCAATACATTATAAAATTTTGATAAGCACATGCCCTCTTTGTAAATCCTATTTACAATAGTATAATTTATTTCAAGTAGTAATATATGGGATTTTTTATGAAATATTATTTAGAATTTACTATAAACATTAATTTAAAATTATGTTGACTTCTCTTGTAGACATACATCCTTTCAGACCACTTTTTGTATTTCTCACACAATATGAAAGAAAAAAAGCACTCTCGAAAAATCAATCAAAATATACATTTTCTGTGTAATGAGAAACGAAAAATCTTCAGTTTTGTGTCAAAAACTCTTTTCTTGAATCGATATGACTTAACGAGATAAAGGATTCCTTTTTCTCAGTAGTTTTTTAAAGCAAGAAATGCTGCTTGCAAATTTTCTTGACTTCTATTCAAAGTTTTTTTACTTATTTTTAGTTTATTGTCACAGGAAGTTAGTCGTCTCACTTTGTCACTAAACGGAAGGCAAGAATAATTTGTAAAGACATATCTGTGCTATGTGTGTCTGCAAAATTTTTTAAAAATAATTTATTAAATTTCAAAAAAATTTTAGAACTTAAAAACTAGAATGTCTTCTTATTTCTTTCATAAGATGTTTTAGTAACAATTTTTTGATAAAATGTTCATTAATTTATATAATAAATAAACGAAATTTTAGTTGCAAACATTTTTTTTTCAATTGTAATACATGGATCAGTACTAGATTCTTAAAGAACATAGTACTACACAATTGACGAAAATCGGTTTAAGAATCAAATCAAATTTTACCTTTAATTATTTTTATGTATTTTTCTTCAATTTTACAGAATTTGAAAGCTCTGAGTTAAAAAAACCCCTCAGAGTTATGGTATAGGTATATTCATTTTTTTACATCGAGATGGCAAACAAAAAAAATCTGATTTAAAATAAAAAGAAAAAAATAAAACTAGTTTATCTTCATTTAAAATGTTCGGGCTTTTTTTTTATTTAGCCAAGTGCTTTGATATTTTTTTCTTACTTTAGCTATTACACTTAACAAAAGTTATGTCTTTTTGAATCAGAGAAATACCGTAAAATTCGGCGTATAACGCGCCCCTATATTTTCCAACTGCAATTTTTAATTTTTAGGTTTATTCGTGGTATAACACTTATCCCTTTTTATATGTAACTTCATATGTTCCTGCGCACTGTTCTTATGTTTTGAGGTAATGCAATCGAGTTTTTTTCCAAGTTATAGAAAAAAATTAATATACTTCTGGAACTGCAGTCCCCTAAGTTCATAAGATATGTCGTTTCTTTTAAGTAAACAGTATTTCGATACATGTAGAAGTCTTAATTTTTTCCTATGCTCGTCTTCTTTTTATTTTTAAAGCTCTCATTTTTATACCCGACGTATAACACGCACCCTTAAATTTCAATCTTATTTTTTGGGTTAAAAGTACGCGCTATACATCGGATTTTACGGTATGCATTTTTTAAAAGAACTAGTTAAATTAAGAATTTGTACATTTTTAAGGAACTTTTAAGAAGTATTCATAAAAATTTTTTTTACTGATATCAAGTATGTTATCTCAAATCTCATACCAACTTTTGGGATACATATATCAGTGTAACTAAAAATATAATTTTTTGCATTTACGTCTATTAATGTAGGAGGAGTAGAACTTAAGAATTATTTATTTAATTTAACATATTAATAAGTTTCACATAACTGGAAGTTTTTAAACACTAAAGTTAATTAAAAAAATCCATGCGATATCAACACTTTTTCATTTCCTACTATTATATATAGCTCACTCTCTCCCTATTTATATATATCTTTATATATAAAAATCTCTGTGCGTGTGTTTGTCACTAAACTCCTCCTAAACGGCTGGACCGATTTCGATGAAATTTTTTGTGTGGGTTCAAGTAAAATAGAGAATGGTTTAGATTCACAATTCGGTCCGATTCGCAATTAGTTAAAAATATATTAATTAAAAACTTTCAAAAAATACAACTGAACATTCACCTGCATTGTTGTAACAACGCTATTGTTATAAACAAGTAAGATAAAAAAAACATTTTTTAAATTAATTTCTACTTAGATCAACCAAGAAAAAACTTATCTTAGCTACTTTTTATTAAATAGTTACAGTTAATATAAATATGTATATACAAATGACAGAATCACAACATTAAGTGGTAATTAGTTTTTATTAATTATCATTAAAGTATCGTATTGTCATCCAAAACAATCGTGTATATAAAATTTCCTTTCAACTGAATGCTTTAACACGTGAGAAAAAAACCTTTTCAAATTTTGACATAAGTCGCCAAAAGGGTCGCTAAGTCGCCAACGGGGCTGTATTTGTAATGTTTCAAATAATTAGTTTTAATTAAATTTTATTAATTATAATTAAATTATTGTATTGTCATCCAAAATAATCATGCACATTACATTTTAGCTCAATTGTGCGCTTTAAAATGTATTTTATTAACGATTGAAAATTCCACCAAGATAAATAAATAAACAAACAAACAAATAAAATATGTATAGAGATCGTGAGCTAATAGTAGGAATTGAAAAGACGTAAGTTGGCGTCGAAAATTGATTTTCAGCCAAATTGGCTAAAACCGGTCTTTTGAATTTAAGATGCGTGTACAGGACAACGTCTGTCGGGTCCCCTAGTATATATATATATATATATATATATATATATATATATATATATATATATATATAATATATATATATTGTTAAAATTTATTGTTAAAATCATTAATAAAAAATACTTTCTTTTCATGCGCTTCAGTTCAAATACAACTTTTAAAACGTGTAGTGACTGAAACTTGATGGTTATTCAGTTTTTTCGGTTATTGTTTCATTAATTAAATGAATAAATAGTTTCAAACAAAAATATAGTTCAACAGCATATACTGAAAAGAAAATATTTCGTAGTGATTCTGAAGCACAATGGATTGTGCGTTGGACTTCTATTCTATAGGTCATGGGCTTGAATCCCACCTGGAATGGTCCAATTTCTGAGAATGCGGTTTCTTTTTTTACTATACTATTTTATTAGAATAACTTAATTAAATTAATTAATACATAGAAGCAAACAAAAACAATTGTCCAACACCATAGATAAAAAGGAAAATTGCAAGGAAAATCGCTTTCTGTTTCGTCACTTAATATTGTGATTATGTCATATGTATGTATTTATATTAATTGTAACTATTTAATAAAAAGTAACTGAAATAAAATATTTCTTTGATGACCTTGGAATTGACTTAATTTTTTTTGTATTACTTGTTTAACAAAGTATGTTAAAATTTATAATTTATAACTTTCAATGAAATTACATATTTAATTTCAAATGTTTAGGGAAAACACGCATAAATTTCAAAGAGACCCAATTTCAAGTGAATAAAATTCATTTATGAGTATAACCATTTCCAATGTTGAAAATATGTTTCTGAAATAAAAGCTCAGTGCAAATTGAAACTAGCAAACTCCTTCCATTATGAACTCATTCCAAATCATCGAGTTCTTATCTTCTCAATTCACGGATTTCTAGAATACAAATGCCAATAATTTGCATCAGTCAAGATTAGCAACTAAGACATTTTCACAATTGTTCCCTCCAGTAGATTGCAGATCAAAGACATTCCCAAACAAAAGGGAAGGAATATATGGAAGCTTATAATTCGAAGATATTCATAATGATATGAGACATGCACCTAATATTCTCTTCTCAGTTCTAGTTCAAGGGAGAATGGTTAATGTAATGAAATGTTCTCAACCAAACTATGATTATTTAGTAGACCATCGTTACTTACTTCATGATTTCACTGTATGTTTACCAAATATTAGAATATAGAGTGGTTTCTGATCGTCAAGGTTATAATTAAATGCCTTAACGAATTGCTAGTCTTTTTAATATGCATTTGTTTGGATTTCCATTTTGGAATGCATTTCTGTTATTAGTTTATGACAGTGGAACTTATTTACCGGGAGGACGAATATGCATGCATTAAGTTTTAAATATGTGAATTGAATACTGTTTCCGGTTCACAAAAATAGAGAAATATATATTATTTAAGAGGTGTTGGAAAGCTAAATTCTTATTTTTTTGACAATTTGAAAGTTTTACTTTTTTTCTAATTGTATAGATTTTAACCTTTCTAAAAATACCTTACTTTAACCTCTAGGGTAATTTGAAATCCTTCAAACCTAATTTTAAATAATCAGTTAAACTGGGCCATGTCCATTTGAATGGTAAAAATGTAAACAAAGTACTCGGTTTTGCTTAAAAGTTTAACGTCTAATATAAACCAAAACATGTATCTTTTATTGTAAATTGAGCCTTTTATTTTTTGGTTTCCTAGCCGATTAGAAGTCTGACTGTATACATTAGAATCAATTTATCTCAAATTGTAAATTTTGATGTTCGATGTACTTTTTCTAAGAAACTACTTTTCACAGGTATGTAAATTTTTTATGATATATTTATAATGATGTCTAATATATACTGAAATGAGCCTTTTGTAAAAAATTCAAAAATGTATTTTTTAATCAATTTTTTATGTGAAAACTGGGTCAAATTTCGCAATGTTTAATAAATTATTTCATAAATTATTAAAAAAAATCAAAATTAGCTACAAGCTCATTTCTGTACAAAGAGAAAGGTTTACTTTAATTGTATGAAACATTTCAAGTGTGTACATATAAAAGATTTTCAGAAAAGGTACATCGAAAACAGCCAATTTAATGTTGTAAGTATATATATATAGAGAGAGAATGATTTCCAATTCACACACCTTAAATTTGTTAGAGATATTTGGTTTGATTTTTTTCCGGCAAAACCTGAAGTATTTTCTTTAATGTCCCTGTGATGAATCTGTACGGAACCTTTCCACTAATCTTCTTAGGCGTCTTTCTGGGGAATATAAATTCACGTTTATTTCCAATCAACTCCAAAAAGAGGTACGGGATATTTAAATTAGATAAGGTATTTAAGTCGAGAGTTGCGAGATAGCAAGAGAGATGATGGTAGGCTATTGAGCCAGTAACTTTAAACGCATTACTAGAATATTCAAGGAGATTAAAGGTGAAGACGTCGTGCTGCGAGACGTACCAGAAAGCTGATATAAGCCAGCGGTAAATATAATTCACGTACGCTTAAAGTAAGCGTCAGTTTGAGCTACTTAGTTAAAGTTAATGACAGTTATAAGAATTCGAATACGTGTGTTACTCGGATCTCCTATTTCGGTAAACCTTACTTGAGTTTGAGCTAGATTATTAATTAATTGTATTCTTAGTAATTTAATTTAATATAAAGGCCCTTTAAGAGACGTAGCATTATCGTATTATATGTTATCAGAGATTTTTGAGAAAGTTATAATAATAAATAAATATTATTATTCAAAATGGCTCTTAGTGGTTCTTTGCCTCAAATTAATCTTGGTGTTCAAGGTGTGACCCAGGGGTGTCATTACAACCCCCAAAAAAGATGAAAAAGCTATTCCTCAACCATTTGCATAAGTAAAATAAATTGGAAAATAGAGACTGAATCATAATACAGATGTTTATTTCACTTCATTACCCACCTAGAGAAGGACGATCACTGGTTGCAGATTCATCGTACAGGGCGACATAGGCAACATCCTATCATAGTTCAAAGCAATGGATATCCCTGAAGAGTGTCTTAAGGGATAGATGACTATTCGGTCTAAATTTTTTGCCACAATTCTTTCCACAGGGGAACCATGTCAATCGCTCCAGAGGTGTGTGTTCAATTGGTGAAGGAGCAGGAAATGGCATTGGTCAAAACAAGTATCTTACAGGACTTGTTACTTGTTGCATGTAACGTGCGGTTTAGCGTTAAACTGCTTGCATAAACCCAAATTTATCCGTTTATTTTATAAAGCATACGGTATTATAGTTTACACAGTTTATAATAATTTTAAGAGTATAATTTTACAGTAGTTGTAAAAATTATTCATTGTATTATTTTTCATCCGTCTTGATAATATAGGCAACAAAAACAATGTTTGTTTATAGCTTTTTTTAAAAAAAACCGCGTTTTCGATTTACGTGGTTATCGCACAGTTCCACCTATCGCGTAAGATCGGGGTATTATTGTATAAGAAATGTCTATTATTGCACTTTCATTATAGAAATCTAAAGAAAAAAGAAACGAGTATTACAGTAGTCGCATATGCTGTGTAACATCTGATATGTGATCGTGGTAAATACGCAATATTAACCTATTTCCAGAAAAAAATATGAATCATGTATGATTGGAAATAATTTTCTATCGAATAATTATATTTTTAATGAAAATTATATTTAATTAACAAAAGGAGTAAAAAAATGCAATATTTTATCACAAATTATTATTCTTGTTCAATTTAGGGAAGAGTGGAGAGACAATAGACTTATGATAATTAAAATATGACACATATACTTGTGATTTCAAATTATTTAAAAACCGCTGGAAAACAGCTTCAATAACAATACCACTGTTAGCAGTCGAAGTATTCTAATTTGTGTTCATTTCGAGCTTGAGTTCATCATTCATAAAAGCTATGAGCGGCCGAGCTTTTGGCAAACCGAAGTTAAAGATAAATCACCACTCAAAATCCGGGAAAAGAGTGATAATTTTTTTAAAGAGCAGAACCACCTGCGTTATACGGCAAAAGTACAAAATACAGGAAATATTTAACTCTTTTTAACCATTTGGTTTGAAGAAATGTGTACGACCACCGAAATTACTGTTTGTCCATTTTCAAATAAGCATTCTGCCACACTTATGTCCCCCAATATAATGACTAACGGATTTAGAGTCAAGCTCTCTAGTGCTTGATGGCTACTAGAGTTGGACCCCATGTAAGGATAGAGAAAAGACACAGCCACGCACTCTCATTGGTCAAATCAAGTAGCGTGCGCTTACGTCACATCCTGTTACACACATCCGTACCTTTTCACGAAATCACTCCCAACAAATATCCAGCAACCGAGAGGAAAGATGTTACACATCAAAAACAGTTGCTTCTTTTGAAAGTCCTATGTTTGATGACTTCTAATTTTACTACAAATATTATTTGGCAAATGGTCATAAAATTAAAAAAAAAATTCTATAAAGAAGACAGTAGAGAATATTTCTTTCAAAAATCTTGAATACTGCCCCTGAGGCAGCCATGTCTGGTTTTAAATTATAATGTTCTTGTCTTAGCAAGTAAATCCTGAGTGTTCCTGTTAGGTTGTATGTTGTCTATATATAATTAGTAGATATAGAATAATAACATCATGCTGGCCTTAGCGGTTTGGAATATTTAGTTATTAGATATTCATTATTTAGTTTTCTCGAATTCCAAATGTAGTAGACTATCAGGATACTGCAGCTAATTGGGTTCATTTTGAGAGAGATATTGACTATCTGCATATCATTGGGTGGGCAAAGTGTCATCGATATGGGCCAGGGACACCCCAATCTTTTTGGGCCAAACAATCAAAACGCGGCATATATTACAGTGTTATAGTTAGGATCAGATTGAATCACTTACAATGCTGATACCAGACATGTAATGGTGACTGACATATTGCTTAAACCAGTGCTTTTCAAACTTTCAATAGTTGCGACACAAAACTCAACCATAAATTTCATCACCTCCCTCCTTCCATACAAGTAACAAAATATTCAATTCAATAATACTATACTTTGACACTAAAGCTACGGCTCGACTTTAACCTCCTAAGTGCCACTGGCGTGTATAAACGTCTCTCTCAGCAAAAGCTTTAATTGTCCCCGACATATATATATACGTCTTTCCGAAGTACGATCTTTTCTGTGGACTGCTATCCATAAAATTATTCCGAAGGCCTTGGAATATAATAAACGGAGTTTGGCAGTAGTTGCAAAGTATTTACTGATTTCAGAGGATTTGATTATTTATTCCGTTTCTCCCCCTCAATACATCACATAAGCTCGCCTACGTGGAAAATGGTGGCATTGAGAAGCTTAACTTTTAATCGACAGTTAAGAGATTAATTATAAACCCAGTGCAGGTTTAAGGTCATGTTATACCCTGGGGGCAGAATATCGACGGGCCTTTGCACTGGAGAACCAAAATTTGTAACCAGAAAATCTGATTAAGTCCAGCTTATTTGGGCCCTTCCAGTCCTTGGGCTCCTGTAGTCCGCCCCAAGCACCCAATCGGTAAACCGGCCCTGTATAAAGCGTATAAATGATCAAGATAAGTGTTAATTGTTGCATGTGATTTCATATATGACAGCCCCATGGGTTCACTGGTAATAATTAAACTTCTTAACTTAGTGTTGTTAAATTAATTATAAAATACATTGCACAGTATTGATACATTTACAAGTATTTTATATCAGTCAGAATGTATTTTATATATTTACTTTCACTGAATTAATAATTTTTTTAAAAAAAAAAATTTTCTTTTCGATTTTTGAATATGCTCGCATCCTCCTCGTAAAGTTATCATGTCTCCTTCGGGGGGGGCGTTTTTTAGTTTGAGAAACGCTAGCTGTGACAGAACCATGACTCGTTGGCGGATACAATTATGTGCCATTCTATCTTTCTTGTAGGCGAAACCTAGAAACCACTGCAAATGGAAATGTCAATTAGGTTATTCATTGGCATTCTTCTTAACAGTTTTCATCAGAACATTACAGATTATTTTGTATTTCTATAACAATTATACTAAACAATTTTTTGTGTTTTATTGTATAACTTTTTATGCGGAACTTTCAGAATTTGTATTTTCCTTTCCACACTGACTACGTCAGAATCAAATAATTATGTTAAAGCAAAATATTTAAATACATAAATACATGCACGAAAATGGTTTTTGAAAGTCAGCAATATACATAAAAATGATTTTGCCCATCTCTTTAATAAACTTCAACGGAAAAAATTTTATACTATCAATTCTATTAAATTATTTGCATACTAAATCTTAAATGAGTATGAGAATAAATATATGTTTTATGCATATCTCCAAAGGATAAATTTAAGACTTGTGATGAATTTTTATTTTATGTATTTTAAGACACATATATACCAGGTGTATGCATATCAAATGAGACTATTGCTAACAGATGTCGCCACGAATATACGCAAACAATACAAAACCATGACACGTGATTTTTTTATAGTTTTTCCTTTGATACTCATGTTTAGTTTACATTTGGACGAGTTTCAGGGTGTATTGTAATTTTTACTGTGTTGAAAACGTCGGATTTTATGCCTTCCGATCAGGATTTGCGGACAGCAGTAATTTTTTGTTACCATCTGAAGAAAAATGCTGCCGAATCGCATCAAATGCTTATAGAAGCATACGGGGGCAATGCTCTGAGCCGTTCGCAGTACTACAGGTGGTTTGAAAAGTTTCAAAATGTGATTTCGATGTGAGAAACGAGGAGCGTGGCAGACCAGCAAAAACATTTAAAGATGCTGAACTGCAAGCATTACTCGATGAAGATGATGACCAAACACAAGAACATCTTGCAGAACAATTTAATGTTGACCAGAGCACTGTTTCCCGTCGTCTCAATGCAATGGGCAAGATAATAAAGGTCGGTAAATGGGTACTACACGAGCTAACGGACCGTCAACAGGTAAATCGAAACATCATATGCGAAATGTTGCTTGCCCGCGACAAACACAAGTCATATCTCCATCGTATTGTTACTAGCGATGAAAAATGTTTTTATTTTGAGAATCTCAAGCGTAATCGATCATATGTTGACCCCGGACAACCGTCCAAATCGACCGCAAAGCCGAATTGCTTCGGCCGCAAGACGATGCTGTGTATTTTCTGGGATCAGGAGGGACTAATCTATTATGACAAGCAACAATTACTTAATTTGAACGATGCTATACTCAAAAAACGTGAGCAATACAAGAAACGGCAACACAAAGTGATTTTCTTTGATGATAACACACCTAGCCACCGTGCTAAACCGACCAAGGACATTGTTAAGGCTCTCGGCTGGGAGCCCTTAGCGCATGCGGCTTATTCGCCAGACTTGGGTCCTTCCGATTACCACCTATTTACATCATTGGGACACGCATTGGCTGACCAGCGCTTCACTTTTTACGAAAATGCTAAATCAAGACTGGCTGGCCTCAAAAGACCGATTATTTTTTGGGCGTGGTATTCACAAATTGCCCGAAAGATGGGGGAAATATGTAGTTAGCTATGGATATTATTTCGAATAAATAAATATTAACAGTTTCTACAAATTTATTGTATTTTTTTTAAACGATCGTCTCATTGTATTTGCATACACCTGGTATTAATGCTTTATATATACAGCCCCTCCCGTCAGAAACAGATTCCTTTACTTATAGTATATGAATCTGTGTCTCAATTATATATGGGAAAACAACAGTATTGGTAACATCTTTTTATGATTTACAGTTTATTTACAAGAAGAAACTATAATGAATACGCTTCTTTTGATGTAAATATATAAATTTATTTGTATGCATTAAACGCGTTCTACATTTCAATAATATTTTTATCTCTAACTTTAGCTTCAATATATGGTAATTTGATCTACTATTAATACATCATAATACAGCAAATTGTGAATTTCTCTTAAATATCTCGATGAAGTTAAATCTGGTACTGTTAAAAATAATCTCCAACATCAAACTAAATTCAAATGCTAACTTTGAAATTCTTTCTGACTGTATCGCGAATAAAACTCCTATTTAAACTGAATTCCAAAAAAGTGTAATAATATCTATATTCAATACTCATAAAAACAGATATCAACAAAGTATGCACCTAGCAATGTTTTAGCGCAATTCAGACTTCCCATTTACGATGCCATTCAAAAACTAAGTTACTTATTTTGAAATTCGATCATAAAACAAATCCAGGTAGAAACTCCAATATCGAACGCTATAAGCGGGGAATACCAGTTGAACTTTTTGTTGCATCTAATGGAATAGGGGAGAGGGAAAAAACTCTAACAAAAGAAAGACCCCATTCGAATGGAATGTCTTATATCGGTGCCTTTTATAGCTTTTAACTTTTCAAGAAATTCACGCGACGGGCTCAGCTGCAAAGGGCTAAAGGGGGAAAAATTCCCGCATCTTATTTTCAGTCGACGTCTTCATCCATGCGAGAAATACCCCCAGCATGTGGTCCTCCTTTTTCATTCTTTTGCTGCTGTTCTGTTTCATTCAGTTAACGGATCGATTGCCATTCTTTTCTAAGGGATTATTCAGTCCAACAGACACGTTGCAGTAAGAATTGCATTAAGGGCAATGGTTGTGTGGAATTAAAATTTAGCCTTAGAATATACGCACCTTGATGGTATTCTATCGTTATTTTGTTGTTTGAGATTTAGTATATCTTGCCAGTTAAGATTTGAAAAAATGAATTGTTTTAAAGAAATTATTTAGAGATAAATCGCGCGGAAATGTTTACTTCTTTCTTTTGATGTTTGATGATATTTTCCGAGAATTCGAATTCGTGAGAAGTGATTGTTTACAAAGTCATTGTGCACTGCGATTTATTTAAATCCTGCTCATAACAATGGATCAGCGTTTCTCAAACTGTGGGGCGTGCCCCCTTGGGGGGGGGTCGTGAAAATGCTACCAGGGGGTGCGAGAAAATTGAAAAATCGAAAATAAAAGATTGTTTTAAAATTGTTAATTTACTGAAAGGAAGCAAAACGATTTATACATTCAAACATAATGGGTCTCAGGGATGTTAAATTTCTCTAGAGGTCTGAAAATATAAAAAATTTTAAAATAGGTATAATTCTTTTAAATTTAATTAAATTATTTGAATCTTTTACACATTACTTATAAAAGAATGGGGCTTCAGAAAAGTATAAAATGTTTAAAATATAATAGTAATTTTAAAAATCATAAGCATATGAAAATTCTATAATAAACGTTAAGCATTTTTTTGTTGCGTTGCACACGCTATTTTCTAAAATAGTAGCCTCTGATGTATAAAACTTTGTAGGATTATAAAATGCATCATACTGTTTAAACCCTAATTAATTTTAGTATTATATATCTTTTTATTTCAAAATATCTGTAAAAGATTGCAACTTTTAAATATTTTTTAAAAATGCATTTTTTTTATTTATTAAAATATGTAAGTTATTATTCTATTTATATAAAAAATAGCTACAGTGTAATAAGAATACATAGATAAACTTATAGATAGTAGTTAAAGCTGCTATTTAAGAAAATAGCACGCGTGACGTAAAACTTAATACATATTTCTTATTGAAAAGTTTCTTATTTTCATATGCTTATAATTTTTAAAATTATGATTATATTTTAAACGTTTCATTTATTTTCTTCTGAAGACCCATTCATTTATAAAAAAATGTGTAAAAGATTCGAATTATTTAATTTGAATATAAAAGAATTATGCTTGTTTGAAAATTGTTTATATTTTCAGACCGCAATAGAAATTTAACATCTCCGAGACCCCTTAATAAAAAATAAAGTACGCATTTACACTGATAAAATTTACTTATAAATGTTTTAGTACTGCACAATGTATTTGATCAGCAAATAATCAATACTTAGTTAAAAACAAGTTTAATAATTAGTAGTGACCATGTCATATACAAAAATATACACAGAATTTACTAATGAGCTTGAAAATTTGTACGGTTTATTATTTAAGTTGTATTGTAGCTTTAGCGTCAAACTAGATTATTACTGAATTCAATATATTGTTATTGTATGGAAAGGAGAAGCGTGTTGAAAATTATGATTGAAAATCGCGTCGCAAATATTGAAACTTTGAGAAACACTGAAATAGACGAAATATATATACGCTGTAGTACATATATATAGTTGAACCCTTTTTTGTGCGGTAGATAGGTACCTCATAAAAATAAACGCACTAAAAAAGATTCAAAAATTTCATAAATTCTTACATATAAGAGACGTAAGTCGTGGAAATACTACAAAAGTTTTTTTTTATGCGGTGTATAGGGACCGCAAAAAAAGTCGCATTTATAAAATATGCCAATTATTTATGAAATTTATGTAAGATATTACTTCCATAACAAAATAAATAATAAAATATTACTCATGGAAACAGTTTAAAAACATATAGTTTCTCATTGTATACACGGATAAATTTTCAAAATGCACACACATAATTCATTGCTACTCATCGTAAACTAAAGCCCTGTGATGAATAAGTTCAAAATCACTTTCATCATTTGAAGGTACAATTTCAATTCATTTATTTTTTGGAAACATAAAATACGATATAAGTTTTTGTGGCGAATGCCGGATGGTCAGTTGCTTGTAAATGTCACGATAACCAGATCCTTTTTGAAATTTTATACTCTTTTTTAATTGGGATTTTTAAAGAAAATGCTTTTCTCTTTTGTTGGAAAATTGAATTCCTGCATATTTTTATCCACTCTCAAAGAATCCGGTTCTTCTTGTCCGTCTTCATATTCTATGAAATTATTGATAATATCACTGTCATTGAAAGTTTTGTCTTCAATCAAACGTGGACTGCTGGAGCGTTGAGAGAAAGCAACTGAATGTGCATTGTCGGGAGTCTGTTTTGAGCAAATGAACAGAGCGTCTTAAAGTGTCTTCATTTCAGTGGTGTAACGTACACCCCCTCCCCGCATCAAGAGGGGGGAGGCAGAGGACTCTAGGAGCCCAAGGCCTGACTAACGCTAAATACGTATTTACACAATTTATAAAACATTAAAGGTAAAACCTGACTTTAAGGGGGGAGGGTCGTAACATTCTCCGTTGCACCACTGGTAAAAAAGATAGAAGGCATTACAAAAGGCACCAAAGCCGCTGAGTCCTGCCACGGGATGGAGTGGGCAGGACTCTAGGGTCCCAATGCCCGACTAACGCTAAATACGTATTTAACCAATTTATAAAATATTAAAGGTGAAACCTGAATGTCTGGGAGAAGGAGGTCCTAACATTCTCTGTTACGCCACTGGGAAATATATAGAAAACATAATGGCGTCAAAGCCATTGAAATTCATACATCGCATAAAAGATGATCGCACATGAAAAATCTCACAAAAATAAAATTGCATTAAAAAAGACCACACAATACAGATTCTACTGTATAAAATATATATAAATCGAAACTTTTTTTTAAAAAAAGTTTTATTTCAGGATATGAAAAAGTATTTGACATTTGAGTGCAATTTTGAATTAAGCGAACTTTTTCCCTATAATTTTCACTAAACATTAAAGGAATGACAATATTATTTCAAACAAAATAAAGAGCAAAATTCTTTCCTAAGAAACATGTTCCAGTAGTTAAAAAATTTTTAAAAATAAATTTTACTATAACTTATAAAATTTTCTTGTAAAAAAAACTATTATAAAATAAGAAAAAAATCAGAAAATTATATACCCTTTTTCAGTTATAACATTTTGTTAAATATATACATTATTTTTAAATAAAAAATAGCCTTTAAAATGTTTGCAATAAAAAAATAAAGGAAAATAATTATTCGTTTCGCTTCATAAAAACGTTATCATTATTATAAAATGTTAACAATTATCATTTCTACAAAGTGTGATATATTATATAGATGGCTTCATAAAATCTGGTGATGGAATGTGCAAAATTATGATCCAAAATCAAATGACTAGGAAAAAATAGCTTACTTTCCACAAACTCATACAAACTATGTTAAGACCCTTAGATCTAATTTTATGTGACAAGGTTTATTTAATTACCAGAATAGTTTGTAGTTAATTATCTTTTGAACTCATAGAATTATATACATTTCCTCGGTTTCATTATTCGGTTGCTCAAGTACTTCAATTAAAAGTGATATTACTAAACCTAAAAGCATTTTATAACATTAATACTCTTTAATTGTCATGTATTAAAAACATTCATTACAAAATATATTAAAAATACGATAATTAAATTTAATCAGTTTATCAATTTAGATTCAATTCAACATAGTTACTAAGATAGCCGTGGGCTTATAGTCTAAAAAGCGCAACACGTATTATTTCTGTCACGTAAAGGGTTCGAGTCATGGTGCTATAAATACCAGCCGTGTAGAGGAGTTAATGCACGTTAAATTTGTAGATGCTATTAGTCTCTGCCCTTGAGTGCGAGTTATACGAACATCGCACTAAAAAGCGGCACTAGGGCTATTGGTGATAGACCCTATAATTGGGAATCATTGTCAAGTGACGTGAAAGACACCCGAGCTAGCATCCCCTTCTCCTAACTTCCACACCAACACAAAGGGAAGGATGTTTGAGCCTCAGCAGATTTAACGTGCATTGGCACCACTACACGGTGGGTCTTCAGTGGCACTATTTTCGAATAAGTTCTCTTTTGAATGTGCTCTTCTAGTTCAGGTGTAGACCTCGTGGCTGAATTGTTGTTTAAAATTACGAGGCCCATCGCCAGTATCTCTCGTGTTTCTTATACGTGTGACATTAATGAACAATCTAACAATAAATGCGTTACAATGTAATACGAATTTAAATGTATTCTTAAAACTAAGAACTATATATGTAGTATAATAAAATAAAATAAGATATCAAGTGAAAAAGTTGGAAATCCTACAAAGCCAAAGAAGAAAGAAATTTGATATCAAGAGACACAACAAATGCAGATACAAAAATAGTCTTTGCACTAAACTGGTGATCTATTACGATTTCTAAAGTTATCACTGAATTAGGCCATCGATTTAGGGTTAAACAATGCTTTATGGATCCACCTTCTCCGTACAGCAGAAACTTTTGATTTTGACATAATAGGGAAAAAAACAGAGCCCTGTTGAAAAGTTAAGTCTATTCCTAACACAAGTGGATGATAAACCAGGCAGTAAAGTAAATTGAAATTATTAAACAAGAACAATAATGCTTCTCTTATACAGATGAAAAATAAGGAAAAAAAACTACAGAAAAAATTAGGATATACAAGCATACATGTAATAATAAAACTCAAAGTAAGTGCATATATATGCATATATATATAGTATAATAAAATAAAAGTAAAGAAGTACTGGAATCTATAGTGCTAAAGAAGTAAGGAATTGGAATTCAGCAGACACAACAAATGTAGATACAAAAAAGTCATTGGACTAAACTGGAGACCTATTATGATTTCTAAAGCTGTCGCTGAATTACGCCAGCGAATTAGCCGCTAACACACACACACACGCACGCACGCACGCACACACACACACACACACACATATATATATATATATATTAATATATTAGTGG
Source organism: Trichonephila clavipes (assembly GCA_019973935.1). Lineage (NCBI taxonomy): Eukaryota > Metazoa > Arthropoda > Arachnida > Araneae > Nephilidae > Trichonephila > Trichonephila clavipes. The sequence goes on along the minus strand of BMAU01008162.1, from coordinate 662,941 downwards.
TGTTTTGGAATTTATGCTATTTTGCTTCATTATTTGTATTTTATATATATATTTATATACAAATATATATATATTTACATGTATTAACTTTGTTTTGCATGATATTTACATATTAGGTTTTGATTTTTTATTAACATCGTAAGAGCATCTAAATCTCTAACAGTTACATTATTTTAATACGAGGCATATCCAGAAACTAAGTTCCGTTTCTATTTATATCCGCTCCAGCGCAGCGATCGCAGTTCCGCGCATGCCCGACAGACGCTCAGTATCAAGGAGAAGAAGCACATGCGTCATTTTTAGATCACTGTCAGCCACGTACGCTTTGTTGTGCTTGTTTACAATGTCGGTGTTGATTGAAAATCCCGCTGCGTGCGAAATCAGATGTGTAATTCGTTTTCTGAATGCTAAGAAAGTGAAACCAGTGTAATTCGTTTTCTGAATGCTAAGAAAATGAAACTAATCGAAATTTATCGGCAAATTTGTGAATTTACGAACAAACCCTCCTACAAAGATTTGGCTGGGACGTGTTTGGTCATCCTTCGTACAGCCCTGACCTCACTCCTAGCGATTTTCATCTTTCCTTACATCTCAAGTCTTTCCTTGCCGGTAAACACTTCAACAATGACAAAAAGCTGAAAGAAAATGTTTCCAACTGGTTGAAGACACAGGCGGCAACCTTCTATGAAGAAGGCATAGAAAAACTTGTGCCACGATATGACACATGCCTGCAAAATTTCGGCAGTTATGTGCAAAGGTAGTTTAAGAGTTTTACAATTTTGTCCAATAAATGTTTTTTCTGTATCTGTATACAATTTATTTTTATTACCAAACGGAACTTAGTTTCTGGATATACCTCGTATATTATCCATTAAATATATAGCATTCTTAAATTTAAGTGGCTTCACAGTTATTTGCAACATAATTGTAGATAAAGTTTTGCTGTACGTCTTCAAATGCTTCTATAAACAACACTTCCCTGAGTTAATCTTCCGATATCAATCAACGGATTACAGCAATTGTCCAGATGGGAAAGTTACACGGAGATAATACCGGGACTGCCAGAGGAAGTGGAGGAAAAATTGGTAACAAACAGTAGACTGGTGAACGACATAAACGTTTGCAGTTCGCAAAAGCTGCTTTATGGAATTGTTTCTAAGATGTTCAGTGACTAAAATTTCTTCGGCCTACATAATTTAGCTTTCAATATTATAAATAACCCGATATCTCTGATAGTGCTATCGATAGTATTGATCGTATTTCTTTTTATAATTTTATCAGTTATTGCATTGGTTGTTTATGTAACGTAAAATAAAGCATAACAGTTATTATTGAAAAAAAAATTGTTTCTTTGAAAAAATACTAGCGAAATATTATAATTAAAAATAGAGTATGTGAGTAATATAGTAATTATTCAGTTTACAATAATGATATTGATAGTAAAAATTTGAAAAGTAACATGTATATTTCTTCCAGAAAATTATAGACCAGAACTTCTTATTTAATATAGTATTAATATTAAATAGATACATTTTTTCCACCGTACAATGGTACGCTTTTGTATTTTACCAGAGATTACTTCAAATAAAATGTTTCTTTACTACTCTGATTTGACTTCCGGTGAAATTACAGACTGCATTAAATATGACTTAAAAAGGACATCTTGATAAGAGAATACATAAATAGCATCAGTATTGTTAGTGTTACTATTGGATAATATCGATAAATACTTAAGTATTATATCATTGACCAATATCGATAAATCTACAGTCATCACAAAATTAATTACGTCGCCAAAAGCTGACTGTGCATGGATATAGTTTTTCACTGTTGGCGCATATCGCGGAATTTAGCAACATATTTTGATCCAACGAATTTGGTCATAAAATAGGTATAAGTATTCGTCAATATTATCATTTGTTTCAACCTGCATTAAAATCTGTATTGGATCGAAATTGGAATAAGGCGTCATTTTTATAGATGTCTGATATTGCGCGCGCTGCGCGCGCCAGTAAATTCTCTATACAGCTGAAAAATTAAACAATTAGTTTTCATAAAATAAAAGAGGCGGGATGGTTTTTTTTATGACTTAAAATAAATTATTTCTTTTTTCCTTAAATGTATTAAATATAGTATTCGTTTGAAATCAGAGATTTTTAAGTGAATGCATTCGTAAGTTATCTCTTTAAATGTTCATCTTTCAGTCAAAAAGGCATTTCTTACTTGGAGAGTTTTTTATACAAATATTAATTCACATATAAATTATTTCAAAAGAATTATTTTTTCCCTTAAGCATTTATGAACATATTATATCGTCTTGCTATTTCTAAAGGAAGTAAAGAGTGTTTTTTTCCAGGTATAGAAGTTTAAGTTGGCATTACTTTCCAAAATGACAACCGATTTAACAGCTGTCAAGTGATTTATTCTCAGTTTGGTTTGGCAATTCATCAAAACGATCATCAAGTAAGGCGTAGATTCGTCGAATGGGCCCAAAACGAGATTGCCGTTGTTCCCGATTTTCATAAGCGAATTTTTTTTAGCGATGAAGCGCACTTCTGGTTGAATGGCTACGTCACCAAACAAAACTGCCGCATTTGGAGTGAAGCTAATCCGCAGGTGTATGTCGAAACACCGTTACATCCAAAAAAAACTGACTGTTTGGTGCGCTTTATGGGCTGGTGGAATCATTGGTCCGTACTTCTTCAAAAACGATGAAGGCCACTACGTTACAGTCAATGGTGATCGGTATAGAGCCATGATTACTCCTATTTTATTCCTTAATTCAGTGCTTCTCAAACTTTCAATACTGGCGCCCCCCTTATCAATCACAATTTTTATCGCGCCCCCCTTATACATTAATAATGTATTGAATGCAGCGATAATGCACTTTTTTTACGCTAAAGCAATAATCTTAATTATATACCGTACAAATTCATGACATAAGTTTTAAATTTTGTATATGTTGCTTTTAAGCAAAAAAAAAATTAAGTAATAGGATAATTATTATGTTATTTTTCCTTTCTCTAATTTTTAAATTGGAACATATTGCAAAAATGCGGTGGCTGCTTAGAAGACAAAATATAGATATCTGCTTTTTTTTAGAAAGAACTCAATGGGTCAATTTCTAATCATAAGCATTCCTTTGAAAAATTTGCTCTGTAAGACAAGCCCATGGAAGTCACTAATACTTATTAAACTTGTTCTTAATTTAGCATTAATTAATTAGTTATAAAATACTTTGTGAAGCACTGATACATTAAAGTATACCGGCTGAAGTACCCGCTATTTGCACGAGTTCATTTATAAGAAAATAAAACATTATTGATATAATCGCTGAATTTTAAGGAGAGTAAAGCCAAGTGCGCGACAATGTTTACAAAAATGTAAAATGATTTTTTAAATCATTGCTCAAATTATAATTAGTTTTAAGCGAACTGTAATTTTAAACCTCACAGAATTAGCATTTAGAATTGATGTTGAATAATGAACAATAATATAAAATTCCGATGAGAAATAATTGTATTATTTTTAATATTTAAAGTGAAAAAGACTTCAAAATGTTTTAAACCTGGAGCAGGCACGCACTCGATACTAATGGTCGAGTGGGGTTATTGAGCCACCCCAAATTTTTTTTTTTTTTTATAATTACTTTTATAGTACAAAATAAAAATCGTAATTCCAGTGAATAATTTAATTAAGAGAAAAGACACACTCACCTACTTTCAAGAACACATAAAATATTTCGGAAAAAAAAGTTTATCACACCAGGAACTTAGTCAAAACAAGTACCTTAAGATTGTAAAAAACGTTTGTCACTCCCAAAAGAGGGGGAGATATGTGACAAATATATTTTTAGTTCACACGTTAAGACTGTCAAACAGGAGGATAGTGTCAGAGCCATTGGTAACAATTAAACTGTTTTGCCAGAATTACCAATTTCGTGCACTCTGTGCTCGGTGTAACAGCTCCGGAATAAAAGTGTATTTATTACAATATGGATGTTCAAAAAAAAAATATGTAAAACGTTTTTCATTATGCTTTTTTATATGTTTGGGAATAACTCATAGAAATAAATCTTGGCCAAGTAATTCTTCAAAGAGCTCTCTGTGCTTTTCAAAATCATAAAAATATTTTACAAGGAAAAAAAAATCCCTGCAGAAATAGTTTATTTGCAACTTCCTAAATGAAAAACAAATACATAAGAGCAGGGACGTAACTAACCGTACAAGTAGGTTCGAAGGTCAAACCGCAGCAACTACACACACACACATTCTGCTGCCTATAGCTGATGTGACAATAATATAACAGTGATGAATTTTTATCTTCCTAAGATTTTTTTTTCGATTATGGGTCTGGGTTTTGTTTTTTCTCATTTTGGTTTGAAAAGAAACCGTAATAGAAGTAGAAGCTTTAATTTTTATGACGTAATATCGCAGATATATAAATTATATCTGTGTAAATGTGTATTTTTATTATGTCAGAAAGTATTTTGTTTTACTTCATTAATATAGACGCCCACGATAATAGAGCAATTCTCCGAATCGAAAAATACCCCATTAATCCCTTTTTAATCGCCCAAGAAATATCCTTGCAAACCTTTAACTACAATTTTTTTTCAAACCTCTCAATCACCCATTTCAGACAGACTCCCTCTCCTCCAATAGGAGCAGAGCGAGCTGACCAATCCCGACCGCTGCTCTCATAGCGGTTTTTTTTCAAGTCTCGTACATCCACCCCGCCCACCCCGAGTGGCTGCATCCCGATTGGCCGAGCCAAAATCACTCTAATGTTCCAAAACCCCCGATTTTTCGCGCAGCTCCCAGACGGCCCTCGCAGGTGTTGCGGCTCGCCGCATCGCCTGTGCCCGGCTTTTCCCACTTCCTCAAATAAACTTACCATTTATATTTAAATTTCAAACTTTCCACTGATACTCTATACTTCCCCCCACAACAAGTAACTCCTATTCCTTTTTTTACTTGTATATTTTTGTTTAAAAATCAGAATGAATTTTTCTGAAGTAGGAAATCAAATTATTTTTCAGCTTTTCCCTTCCATTTTATTTTGGTTAGTTAGTTTTCTATCCATTGAATAAAACATATATAATGTATATGTTTATATCCAGAGCTGTGTTATCGATCGCAGAAAATAGGAGTATTGGAGGGTGCTTAGAGATTGATTGATGCCCTTGCATCTACTTGACACCATTTCCAAGAAAATCTAGAACACATTTGGTAATGTTCGTATTTTAGTCTTAGAAATGAAAAATTGAATTAGATTGTTTCTGAAAACATTGATTCAAGTTTTAAATATATTTTTTCCACTTTTTGTTGTTGTTGCTGTTTTCTGAGTAAGCTATTTTTAAGATAACGAGTTATAGGGCCGGCTGGGAAGGATTCATATCACTCATTCGAGTCCTGATATTCCTCTGCTGCAGTTTTTCTCAAACTGTGGGGCGTGCCCCTCTAGGGGGGCGTGTTAACTCTACAAGGGGGCGCGAGCTTATTGGGAAGTTGAAAATAAAATTTATTTACAAAAATTATTATTTCACTGAAAGTAAGCAAACAAAATGCATTCTGACATAATAAAGAATAAAATTAATATTTACACTGATATAATACACTTATAAATGTATTAGTAATGCACAACGTATTTTATATAATTGCTTTAACAATATAAAGCTAAGAACAAGTTTAATAATTACAAGTGACCCCATGAGCTTGTCATGTATAATTATACACAAATATTAACACTTATCTTGGTAATTTCTACGGTTTATAAATAATCCTAACATGTAGGAGTGCGTATGAGATGTATTGTGAAAGGGAAAAAATGAATAAATAAGAGAAATCCTCCGATATATATATATATATATATATATATATATATATATAAAAAGTAAATCCCTCGCAAACACTGTCAAGGTTTTTTATTGCGTTCCAAAGCCTTCAGAATAATTTTAAGGATATCAGTGCACAGAAAAGATCGTACTTCGGAAAGACGTATATATACGTCCGAGGAATTTAACGCACGGGTTGAGAGAGTCGTATATACACGCTGGTGGTACTTAAGAGGTTAAAGACGTATTGTAGCTTTAGCGTCAAAGTATTATAAAATTTCTGCATTGTTATTTGTATGGAAAAGGGGCGTTAAGAAAATTTTATTTTTGAATATTGGGTCGCAAATATTGAAAGTTTGAGAAACACTGCTCTGCTGAATACTTACTGCTATCACACATGATATAGAACTGGATTGTAAACTTTCTACATGAAGTGATAGAAATGTAAAAGGAGGTTTTTATTCTAATATCAATTTAAAATTATGAGGTTGTCATCTATAATATGCAGTGTACCTTCACTAAAACCTTAAAAAATAGGTTTCTAACAATGGAAGGAATCCCTTAGAACCTTACTTTAGCATAATTTTATATGTTTCTTTTCATTATGAATTTTTGCACTAGTGAAAAAGCCGTGATAATTCTCTTTCGTGTAAATGTCGATTTGAAACGTGTTACATTAAACTTTTCTCATAAGTTCAAATATTCTTATGTATAGTATAAAATATCTCTATTGAGTAGAATGCTTGCAGAACTCGTAATCTTACAAGTATTTCAATAATCTACTGCAAATATGTGTAGTCATTGAACATCCGTTTCTTACTTTCATTATTCTTTCCTTAGGGGCTTGACAGCCCAGGCTGGACCTTGGCCTTCTCAAGAAATCTTTTCTAGGCCAGCCTTCATCCTGCTAAAGTTCTACAATTCTTAGTTCTCAAAACTAGGAGATGTTTTTCTGGGTCATCAATCTATCTAATATTTGGCCTGCCATTTCTCCGTGTGCCGATTGGTTAGACATTAAAGACTTTTTTAGTGGTGTGGTCTTCGTCCATCCTGACAAAATGACCTGCATATTTAATTCGCTGTATTTTGATGAAGTTAACGATGTCAGATTCGTTTTATGAGTGATAGAGCTCGAAATTTGATCTTTTTCACCGCGTTCCAATTTCCTGAATTTTCTAAAAATAAATCTTCCTTTCGTAGATACTTATCATGTCCTAATATGTTTGAGACTTGGACAGAGTTTCACATGTATAGGTTAAAACAAATGCATGCTTGAAAGATTTTTTTATAATAAAACCTTTGTTTTTCTTTTGATTAAATTCGATTTCATATATTTTCGTATTCCATTTAGCCCATATCTATTAGCCATAGTAATTCTCTTTCGGATTTTAGTAGCAGTTAAAACAAAAGCAGTGCCAAATATGTGCTTCTTTTTGTCTTAACCATAAACAATATCGTGTGATTTTTTTCGATAATTCCTTCTCCTATCCATTTAACTCAGTGCTTCTCAAACTTTCAATACTGGCGCTCCCCCCTTTTCGATCACAATTTTTTTCGCGCCCCCCCTTATACATTAATAATGTACTGAATGCAATAATAATGCACTTTGACGCTAAAGCTACAATAAGTGATCTTAATTATAAACCATACAAATTAGTAACATAAGTATTAAATTTTGTATTCTACTTTTAAGCAAAATAAATAAATAAATAAAATAATAGGATAATTATTATGCTATTTTTCCTTTCTCTAATTTTTAAATTGAACATATTGCAAAATAAGGTGGCTGCTTAGAAGGCAAAATATAGATATCAGCTTTTTTAGAAAAAAGAACTCAGTGGATCAATTTCTAATCATAAGCATTCCTTTGAAAAATTTGCTCTGTAAGACAAGCCCATGGAAGTCGCTAATACTTATTAAACTTGTTCTTAATTTAGCATTAATTAATTATTTAGTTATAAAATACTTTGTGAAGCACTGATACATTAAATGTATACCGGCTGAAGTACTCGCTATTTGCACGAGTTCATTTATAAGAAAATAAAACATTATTGATATAATCGCTGAATTTTAAGGAGAGTAAAGCCAAGTGCGCGACAATGTTTACAAAAATGTAAAATGATTTTTTAAATCATTGCTCAAATTATAATTAGTTTTAAGCGAACTGTAATTTTAAGACTCACAGAATCAGCATTTATAATTGTTGTCAAACAGTAGCGCACACAGGAATTTATCAAGAGGGGGGGTCGGGGCTCGAAAGTTCACCAATCTTATATCAGGTTCCTTTTGATTTTGTCGATTTTCGGGAACAAAACACAGTAAAAAACTAATTCTTGAAAAAATAATTAGCATTAATTAATAAAATTAATCATTAATAACAAATACTTAATTAAATTTTGCGTACTATAAACTTAGAACTATAATCAACTGGAAAAAATCAAAGGGCTTTGGGGGGGTCCGGACCCACTGATGTTAAATGATCAATAATATAAAATATCGATGAAGAATAATTGAATTATTTTTAATATTTAAAGCGAAAAGACTTCAACATGTTTTAACCCGGGAGCAGGCGCGCACTCGATACGGTCAGGGTTATTGAGTCACCCCAATGCTTTTTTTTTTTATAATTATTTTATTGTACATGATACAAATCATGATTCCAGTGAATAATTTAATTAAGAGAAAGTTTACTTACCTACTTTCAAGGACTTTTCAATTTTTCTTTGGTAATAAATAAACAGTTTTGCCAGAATTAACAATTTCTTGATCTGTGTCCCGCGGGACCACTTCCAGGTAAAAAGTGTATTCATTATGATAATATGTATGTTACTGTAAAAAAATTGTGTGAAACGTTTTTCGTTATGCTTTATATGTTGAGAATATTTATAAAAATATGTCTTGGCCAAGTAATCATTCATGTGCTTGTGTGTGTGTGCTCTCCGTTGTTTTCCAAATATCATAAAACTCTTTTGCATGGAAAAAAGCGCAACAGAGAACACATAAAAAAGGGTCATAACTAACTGTACCAATAACTTAGAAGGTCAAACGGATTACAGCTATAATGTGCAGTATTTCAAAAATAATGACAGGGATGAATTTTTTATGTTCCTAAATTTTTTCGATTCTGGGACCTGTTTTTTCTCTGAAAGAGTAGTATGTTAGGTTAAAAAAAAAGCGCAATAAAAAAAATCTCTCATCATGGGATTACAGCAAATCAAATAAAAGTTTTTTTTATTTGGTTATAGGATCAAAGATAACTAATTAGGTATTGAAGAAGTTTTTATTTTTGCTGACTTAATATCGCGCGCGCGCGCCTATAAATTATATCAGAGTAAAAGTGCATTTTTTATTATGTCTGAAAGTATTTTGTTTTAATTCATTCCAGTAAACAAAATATTTTTTAAATCTTTTATTTTCGATATGCTCGCGCCCCCGTCGTATGATCATCGCACCCCCCAGGGGGGCGCGCCCCTCAGTTTGAGAAACACTGATCTAACTTCCTGTATAGGTAGAATTTCCATTTGATAAGTGTCCATCTGCTCGATTAGCATTTGCCTTTTCTGTACAAAGACCAAATAATCCCAAATCCTATTTTCAAGTCATTTTAACCTTTTCGAAATCGTTTCCTAGAAGTTAGTCTGGATATATTTTTGTCTTGAGATTTCATAATAATAAGTTTTTTTAGGGATAGCTATACACTCTACCCCCGAACCAGAAGAATCTGTCCCATTTTAGTCGCCTTCTACGACACGCAAGGGCCAAGTTGGGACCATTCTTTCACACTTAGTCACCACACGGATGTTACATAGATCAGACATTCAAAAATACGCGACTTGTGTATTATACTGTCGACCAATTTCACAAAATCAAAGGACATCTCAAAATAAAAAAAAGTTATGGGAATCCCCCTGGATTCCATCCTGGACATCAAGATTGAATTGAGGCAAAGAACGACTAGACGAAATTTTTACAATAACAAATTATATTTATTCACTTAAATCAATTATCAACCATCTAATTACAAAGATTTATCAAGATGCCTACGTCAATGTGATTGACCCTCACTATTAAATTAAATCATGAAATATGATATTTATTGAATATTAAACTCAATATCGAACGGCACTACCGGAATAAGAGAACCGAGAGATACACGCAATTTGAATTACTAGCATTCATTAACTTCCCACTGACTATATTATATATTTAATCTTATGATCCGATAATCTAATTTTAAATATCACCTGCCTTTTACTCCCTTACTTTCCAGGTGGATCAAACTTTCCAATTGTAGATCGCTGTCTAATAATCAACGAGACGCTAATCGCACAATCAACTTGAATCTTCTTAGAACTCCGTCAACCTTTCTCTTGGTGTATAACCTCTCCTGCTAACTTACAACACTCTCCTTAAATGCTTTGACTACTTTGCAAATCCCGGTTTCTTCTTTGAGAGTTGGTTGGAAATGTACGCGAATTTACAATCCCCAAAGCCGCCCAAGAGTATTAGTGATAAAGTGCAGTACAGATCCTTCACAAAGTGCTAAATGCTGCATCGTTTCCACGCATGCGTGGAAAAAAATTCTTGAATGCTTCTTTCGTATTAGCGTAATCAATGAATGATGATTTAAGATAAATAAATTCTGCATTTAAATAATACGGATATACTTAAAATATATGAAAGGTCTACTAACCATATTATTCAGTCCATCAAAATACCATAATTTTTCCAAACTCGCGAAAATTAATCGTTATGTTGAAGACACCACATGTTTGAATCTAAATGCTGTGTTGCAATTTCTCGATGTTTCTTGTTTCCTCATTTTGCTGAAATACGTAGTATTTCGGACACTTAAGTATTGTACTATATTATTGGATATACTCCACTGGTTTTTATTTTGTAGAAAACAACTTCCCCAAATTCTAATCATCTTTCACAAAAAAAATAAAGGAATATTACGAATTTCAAAAGATGTCATTTTGAGTAAGCACGCCTAAGGTTATAATGGAGTATAAGTAAAAACGGCGCTATCTATAAAAAAAGGGGAGGGGGAAGACTTTCCGAGGAAACGCGAACAAGATTGTGTTTGCTCATATGATGGAACATTTTTCTACAATTGGATGCCTAACGCTGTCAGTTGGCTGCATTGGAGACACTTTTTGATGTGATTGAATTGATCGATTGTATAATATGTAAGTACCGAAAAATTTCATTGGAAAAATACTCCGAAATTGTGTCAAACCAAAATTATACTATATGTAATGTACACAATTCGCAATCATATTTCAAGCAGCATTCGTAATTTTTTCTGTAAACATTTTAAGCATACCGAACAAAAATATGAGACGCTTTTCTAATTGATTAATATGCTGTTACACCACTATCTCCTTAAATGGCATCTTAAACGTTCTTTAACCATTATAAATCAATCCCTTCAAAATAAAACTTTATTTCCCTTCCTACACAGAGATCTTTGGACACATTCAGGTTTGAAAGCTTCATCAGTATCCTTTCCTAATCAAGAGTAATTGTCATTGGGATATAAAAAATCTGGATCCACATTGGACCCTGTTTTCCGTTTTCATTGCTGAACTGCGCAATGACGGGGCTGTTTTTGTATTTTAGGAGAATTTCTTTTCAATGCTTGTTAATCTGGGACTTGTATGGGATGCACGGCTAAATGTTCCCAATCTAAGCTATTCACGCTCGAGAATACTTTCTGAAATGGATTGACAAGGTTCGGCATTGGACATCTGAAGCGTTTCTTAACGAGTTTGGTACTGAAAAGTACAGTGAATATTGTTTAACACGAAACTGAGGGGACCTGAAATATTATTTCGTGTTAAAAGAAATTAGTGTTAAACGATATTGCAAAAAAAAAATCTATAAAAGAGCATTTTACTTACTTAGATATGTATATATGCATGTATTTATTAAAAATCAATGAAACAAAAACTTTCACAAAATTTTAATAAAATTCAATGTAAAATTTTCTTTTGAAAAAAAAAACATTTACTGAATTAATGGAAAATAATCTGATATTTTTTCTTTATGTTGATCTGATATTTTTCTTTTAGCATCAAACTGCTAACAAATTGTTCAATTCCGTTCCTTTTATTATTCATTTCCTCATTGGAAAATGCATTTTAAGAACTGCGCATATTTTTAATGATGTTCCTCATTTTATTTGAACATTGGAACACAGGAGAATTATTATTCATTTCATTTTCGTCACCTAAATCTACACCAATGATATTTTTTGAGTTTTGAACAAACTCTTTGTCTTTCATAATTGGTGCTGTACACACATTATAATCATCTACTGCAACGAAATACAGTAAGATAGTTCAGTGATAATATCTATACTGGGATTTTCCTCATTTTGTTCATTCTTAGAAGGAAAATCTGTTCGTATTAAGTGATTTTCCTTTTTTGTTGAGAGGGAAAAAAATGCTTGAAAATTAATAGTATTTTCTCAGGACCATTGCACTCGTATTATTTCATGTTAATCGATATTTCGTCTTAAGCGTTTTCGTGTTAAACGTATTTCTTTGTAGTTGTTAAATCTTTTCCGTTTGAAATGGATACTGTTGACTATGGAAGATGATACTCCAGTACAATAATTTTTTAAAAACTATGTCCATGCTTTAGATAAAAAACCCGCCACGATTTTGCTGTTTATAAATACCTGAAATTTATAATCAATAGTTTAATCTAAAACACAAATGATGTAAGTTTCCTACTTTTAAAAAAGCTTAGAAATTGATAAAGATGATCAAAAATTTTATGATAAGTTACATGGAGATTGTTACGGTAAATTATTTTATACTTAAACTTTCTCCCCGTGATTTAATGATTTTTCAAACGGAGGGTGTTGGATTCGACCGACAAATTGGTAGTAGGCAGCATGGGGATGAAAAATCAGCAAAGAACATGGGATCGTAAACCATGTTTCAGAGTAATTCACAAAAATAGTTATTAGGGATGAGATGTCGAGTGAATTGAAAAGGGGTAATACACGGTAAGAAATACATTTATTAGACGTAAAGCATGTTTACAATACGAGCAATGCATCACAGCTCGACGTCAGAAATGCTACGACGAATGCTTATCACAGAAATTGTTCGAAGTTGTGGCCGCGTAGGTCATATCTCAACCAACACCGACAGAAGTTTTGTCATATGGCTTCAAACAAATTCGGTGTGCTGGTGCCTGAAGCGACAACGATCCGTGCCACAAGATCCTCCAATGTAACCACCGACGTCTCACACACAAGCGATTTCAAGTGACCCCAGACGAAGAAATCAAAGGGATTGAGCTCCGGGAAACGTGGAGGCAAAACAACAGGTACACTGCGTCCAATCCATTTCCTGGAATATGTAGCATAGGGGTAAATAAAAAAATATGCTGTTGCACCATCGTGCTTGAACCACACGTTCTGGTGCGTAGTGGCTGTTTCTCCTTGCAACTACTCTAGTAGAAGAGAGTAATTTGCCTATATATATGCATGTACATTTCTTTAACCCTACCCTTCATGCCTTTGTCCCTCCCCCTTCATCTAGTTCAGTGTCCCCCTGACGACTACTATTATTGCGATTTTCACTGACTAACCGGGTTGTGACTCCATGTTGTATATTGATTTTTCATCCCCAGGAACACCCTGTATATTGTGTTGATTGAAAGGTTTTTACTGTTGTCTGATATTTAGTTTAGTATGAGAAATGCTTTTTAAGGAAATAAAATAAACGACGGAAAATATTTTACATTAATAAGCTTTTTATAGTTGTGCTTACGTGTTTAAAGCTTCGTTATTAGTTAGAACTTATATAATAATTCCTGATTAAAATGCAGTTCACACGCGTACGTATAGAACTATTTTAAATTTGCTTAATGAACTATTGTCTAATTTTATGTAGCAATAACAGTCCAAAACAGTGAGCAATGAAACGTTAGAAATATTCCTGAAACAATTACAGCGCTGCAATATATATATATATATATATATATATATATATATATTTCAGGTTTACAGAATTTAGCCTTTCTTCTTGGCATTTCTTAAAAAGAAAATAGTTAAATATTTTCCTTTTGCATTTTCTAAAATTTCATCAAGTTTACTTCATTTCTTTCATTATTAATTCAGCTTTGTGCAAAATTATTTGCTTGAAATTAAATGTTTAGTAAAACTTTACAAATTTTATTTTTAACTTTTCGATAAAATTTGAAATTTTTTCCCGAGTGCATCATATATATTTAGAATTATATATTCCTATAATTCAAGATAAGTTAAGGTTTATTTACGAGATGAAGATTTACATCCAGAAATTTTTCTGAAATATTTCCTAAAGTAAAGTACTTTTACTATTCTATAATGTGTCCGGAATACTTAAGTGTTTTGGAACATACTAAATATTGATCTGTTTTTCTTCATATGCATAAAATAACATAGAAAAAACATAGATTGTAACATAACCAATCCATTAATGTGTATTTCATTACTTTAAAAAATTCATAATATAATAAGTTGTAGATTTCAAAATGTTGCATAAATTAAAAAAAGTATTTTCAAACGATTCCTATCAACTTCTATAATTAGAATTAAAATGCTAAATAATTTTACGATAAATAATGCAAAAGTCGTTATTTTATTTTGTAATAAAATCTACAAGAAAAATGTACTTCGCTAAAAATGAATTTCGCTAGCTCCTTTACGCATAATATACGAATCCCTTCAGGTAAAGTACAAAAGTTAATTAGAAATTTTTTACCACCACCATTAATTTTCTTTAACTACAAGTAATTTTAATTAATTATAAATAGCGTGTTTATATATTAAATTTCATAACGCAATACAGTACTGTTTTATAAATTATACCAAAAAAAAGTTTTCAAAACATTCCGAAATTATTTTATTTATTTACTCCTTTCACTTTAAACAACCATTATTATTACTAGAAATTAATCACGCGAAGAATTATTTAATAATTCCCTTAAGTCTAAATCAGTAAATTAACGTAAATTTAATAACTAATTAAGTAGGATGAAGAATAGTAAAATACTAGGATTTACTGACTTTATAAGAAAAATAGTTTAATGAAAAATTTGATTGATTAAATGTTTTTCTTATTTATTTCAAATTTATGTGAAATTTTATAAATGATGCATAGATGATGTTGACATGTTATCCATACTTATTTAATTTATACATACATTTGATTATATTTCTTTTTCAAAACATGATAAATTAAATTATGTAGTAAATAAAAAAAAATGTTATAAATTGATTTACGAAATAATAAATTTAGTTTCCAGAAACAAACATATGCGGTAGATTCTTCTTTTAATTAATAATAATTCACATCAAAAAATGTAAAATAATTAGATTTGGGAGATTTATTTAGTTATTTAATATCTGATCTTTTTTTATATGATATAAATGGGCATCGCCGGATATTTAAATATGCACAATTAATATGAAATACTATTTTCGTAAAAGTAACTTTTATTCATACTTATTATATTTGAATACATTCAAATTAATTCCAGACTTTTGAATTATTAAATGTTTTAAGAATATCTCATGTAAAGAAGTACATAAATATTGTAATTAAATAAAATCTGGAAGTATTTTAGCAAACTCATCTTTTACGGTTGATTGAATTTTTTTCTTATTACTTGTACAAATATTGAAAACCATGTACATGAAAAGTTTTTTTTTAAAATATCGATATAAAACTATTCTAAAAAGGGGAAACAGAAGCACTAAGAATTTCAATCATCAGTTTATTTCTGTGTTTTGAACTATTACTCAAATAAATGAAATAATGAGCAAATATTTGATTTCATGTTAAACAAGTGTTTTATTTTGTTAAAATACGAAGGAATTTTTTTAGATCTCAAGCCTCTTATAAATTAGGTGTTAAAGTTGGGAAACAATTTCTCTTTTAACTTGAAAATTACTATTGTGCTATTGCTGAGACATATTCTTAATATTTAGAATCTTCAAATGCAAAAATAACTGAAAAAATGTATTTGTTGGATATTATATTCATCTTAAGTTTCTTTTTCTCCATCTAAATTCTTCATCAAAGCATTAAAATCTCAATTAGTGACAAACGATAATTTTCAGAGAAAGCTTTACGTCTTCTAATCCAAACAATTCAAGAAAATGGTTGACGCCAAATAGATTGAAAGGAATATAAAATTAGACCGAACATCACCGAGAGTAAATTATCATTTGCTATGCCTCTGTGGCCAATAGTTGGTGAAAAATAAATTATTACATTAAACTGGTTGTTTTTCAGCTATTTTAAACTTTTCATGGAAGAGAACTGAGTCATTTATAAAGAAAATATATACCTTAAAATCCGGCGTATAACGCGCACATATACTTTCAAGCTGCATTTTTTAATTTTTAGCTATATTCCACGTATAATGCGCACCCTCTTTTTAACGGAGGAACTTGAAATGTACGTATGCAATGCTATTATATTTTGAAGTCGTTTATTCGAGGTATTATCTTAGGTTTTTGAAAAAATAGTATACTTCTAGAACTCTACAATCCCTTAAGTTCATTAAGTATGTCATTTCTTTTAAATAAACAGTATTCAGATCTAAGTAGAAGTCTAATTTTTTTATCCTCATCTCTTTTTTTTTTTATTTTTAAAGCTTTCATTTTTTATACCCAACGTATTACGCTCTCTTAAATTTCTTTCTTATTTTATGTGTTAGAAGTGCGCTTTATACGCCAGTTTTTAAGGTATTTCTCATTGTTGCACTGTCTATTCCGTAAATGGAACATACTCATTCGAATAATTTAATGATGTGAAGCTACGTTATTTTCTAAACACTTTTTAAAATATGTCTTTGAAACATAAATGTTGGGACAGACATCACCTAAGTAAACTCCTGCTTCGAATGTGTTTGTAAATACAATTTGATTCCAATGCTACTACACTTTTTTTGCTTTCAGCGGCAATAGTTGCGCACTAAACAGAAAAGCTGAAGGTCATTCGGGGTAACTCAGCCACCTCAATTCTTTTTTTTTTACAATTACTTTCATTGCACGTGATAAAAACCGTAAAGGGAGTAAATGATTTGATTAAGATAAAGTATACTTACATACTTTTGATAACGTTTTTCATTTTTCGTTCATAATTTGAAAAAAAACCTATTAACTTGAACTAAAATGTTTCAAATGTATGCGACTTTAATAAGGGAAACAATTCACGAACAATTTTCGTTAACATTACAGGAATTATATTTGTAGGCAAAACTGTTATATTTTGTTCAAGTTGTGGAGATCCCCCTGGGTCTAACCCTTGACACTAAGATTAATCTGAGGCAAAGAATCACTAAGAGACGTTTTGTATAAAAAATAATTTATTATTTCAAGTCTAAAAAAAAACTCTAATAACATATAATATTTCTATGTTACGTCAAATAAAGGGTGTTTTTTTAAAGGTATAGAATTTTAAATTTCAATAAAACAACGATATATTATTCGATTAACATGGTTTTTATTCGAAATATAATCTTGTGGCATTACATTTTAAATAGGATTTCTGGCATAGGATTGCCACGGCTGGCTCGGATGTAGTCCAATCTGGACGTCCAATTTTCGATGACTTTTTCCAACATTTGTGGCCGTATATCGGCAATAACACGGCGAATGTTGTCTTCCAAATGGTCAAACGTTTGTGGCTTATCCGCATAGACCAATGACTTTACATAGCCCCACGGAAAATAGTCTAGCGGTGTTAAATCACAAGATCTTGGATTCCAATTTACAGGTTCAAAACGTGAAATTAGGCGGTCACCAAACATGTCTTTCAATAAATCGATTGTGGCACGAGCTGTGTGACATGTTGCGCCGTCTTGTTGGAATCACAGCTCCTGGACATCATGATTGTTCAATTCAGGAATGAAAAAGTTAGTAATCATGGCTCTATACCGATCACCATTGACTGTAACGTTGTGGCCTTCATCGTTTTTGAAGAAGTACGGACCAATGATTCCACCAGCCCATAAAGCGCACCAAACAGTCAGTCTTTCTGGATGTAACGGTGTTTCGACATACACTTGTGGATTAGTTTCACTCCAAATGCGGCCGTTTTGTTTGTTGACGTAGCCATTCCACCAGAAGTGCGCTTCATCGCTAAACAAAATTCGCTTATGAAAATCGGGAACAACGGCAATCTCGTTTTGGGCCCATTCGACGAATCTACGCCTCGCTTGATGATCGTTTTGATGAATTGCCAAACCAAACTGAGAATAAATCCCTTGACAGCTGTTAAATCGTTCGCCATCTTGAAAAGTAATGCCAACTTAAACTTCTATACCTGGAAAAAAACACTCTTTAAAAGGATTTACCTTTTATATTAAATTAAATTACGAATTATGCAATTAATTAATCATTATTTCAAGATCAAGTAAGGCCTATTGAAATAGGAGGTCCAAGAAATACACGTACTCGGATTATTACTTTTCACTAACTTTAAATAATTTGACTAAACTAACGCTTAATTTAAGCGTACATAAATTATAGTTACCGCTGGTTATATCAGCTTTCCCGTTCTTCAGTAGAATAACAGCACTACGTTTTTACTATTTTAATATCCTGGAATCCTCTAAATTTGAGGTTACTGTTGCTTGCTCAATAGCCTTCCTCATCATTCCTGCTAGCTTACAACGCTCGACTTAAATACCTTATCTACTTTGCATATCTCGTTAATCTTTTTGGAGTAGATTGGAAATATACGCGAATTTATAATCCCCAAAAAGACGCCTAAGAAGATTAGTGGAAAGGTTCCGTACAGATTCGTCACAAAGTTATTGTCGTTTTTTTGTCCCTAGGTGATCGACAAATGTCATACTGAACTTTTTATTGATTTGGCCTTTTTGACAGTGCGCTGTGTGTCTTATGGTACACTTGTGGCTTTATATCTTTTTTGATGCAGTTCTTCAAGTACATTTGCAAAACATATTTTCTTCATCCAAACGTTTCATGTTCATCGCTTTTCTCAAATTTCATTTTGCGATCATAATTAATATCCTTTATTCACCAAGTTCCTCTCTTACAGGATCCATTTTTTGTTCTGAAGTTTCCACTTCTTCCAATATATATATATAACAGATGCTCTTATTTCTGTTTTTATATTCAGTTAGTTTACATTTATTAAAACCATAATGAGTCGTACAGTACAGCAATCAAAGCCACTAAATCGTTCACAGTGGTAAAATGTGGCCCAGTGCTTCTCAAATTTTCAATATTTGTGACCAGTATTCAATCATAAGTTTCATAGCGCCTCCCCCTCCATACAATTATAATGTATGGAATTCAATAATGCTACAGTTTGATACCAAAGCTACAATACGATTTTAGCCTCATAAGTACCACCGGCGTATATAAACGTCTTGCTCAGCCAAAGCATTAATTTTTCTGGACCTATATATATACGTCCATTTGACAGTGTTTGAGAAGGATTTACTTTTTTCAGAGAGGATTTGCTTATTTATCCCTTTTCTTCTCCCCCTCCTCCTTAAAAAACATCACATATGAGCATCTATGTAGAAAACGGTGGAATTCGGGAACGAGTCGCGTAACTTTTATTCGGCAATTAAGGCTTTAATTGTAAGCCGTACAAATTATCAAGATAAGTTTTAATGCAAACCCATAAGGTCGGTGGTAATTAGCAAACTTATTCTTAACTTAGTATTGTTAAATTAATTATAAAATACATCGAATAGACTGATACATTTATAAGTGTATTGTATCCGTGTAAATGTGTATTTTATTTTTTATTATGTCAGAATGCATTTTCTTTGTTACTTACAGTAAATTAATAATTTTTTTAAAATAATCTTTTTTTCACGACTTTTTAATATGTTCGTGCCCCCTCGTAGAGTTATTACGCCCCCCAGGGGGATGCGCTTCACAGTTTGAGAAACGCTGATGTAGCCTGTTTGAAGGAAATAATTCAAAACAAATGTCGTCGCTCCAGAAACTCAGTCGCACCAAGTTCTCTAGGATTGCAAAATACAATTGCCACCTCCAAAAAAGAGTAAGATGCGTGATATTTTAGTTCCCACAAGGACTGATATATAGGAAGATATAGTCAAGGTCATTGGTATGAAATAAGCAATTTTCTAGACTTAAAGATTTCTTGAGTCTCGGGAAATTCTGTGCCCCGCGCAACTTGTTCCGGTTTAAATCAATTAGTAAAAAATCTTAAATAGACGTACAAAGAATACATACATACTTTTCTATTTAGTAATTTTATTTCACAAGGAATTCTACCTAAAATTTAAAAGGAAATCTAATCATCCACAAACTAATTTTTCTTAAAAGTAAATCTCTAAAAAGATCTTATTATTCATTATTTTGATTGTTTGAATTCTATGATCACTTTGTACTAGTTTATATACTTCAGGAAAAACAAACAAGAGATATTACTTCCTTTTTTGAAATTCTATGAGCAAAAATTCCCATTTGGAAATCTTTGAGCAATCGAAGTATTAATAACTTACGAAAAGGGAATGCTATAATTAAGTAATTAAGAATAGGAGTAATAATTTATAAATATCGAACACATTTTTTCTATGAAGCTAAAATAATACAAAATAACAAATTGCAGTTTGAAGAGTAATTTTAACTTGTGTCTAATTATATATATATTTAAGATCGATGTTATGCTTGTATATATGATAGCGGAACTAATTACGAGTCTTGTTAAGATGTTACAATGTTTTGTATGTTATAACACTTTCTGTGACATAATTTTCTTCATTGTTTCACCAAAATTAAAGAAAACATATTTACATCAAAGAAGTCTGGTAAATAATAAAATTGTTCTTAATTACATGATATTTTAAACTTATTTTAAAAATAAATACTTTTAATTTTAAGCACTTTTATTTTGCATTTCGTATTGAAAATGTTAACATGTCTTAGTCGGAACTAATTGTGTGATAATGGTTAAATAAAACTATTATAATTCGGTACACTAAGGAATTTAATAGTTAAATAGAAAACATAAATATAAATGCAAAGAAAGTAGACGAAGTTAAGCAAATGTATTTAGATTTAAACATATTAAACAGTTAGGATCTTAAGATGTTAAACTACTGGATACTAATTTTTAGTTGATGTTTTTATAACGTAATAATTTTTCTTTAATAATGAAATACGTTTTCTACAATGATTTTCCAGATGACGTAAAATGTTTTACCTATTTTTTCATATAATATATAATCGAATCATTTAATATAATTTATATAATATAATATTAGGTTGGGGAAAAAGAAATCCATTATTTTTTCGGTAGATGGCTGTAGTGCCGATATCTTGTGAAGTATCTATCAAACAATTTCAAATTTATGCTCGTTGTCAAGATGACATTTCACACTAAAAAAAATATTTTGCTTTTTTTTTTGTTTGGTCTATTCAGTTGTGAGTCACAAGGTGTTAAAAATGGAAGACAACAAAGAGAAAATTCAGATCTTTTTTCAATTTTTCTTTGATAAAAGCGAAAGTGCAAGTCAGGTGACTGAAATTGTGAATGGTGTTTATGGCGCCGATACTGTAGCAGCTAATTGCGTGCAATTTTGGTTTCGTTGATTTCGTTCAGATATTTTTGATGTTAAAGATGCACCTCGCACAGGCAGGACTGTTGTCGATAATGTCATTAAATTTACAGAAATAATCGAAATTTCCCCGCATGTTAGTAGTCGTATCATCGCCTAAGAGCTAAAAATCTATCATAAAACAGTTTTAAACTATTTGCGCAAAGTTGGAGGCAAAAAAAAGCTCGATGTTTGAGTGCCACATTAATTAACACCAAACAACATGATGGATCGAATTTCCATCTGCGAAGCCTTGGCCAAACGGAATGAAGTCAACCCATTTCTCAAACGGATGGTGACTGCGGATGAAAAATGGGTCGCGTACTACAATATTGTGCGAAAACGTTCGTGGTAAAAGTGCGGTGAAACAGCTCAAACGGTGGCCAAACCAGGACTTAGGGGGTAGTCCAATTCCTCATTTTGTTTATTTCGACGTTTTGGACCTACTGTGTATTGGGTGGGACTGGAAAAGAATCTCATTTATTAGTAGTTGCTTCCGCATGACCAATCACTAAATTCAGATCTCTACTGTCAACGACTGGACAGCTTGGATTTAGCGATCGACCAGAAATGGTCACAATTGCCCAACAGAAGATTGTTGTATTCCATCAGGACAACACTAGGCCACACACTTGTGTAGTGACTCGCCAGAACCTCTCGGAGCTTGGTTGGGAAGTTTTAATGCATCCACCATATAGTCCGGACCTGGAACCAAGCGATTATCACCTTTTTCTCGTATTGCAAAACTTTCTGAGTGATAAGAAATTGTGATGAAGAGAAGATTGTGAAAATCAATTACTAGATGTTTTCGCCAATAAGGACCAATACTCCTATGAGAGAGGCATTATGAAGCTACCTTTAAAATGGCAACAAATTACACAGCAAAACGGTGCATATTTGACTCATATAGGACAATCGGAAGCATGTTAAATAAAGTCTTGATTTTCATGCAAAAGTAATGGATTTCTTTTTCTTCAACCTAATGTAATCCATTTAATATAATGCAATCCATATAATATAATATGATCCATATAATATAATATAATACATACAGTGTAATACATTTCATTTTTATTCTGTTAACTATATGCTTTCTTTGAATATAGACATACACCAATTTATAATACAAAATTAACACATTATTTCGTCGACAAACTGCTATGTTTCATCTACTGTTAATTTAATTATCTCCTAAATAAATGTAATAATTCTCCAAAAGCATTCGTGGCTTTGTTTCCTCGAATAATTATTTTATTGATTCATCCGATTTATTTGATATATTACTTATGCACTTTCCAAATATTTTGCCCAGTATACAAACGAAATTAGTTCATCTATCAATTTGCCAATGTTATTCAATATTAATCTGTGTCCAATCTATTTATTTTGCTGCTTCGTAATCGGTTTTGACACTTTCAATTATCTTATTTATTCATTTGCTTAGCAAATATTTATTCCCCGACGTTGATGTCAATCTTGTTTAACACTTTGATTTGTCCTTGGCAAGTGCTTAAGATTTAAGAATATGAAATATATTGATTGATTAATTTTTCCTGGTCCTATTTATTTAAGGTTCTTCATTCCCTGCATCGAAGAATAATACAAATATAGTAGATATGAAGAAATTATATAAATTCTGTTGAAAAATTTTTAACCAACATTATTTAGCCCTATGCACTGTCTTTTTTTCTAGTAACGTCATGTTAAAATGTTTTTTGTTATAAGATGGATTTAGAAAAAAAAGCTTATTAGTTTAAATTAATTTACTTTAACCTCGGGGGTGAGCGCGAGGGGCACTGAGTCACCCCAGGCTCACAAAATCTTTAAGGTATCCGAACACGTTGAAAATGACGAAATTCGGTCAAGACAGATATTTTTGTTTTCTCTTTTATTGAATAGAGCCAACTTTTGGCTTGACAAAACATATTTTGTTTTGTTTCTTCTCTACCTAGAGGCCAAGCTACACGCATTTTTATAAAGTTAGAAAAACCTGAAGTGGGTCTTTGATCTACCAGAAGGTGGCATTTAAATTACTCGAAATCTATCATGGCGAGTCTGATTACGCAAAATATTACTAATGTATTTCTATAAAACTTTTTAAACCTGATATTTATGCTATTTTCTAGAGATTGTACTAAAATATTGCTTATTGTATGAATATTTTTTGAGTTAGGGCTTGTTATTTAAATAATGGCCTCATAAGGAATGTGATTTTTCTTACAATGTTTACTCAATCAACTCTAAAACTTTCAAATTTAACTAAAGCATTAAAATTTTTGTACATTCTCTAGATAAATGCAACTAGATTGTTTTGGTAATATTTTTACTAATATAAGTTTATTACTTTTTTCTTTAATTGCTTTGAAGTTTTACAAAAATGTTGCTAAAATTTCACTTATAATTGTGATTTCTGTGAAATTTAGGCAATTTATTTTTAATATTATTAGTTAAATATTAGTATTTATTGGTATTGAGTCCTAAAAATGCCTTTATTATGTTTAAATATGTTATTTTGTTAAAAAGTGCTCCGAGCGTGTTTGGATACCTTAACTCTAGGAAAACTGTTTATTTGCTACCAATGACATTGACAGTATCCTCCAATATGATAGTTCTCATGGGACTCAAATGTATTTTTCACATGTCTCTCTCTTTTTTGGAGTGACAAGCGTTTTTTCATAAATCTTAAGGTACTTGTTTTGACTGAGTTCACCGTGCAACAACTTTTGTTCCAAAATATTTTCCATGAACATGCTGTATTTTTTTCCTGTGAATAACTTATTAGTTTTGATTGTTCTTTTGTTCAATATTTAAGAACTTATACCTTATACTTTCATAAAACTTAAGAAGACAAGAAATACATAGTGGGGCATTGCGAACTATACAAATGTATCTTGTTTTCTTGTGATTTAGTAGATCACAAATAGCAATGTCCTCAGGCTTTTTTTTTTTTTTTGTCAAGTTGCTTTATGGTCACAAACTTGAGTCAACCGTACGTCATCAGGAACTGTTTTCTTGCTGCTGAGGAAATTTACAGGTCGTCCTTTGCACATACGACTTTAAATCCAGATATCATTTGTCTTGCTTGCCAAAGTGCTCCCTATACAAATCCTAGGAGTGAAAATAGATTCCCATGGACATTTAAAAATTAAGTTTGGTGGTAAATATATTTACCAACGTTTTAGATCTTATAAACGGTTAACCCCTTCCAGTCTCATTACATTTCTGGACTATGGATCAAAAAATGTAATTTTTTGATTCTTATTTTCAAACATAGATATCTTCTTAAATATATAATAACACCATTCGCATGCAAAATATCTAAAAAAATTAAGGACAAAAAATCAAGTTAAATAACTGAGTAATTTACCTGTAAATATGGCTTTCTATATGGCAGAAATCATTAGACTTTGGAATCAGTTCACTCTAACTGTACATATAAAGCTTAGAATACCTAGTTTTTATCTTGAATTATATAAACTTTTTGACATCTTTTGGATTTACATAAATGATTATGAATTATTTAATCAAAATGTAATCATGTATGATAAATTTGAAAACTCGATACTCTGCACATAGCCAACATTGCATTCTAGACATTAGAGTCTTGTTTCTCTTCTTACCTTCTTCTCCTTACTGTGTCTATTTGAGCACCAAATAATGCACTGTAGTCTTGGAAAAGTTTTCTTTTCTGTGTGAAGTAATTCCTACACTAGCGTGAAGGGAAGTGCTCAGTAGAAGGGTGTCCTCTTTTTGCAGAAAATTCCACGTAGTGATAATTATTTGAAACCATAAGATAACGTAAAAAATAGTTCGAGAAAGAACAAATGCATAGTGTAATTTTTCACAGTGCCCGAGCTACACTCGGGATGAGCCAGCATGGTATGTTTTGCCTGCCCGAGATATGCTCGGGAAACGATAAAAGCAAATATATCAATCATTGACAATAAAGAAGTCTCGCAACAATTTCTCGAATTCTACAAAATACAGATTATTTGTTTCTTTATTCATTTGTTGCAGAATTTCTCAAAAATTTTTAATTTTAGTTAAATGACTTAATGACGTTAGCAAGAATTGGACCTGTGCGGACCTTTTGTGATGCAAAAGAATGATTTTAGAATAATTCGCATTTTTCAAAAACTGTGTATTCATTTTTTAGTAATATGCCCTCATTCCAGAGCAATATATCCATATTCGAACAAATCCTTTCCAATTTAAAAAGAATTTGATTTTCATGTCTAAGAACATTCTTTATATTCTGTGGTCTTTTATAAATTTATTCAATTCGCTGTTTCCTTCGTGGCTGCTACTGTCATTTGAATATGATGCTCTTATTAAAAAGGCGTATTTTGGAGGTTGAAAAATCGGTTTCAAAACAAACGTGTTTTTAAACCAGAATTATATGATTACCCTGGAATTTAAAAGTTTTATTTGTAAAACAGAGATTGTTATCATAAAAATTGTAATATTATTATTTTATTTGGATTATTTAGCAAACTAATGGTATTCTATTCCAAGCTGCAAATAAAACTGGAATGAATTACAAATAGTTTTTTTTAAAGTCACTAACATTTAAATTTTATGAGACATTACTTCCATAGGCAATTATTTTGCGAAACCAACCAGCTTTAATGCGATTAAAAAAATTAATTTTCTCATTTGATAAACTCTACCTTCTACTATCCAAGATTAAAACTGATAAATTTCGAGAGTAATAGTTTCAGAAAATAATGCACATTTTAAAATTTAGTTAATTAATTTCTGGAATGTGGGTTTATTGAATTATGAATAAAGAGATTTGTCCTACTTGGTTAGAACATGAGCTTAAAATCCGAATAAAGCTTTTCTTGGAAGTTCATTGATTACATTGAGAAACAGTATATGAACATTAATTTTACAGTGTCTCCACGAAGTGGCGTATTATGTAACGTACTTGTGATTCTGGGCTAAAAGTCATTAACTTGTATTGTGAGTTGAACACTTGCATATTCTTCTCAAATACATATGGTTAAACCAAGGAGTTCAAACTTCATCTTAAAACTAATCTCTCATTTGAATTGACAGACTGTTATTCCTCTGAAAAATAGTTTCAAATTTGTAGCTATAACTTAATATTTAATAGATTAACAAAATAATCTCTTCTAATCTACTGAGGTAAATCTAAATCTTATTAGAATATTAAGAGTTAATAACATATTTAACATTTTCAGTATTATATATCATTTTTTATAAATCTGACGATACTTATAATATAGTATCTAATCGAAGAATTTGCCAAATCAAAACCCTTCAACAAATATTGCGACCTGAAGCCAATAGTGGTAAATTGTTCCCATGCATGTTCAAACACAACAATCTTGTTTGTGCGTACAGTGGCAAAATTTGGCAAATTTTTTTTAATTTTGTGCAATTTCAGTAGAAGTAGTATAATATGTAATTGCCATTCCAGCAAGATAGAATTAGTTTATTTTTGAATAAATTCAGAATTAAATAGGCTATATTTAATACGCAAGATATTTCTGAATTTCATGAGAAATTATTTATATGAACAAAACTTTTTGTTTTAAAATAATTTTCATTTATTGTATTTTTTATTAACCCAGAATATACTGTTTGCTGTATATTTTATACCGGTAAAGACCTTTAATATACAATAACTTTATATTAAAATTTTGCCTTAGCTATAAGAAAATACGAAAGGCAATGCTAATATAAAATAACAGTATCAACAAATTTTTAAACTCGGTTTAACTATTTTCCATATCTATTTTGTCTATATTTTTCAAGCAATTTCCAAGATATATTTGCTTAATTTAATCTCCTTGTACGCAATAAAATAAATTTTATATTTACGATATTTGATGATACCAAAACTTGAAATTTCTTTCATTGCAACAAAGAACGTTTTGATATCAATACTATTACGCAATATATTTATGTGCTTTTTAAATCTTAGAACTTTGGATTTGTCGAAAAGATCTTGTTTTGAAAATCATGTGCAAAAATAGCTCGTTTAACAAGCATTATAAAAAGCTCATTTGCCTTTACCAAACAGTACCTTTTAATACCCTCTAAGACAAACAAAAGGGTCAAATACAAAAAAAAGGTTATTTTCCTTTGATGATCTAACATTTTCTCAAACTCCACACACGTAATATCAATTTGATAAAGGGAGGGGAAAATCTTTTTTTTAGCCTTGTCCTTTTTACGGTCCTCCATTTTACGGCTAGTGCCGCCCTTTTACGGCCAGTTCCATTGCGAGGAGCGATTACAAAAAGTGGTTTACGAGCCTTTCTTTTTGCCTCCAGGGGAACAAATATTGGATCTCGTGAGCCTCTGGAGTGCAGCAGGGTCGTAACTTATTACGAGGCATGGGTTACGAGGATCTGTGGATGATGTAAGTTTCTAAGGAGGTGAATTGATAACGCCAGCTAATGATTGTGGTTTGTGTTTGCATCTTTGATTGTGACGATTCTGGGATAGATCGTAAAAACTCTTACCATTTGCCTCAATGGGATAAATAGGATAGTCTTTGAGGATTAGGTGTTATTCCTCGAGGGTAGAATTAGAGCTTGATTAATATTTTTCTTTGTTTATGTGGTATTATTTATGGAAAGCACCTTCGACGCAAATAATTAATTTTTTTCTATGTATTTTCCTGGAAATAGATTTTCTTCCCGGTTTTGTCTCACTAAAAACTATGGTCGAGAAGGAGGAATCAATCTTAAGAAAGGACTCAAAGTGAAGACTTATTTTGTGGTAATTTGTGCTACAGCTATCTTCAAATTTCAATTTAAAATAATTAAAATATATACAAAGTGGGACACAAAAAAAAACGGGATCACATCTGTATCTTGAAAAAAAGAGTTAAGTTTTCAACAACTATTTTGGTGACGTCATCCCACACACCTCCTTCATCCATGTGATCAGTTTCGTCTTAAGCGATCACGACAGTTGGGGAACAATTATATTCTTGAATGAACGAGCGCAACTGCATTCTGCCGGAAAACTGTCGAATTAAAATAAAGAATATTGTGAAACTTAAGAAATCAGCTATGAAAGCATCTCAAATTTTGTCCGAGGCTTATGGAGATAAACCTTCGACTTGTGCACATTTGTTTGAATGGTACAAGCGGTTTTCTGGCAAATGGGGCAGTGTGGAAGCTGATGAACGTGCTGGGTGCCCAAAGTATAAGGGGTTACAGACTCAAACATAGCAAATATTCATGATGTTAGTGAGTTCCCTCTCATTTCAGTGGTGACTATTAATTAACACAACTACATTGAAGTACTAAAAAGACTTCGTCAAAAAATTCGGAAAAAAATATCAGAATTGGGGAGTGATGGATCACTGTTGCACTAAGACAATACACCCGTGCACACGGCCCTGTTTGTTAAGAAGTATCTGA
Organism: Trichonephila clavipes; assembly: GCA_019973935.1. Lineage (NCBI taxonomy): Eukaryota > Metazoa > Arthropoda > Arachnida > Araneae > Nephilidae > Trichonephila > Trichonephila clavipes. Next base: position 634,075 of record BMAU01008162.1, on the reverse strand, counting down.
CCAGAAAATACATAAATCCTCCTTATTCCTATGATTCGGCCTCATGCGATTTTTTTTTATTTCCTACAGTTAAATCTTGCTTCAATTGATTTCATTTTACTTCAGTTGAAGACGATCAGTCAAAAACGGAAATCTCCTGAAGAGCCTTCTAAAACCCTCGTTCCAGAACGGTTACCAGCAATGGCAACACCGAGCGCAGAAGTGTGTGAATTCTGAAGTGAACTACTATGAAGGTGATAATATCACAGAGAACTGATTCTATTAATATACAATGATTTATTGGACCAGTCTCTTTTTTTTTGTGTCACCCTTCGTATTAAAACCAATAATAAACCAATTCATGAACTTTTTTGTTTGTTTCATTTCTTGAAGAGAAATTGAATAATGGTTCTAAGATTTGATCTAAAACTGTTCACAAAATGATTTTTCCTTATGATTTTCTGGTTTGTTTCTAGTCTTCTACCAACTCGGATTTCTTTGATACTTTTTCCTAAAAATAGACTTTAATCTCTTCTAGGTTTATTTTATTTCTGGAATATGGATAAAAACGTGTCAATTTTTTTATGATTTGCTTCAAACAAACATATCTTTTTAAATATAATGACCCCATTCCCTTATAAAATTACCTAAAAAATTAATGTAAGAAAATCTTTTTAAATAATTGAGTAATTTACCTGTAAAAATGGCTTTTTGTATGGCACAAATATTAGACTTTGGAGTCAATTTTCACTAACTATAAATTTTACAGCTTATAATACTTAGCTTTTATCTTTAATTACAAATTGTATTTACATATTTTACAATTAAGCAAACGATTATGAATATATTAATCAAAATTTGATCGTGTAAATGATAAATTCGAATGCATGGTATTGCTCATAACCCAAAGGCAGAATATCTGTAACACATATCTTGTTTCTCTTCTTACCTACTTCCCTTTGTTTTTTCTCATTGGGCACCAAATAATACAATCTCGTGTGGTATTAGTTTTCTTCTCTGTTGGGAGAATGCAGTCAACAAAGTATCTTTCAGTCAAGCGCGAAGGAGGATGCTCAGCAGGACATCCTCTTTTTGCAGAAAATTCAATCGATTAGTACTTTTATATTATTCGACACCATAAAATGCACATGTGAAGTGATTTGGAAAAGACCGATTGCACAGTGTAAAGTTTCACAATGCCCGAGCTACACTCGGGAAGAGCCAGGAGGGTACGTTTCGCCTGCCCGAGATCATTTCGAGAAATGCCAGTTATATTTTTACCTTATAATACTTATCACTACGTAACTCCCATCATTCAACATTATATCTATCAAACTCCTTAACTATTATTGTAAAACATTCTAATATTTTAAACAAAAATAAAACATTTATAGAAATTCAAAGCGGTTATTCGAGGGAAATTTGGAGAACATTCCTGTTTATGAGAGGTGATGCATTTAATATATAATTTCTACTTAGTGCTTTTATACATCAAACTACTACTTTCAACTTAGTGCTCTCGGTGAGTTAGGCACCTAATAAAACTAGTTCAAGATTTATGACCTCCTAAAATGTGCTAAAAGAGAGGATAACTCGAAATGTCCATAAATACTTCAAAAATAGAGAGAAAAAAATTGAATCACAAGAGAAAAAGTTCGTTATATAGAAAATGCACTTCGCTATAGAGAGGTAATTTTACGAAGAGAATCGTAAAATGTTCTTGGTTTCAGGAAAAAGTTCGCTATATAGAGGTTTGTTATATGGAGGTTCGACTGTAGTTTCATTAAAAAGTCACTATCATTTAATTTTTATTTTCATTTCTCCCCTCCAAAGGATATACTTAAATATAGTAAACATAACCCCAAATCTATAATTCACTTTATTAACCAACGTTTAAAATGCAATTTAATACAAAAGACCATGCACTTACAAATTTTGAATATCGTTGTAGATTAACAGTCAATTTGTTTTGCAATATTTTTCTTACTATGAAAAATAACTGTTACTATAACAAGAAATAAAATAAAGTAAAAAATACTCTCTACTCTTTTTTTTAAAACGATTTTGAAATAACAAGGTAGACCAATTTATTGATTTTTTTACACAAATATTCTCTTCTAGCACAATTTCTCCAAAAGTCTGAGGATTCATGTCTTTTGTACGAGGACCATTTGATAGAATTTATGACAATTTATAATAAAGAAGTAGGTTAATGACGAAGTCGAAGGAGAAGTTTGTTATTAAAAGCTGATTGAATTCGCAAGGGCATGGAATCCGCTATCAGTATGGGACAACATTGTCTTACTCATGATCCAGACATGGAGTATGCATTAAAATATCAACACACTCTGAGGTTTTGTGAAGCGGGATATCAAGTCTTAAATAAGCAACTTGAGATACTGAAAAAGGAGCTGCTAATACCATACTTAGTTACAACAAAAAATACCAACTGAACGAACGTACATTAAGGTATCGACTACGTTCGGAACTGTGATTTTGCAAAAGCGTATAAATGGATAATATTTATGATATTTAGTGTCACTTAGATTAGAAAATGTTTATAAAATTGATTTAAGAATAATATTGCAATAAAAAAATTATTTAAGTAAAATATTTTGACAAAAAAATGAACTTAGAGTGACCCATTTTCAAAATAGTCTCCTATTGTAAAAAATGCTTCTTTTATAATAATATTTTGCCTATATATAGCTCAGACCTCTGTGCAGAGGCTCAGCTCAAATTTTTTAAATACATAACGTAGAAGTGGGTTTATCCATGGTTTACGACCACAGTGGGGAGAACTTTTAAGAAACAAACGCCGATAATTATTTCAATGGGTTGTAACTCTGATAACAATGTGAATTTTTCAAAAATCATAGTTGAGCCTCTGTAAAGAAGTCTGAGCTATATACAAGCAAAATATTATTATAATAGAAGCATTTATCACAAAAGGAGAACATTTTGAAAAAAAAAGGTTATTCTAAATTAATTAATTTTTGCCAAAATATTGTATTTAAATATTTTTTTTGTCAAAATGTCTTTAAAGCAATTTTATACCTGTATTGTAATCTAAGTGACACTAAATATCATGAAAATTATCCATTTAAACGCTTTTTTTAATATCATGGTTCCGAACGTAGTCGGATACCTTAATAGTAGACAAAATTCTTCATTTGAATGAAAGCCTACAGTTGTGCTACACATAAAGAGTGTTTTTCCAGGTATAGAAGTTTAAGTTGGCCTTACTTTATTAGTGTCAAGTGATTTATTCTCAGTTTGGTTTGGCAATTCATCAAACGATCATCAAGCAAGGCGTAGATTCGTCGAATGGGCCCAAAACGAGATGGCCGTTGTTCCCGATTTTCATAAGCGAATTTTGTTTAGCGATGAAGCGCACTTCTGGTGGAATGGCTACGTCAACAAACAAAACGGCCGCATTTGAAGTGAAGCTAATCCACAAGTGTATGTCGAAACACCGTTACATCCAGAAAAACTGACTGTTTGGTGCGTTTCATGTGCTGGTGCAATCATTGGTCCGTACTTCTTCAAAAACGATGAAGGCCACAACGTTACAGTCAATGATGATCGGTATAGAGCCATGATTACTAACTTTTCATTCCTGAATTGAACAATCATGATGTCCAGGAGCTGTGGTTACAACAAGACGGTGCAGCATGTCACACAGCTCGTGCCACAATCGATTTATTGAAACACACGTTTGGTGACCGCTTATTTTCCTTTTTGGACCTGTGAATCGGCCTCCAAGATCTTGTGATTTAACACCGCTAGACTATTTTCTGTGGGGCTATGTAAAGTAATTGGTCTATGCAGATAAGCCACAAACGCTTGACCATTTGGAAGACAACATTCACCGTGTTATTGCCGATATACGGCCACAAATGCTGGAAAAAGTGATCGAAAATTGGACGTCCATATTGGACTGCATCCGAGCCAGCCGTGGCAGTCCTATGCCAGAAATCATATTTAAAATGTAAAGCGATAAGATTATCTGTCGAATAAAAAAAAATCATGTCAATCGAATAATACATCGTTGTTTTATTGCAATTTAAAATTCTATACCGCTAAAAGAACACTCTTTATTATCTGACACATGAACTGATAATACCATTTTCGATCCAGTTCGTAATAAACGTGCAAGTTTTTTTCAAGTAATTCTAAGACTAGTTGTTTAATTCTTAATTTAAGTTTAATGTTTTAATATGTTATAATTAAATATAGACTGTGTGGATTCTCACTGTCTTCTAATTTTTATATTTTTCGTAGCAAAAACAAACTGCTATTATTTTTACAAGTATGTAATATAGATTCAGCGTTACTTTTTTGCACGGTTTTCTTGGAGGGCGGGGAATATTTAGTTTTTAGATCTTACACGATTTTTTAAAGTTGTGGAACATATCCCCAAATTTACCAAATGTCTCACGTATTTTTACGTAGTTTTCTAAGGAACGCATCTGCCGTGTACAAAAAGAGTTAAGTGAACAGAGTAAAAAAGCGAATTTTTAAAAATATCGCATATTGTTTATGTATGCAACCGACTCTTTTTTTTCTGAACGATATCTACGCTCCTTAGAAAACCCTGCAAAAAATTAATGCGATATATTGTAAATTTTGGGACATGTTACAAAACTTTAAAAAATCATTTAAAATATCCGACTATATATATACGTTCGGAACCGTGATTTTGCAAAGCGCATAAATGGATAATTTCCATGATATTTAGTTTCAATTAGATTAGAATATATGCATAAAATTGTTTTAAGGACATTTTGATAAAAAATTTATTTAAATATAATATTTTGGCAAAAAATTAACTTAGAATAATATTTTTCCAAATGTTCTCCTTTTGGGAAAAATGATTCTATTATAATAATATGTTGCCTGTTTATAGCTCAGACCACTCTACAGGGCTCAACAAGAATTTATGAAATATATAACCTACACGTGGGTTTATTCATATTTTACGACAACAGAGGGAAGCAATTTTAAGAAAAAGACGCCGATAATTATTTCAATTGGTGGTAACTCTGAAAATAGTGTGAATTTTTCAAAAGTTCTAGTTCAGCCTCTGTAGAGAGGTTTGAGCTATATACAGACAAAATATTATTATAATAGAACCATTTTTCACAAAAGGAGAACACTTTGAAAAAGATTATTCTAAATTAATTTTTTACTGAAATATTTTATTTAAATAATTTTTTGTCAAAACCTCCTTAGCACAATTTTATGCATATATTCTAATCTGAGTGAGACTAAATATCATGAAAATTATCTATTAAATGCGCTTTTTTAAAATCACGATTCCGAACGTATTCGGATACCTTAAGATGAAAAAAACTCTCCCTTTAAATATTTTCCCAAAAATCATGCAAAAAAATAATGATAAAATCCATTTAACGCATTTATTTATAACAAAAGTCATTCCTTTTTATTACAAAAAAATGAAATTAGTGCACACAGTTACAGTGTATTCTATAAATACACCATATAAAAATTCAAATTGAAATTAAGAAGAAAAATACTAACAGCTCTTATTCGGTGGCATCCGTAACACAACCCCAATGCGGGGGAGAGGGAAGGATTCTAGGAAGCTCAAGTCCCGATTAAGGAAGGGGGTGGCTAATATTCTCCGTTACGCCACTGCATTCTTCGTTATATCATAACAAGTGTGCACGTTTATTATGAACTGGAATAAAAATGCTATTATCAGTAGATGTGTCAGATATGTCTAGCACCACTGTCAGCCTTGATTCAAGTAAAGAATGTCGTTCGTGCCAGAACAAAAAATTCGTGTAAAAAAATAGTGGTGAATAGTTTTATTCCAAACCCGTGTAAGAAAATTCATGCTAGAACAAAAAAATCATGCAAAATAACCTATTGTTGAACCGTGTTATTTCAAAATTCGTTTAAAAAGATCGCTTAAAAAAGAGTTAAGTGTATTTAGTTTATAATATTCTTGTAATAGACGAATTTATTTTTATTGGATTTAAATGAGAAACGAAGACTCATGATATAACTCAATACTAAAGTCGTGGACTTGATTCTTTTCTTCTCTAAATGATTTATTGTGCAAAATGTGTAGAACTCTGGGTCATATAACATTGCATTTAGCCCTAAATTTTCCATAGTTCTTTAGTTATTCTTTATAATTTTAATTCATAATCGTCCCTTTATGCTATCTTTGTCTACAATGTTAAATTTAGTTTACCCTAATCCACACAAATTACATTTTTAACTACAGTAATGTATTCTTTAACTCCTACTATTAGTTCATTCTCTGCCTATATATATATATATATATATATAAATACACTCATGTCCATAAATTAAGGACAATTCAGAATCACACAGAAATTGAACTCTAAAATAAAAATTTTCCCTAGAATTATCACACACATCTTGAAGAAGAATATGCAAATTACAGGAAACCAGCAGATGGCACGGAAGGTACGTCACAATGACGAGAATGTAAGAGAGGGGTATATAAGGAATGGTGGCAAAGAAGTAAAATTGTTCACAAGCACTTTAAAAGCCTTTCAGTGTAATAACCGCATTGTTATGGCACAGAGGAAGCATTTGGATGATTTTTACTTGGTTGAATTATTGGACGACTGGAATATGGAAGTATCCGAGGAACTTGGAATCGCCCAGAGTGTCATCTCTAGGTTTTGGCAACGATTCCAAGAGGATGGTAATATGAGTAGATGTTAAAGTACACGTCGACCCTGAGTTACAACGCCTAATGAGGACCAGTATTTGGCAGTTACTGCCAAAAGCAACAGACGGAGCACAGCACCATACCTGTCTCGTCAGCTCTCTTCAGCTACCAGTACGACAGTTTCAAGGCAGACCGTGTACAAACGCTTAGGGCACATTGGTCTGTATGCTCGTAGGCCTGCCAGATGTGTTCCACTTACCGCAACTCACTGTCACCTGCGATTAACCTGGAGTAGACGAGTCCCATTGTGGACACCACAACAGTGGTTTTGTGTGATGTTTTCCGACGAGTCCAGGTTTAGTTAGCTGTCTGATTATCGTCGGACTTTAATATGGAGAGCGCCAGGTACCCGTTACCACAAAGAGAACACCATTGAACGACACCGTTACGGTGGTGCAGGATGGCTCGTTTTGGGAGGAACTATTCTTGGTTCTAGAACTGACCTGCATGTTCAGAGTGTAACAATGACAGGCCACATCTATCGGGATGTCATTCTGGAACAACATGTGCGTTTTTGTTTCGGGACACCATGGGTGCTGAATTTCTGTTTATGGATGACAACTCCCGTCCGCACCATGCAAACATTGTAGACGAATGCTTCAATCGGAAGGATATCACCCTTATGGATTGGCCAGCATACTCACCGGACTTGAATCCAATAGAGCATGTGTGGGATATGCTTGTTCGACGAATTACAGCCCTTTAACCCTCTCCCACCTGTCTACCGGAACTTCGGAGTGCATTGCTTGACGAGTGGTGTAATATTCCCCAAGTTCAGATTGATAATTTGATACTCAACATGCCTAGGCGTTGTATGTCCTGTATTGCTTCTTCCGGTAGACATACTCCGTGTTAACCATTATACTAACCATGTTATATTGTTTTTTGTAAATAGGTTATCTTTTGCAATTTGCTCCAGGGAGTAAAAATCGCAATTTTGATTAATTATGTCAAACATATAGCATCTCTTTTGCTCTTTACCTTTTGTTTAATAAATAGACTTTACAAGTAAGTCAAATTTATTTTGCTTCTGTCTCTTTCTTTGCCTGAACTTCATTATTCTTAATTTATGGATATGAGTATATATATATATATATATATATATATATATATATATCTTGTTCTCAAATTTCCCAATCGTTACTAAAATACTTTCTGGTCATCTATTCAAGTTCAAATACATTTTTTAAATTGTGTAGTGGATGCCACTTGATCTTTATGCAATTTTTCAATTATTAATTCATTAATTAAATTTTATTTCTTAATTTTAAATTTATTATGCGTTATTTCTGTCGAAGTTACAAGTAGTTGCAACAGATGGTGTCAGTACGCTTTTCTAACGAAGTAGGAATTGACTTTAAATATATATATATATATATATATTTATTTGCTTTTATAGAGTGATTAAAAAGAATTATTACTAAAATAACTCGAAGTATGTGTTATTATTGCATAATGTTCTGTAAATTCTCACGAGTGCTATAACCCTCTTTAAAACAGTAGCGTATTTAAAAACTACATTTGTAATCTCATTCAATTTCTATATTCTCTCTTATTCTTTCAAGCTAATCTGTGCTAAAATATTTCAAATTACTACAAATAATTCCAAGTTTAAAAAAATTAGTTTGTTTGTAAAAATTATAAAATTAATTATTACCATTACTTACTTATTTTAAATCGTAAAATACTTATTTTTTAAATATAATTTCCCAAGTATGATTAAATGTAGTTTTTTTTACGGATACTCATAAGGAAAACGTGCCATCCATAGCAATTTGAAATATATTTTATTTCACATGCAAATCTTACAATAACTTCCATTAGGCACGGATTTAAATCATTTACATACTCCTTTTTGAAAAGAAGAACGTCTTTTGAAAAGAAGAACGAAAAAAGTCAATTTTCGTTGTTCAAATGCATTTCGTTTGGATGAGATTCGGCTTCATTTTTTTTAACTGTTTCGTTTTTTTTTTTCTTCTTTTCTCCTTTTAAATTGTAAGGAATATCAATGTTTTTCTTTAAAATTAAAATGTATCAGAGAAGAAATGTGTAAATGAAAAAATAAGAAGTTTTATGATGCAAAGGAATGATAAACATTTTTTGTAGAAGAATCGATACTTATAGTGCATATAAAAATATGTTTCACTTATAAAGATGATATATTGCTCTGTTCAAAAAGCTCAATAAATTGCATATTTTTATGTAAAAGAAGACCTAGATAGACATATTATTTGTATATTGCATATAAATACGAAAATCTAGAAGTATAAGATCGCAATTTATTCGAGAGTCTGTTCCATCACCTGCCGAAACTATCGCGCAATAAATTTATACGAATGTACCTTGTAAAATACATGGAAGAATAAAACTGCTGAACTTTTATTTGCAATTTGTGACTTATTTACAAATGAATAATTCTTGAAGATTTTTTATTCGAATAGATGGTAGTATAGATCAACCACGTTTAGAAGAGCCTTGATTTCGTCCTCTTGACAAATGACTTGACATCAGTACTGCAAGATATCGGGATTCTTATTCTAACTTTAGGACAGTGCTTCTCAAACTTTCACTATTTGCCGCCCAATATTCAATCATAATTTTCATCGCCCCTGCCCTTCCTTCCATGCAATTACAATGCATTGAATTCAATAGTGCTATACATTGACGCTAAAACTACAATACGATTTTAACCTCTTAAGCATCCCCGTCGTATATAAACGTTTCGCTCAACCAAAGCGTTAACTGCCCTGGACATATGTATCCGTCTTTTAGAAGAGCGATCTTTACTGTTCAGTGTTATGCATAAAATTGTTCAGAAAACCATCAATTATCACTGGTTCATAAAAGAGTCTTCAAATGCAATGGGTTCGGAAAGCTGTTTGATAGAAGTTTTTTTGTTTTCGATGAGCCAGTTGACAGTATTTGCCAGGTTGGCCTATTTTTTGCACTTTTATTTATTCCTTTTCTTCCCGCCCATGAAAGGTTAAAAATTTCAATAGTTATTTTTTTGCAAGATTTCCAATACATCAAAAAACAAAAAAAAAAAAAATATTGGTCAAACGATGGCACTGGGGAATGGGTGAATCACGTAACTTTTAATCGTCTATTAAGGGATTAATTATAAACCGGAAAAATCATCATGGTAAGTGTTAATTTGTGTATATGAGTATAATAGTACATGGAGTCCATGAAATTAAAATCTTTCTCTTAACTTGGTATTGTTAAATTAATCTTAAAATACATTGTGCAGTACTGATACATTTAGTGTTACATACATTTAAGTGTTTTTTTCTCTATGTAAATGTGCATTTTATTTTTTTTATTGAGTAAAAATGTATTTTGTTTGTTTAATTTCAGTAAAATAATACTTTTTAAAAATATTTTTTGTTTTCGACTTTTTAACATTTTTGCGCCCCTGTCATACAATTATAACGCCCATCACGTTTTGAGAAATGCTGCTGTAGAATCTATAATCCTGTCTTTTCTTCCTTGAAATATTTGTTGCCAGAAAGCTGTACACACGAAGGGAGGTGGAGTGCAATATGAAGTATAGCAAATTGTAACGTGGTGATTTGCTAATTATTCCATGCTTACTGAAAACAAAATTTCTATATGGCGTGGGTATAGTTGAAAACTTCTTGTATTAGTTAACCCGCACTCGCGTGGGGTGTACACCCTCAGCAACAAGAAAAGCTTCCTACGATTATAAAATGATTGCGCAGAACCACGATTTTTTCTGTAGCTGCCCATTTTAGGTCATTGAACCTTCAGGCCTGATGTAATCAATCTCGCTAGGATGATTGTAATGTAATGACCTTCAAAAGTTTATCTGGGGTGCTGAGAACACCCCGCGAGTGATTGAATTATATTTTCGTACTCGAATCATCTACGGAAAAGTACGTTTTACTCTTTCCATTTTTCAGATATATTAATATGCATGCATATTTTATTTAAAATTTCAATAAATATGGTATGAAAATAATATAATTCTATAAAATAATTGTAAAATATAATTCTTTTAAAAAAAATTCAAAAGCTTTTCCAGAAGTTATGACAAAAACTCCATGGGAAAATGGAGAAACAGCGACTTCGTCGTCTATTAGATACTGTATCAACAGGTTGTCAAGATGAACTAAAGTAAATTCAATGACTGCGTAATTTAGGAGCAAAAGTTGGAAAGATGAAACTTGAAATTGTAAATTTTTATAATACAGGCTGTGTTGATACCACTGATGAAGTGTGCAGTATATATGATGTATCGCGAATATGTAACCGTTGGCCATTACGAATATTTTATCATATACTTAATACTGCAGGAATTAATTCTTCCATTGTCTATCATCCGATTCTTTCTAAAAAAATGAGACTTTCAAGATTATTAGAGGAGATTAGAATGGATCTTGTGCAGCCACAGTGGGATATGAGATCGGATCTCCCAAACCTTAACAAAACGCTCAAAAGAAGATTTACCGACACAGAATATATTAAAAAGAGCATTAATCCACAAAAAAAGGGACGTTGCACTGTTTGTCCACGGGTAAAAGATGTAAAAATTATTTGTGTTTGTCTTCAATGTAAGAAAAATATGGGCTTAAAGCATATGACTACAGTCTGCTCTGAATGTTCGAAAAATGAATAAAATATTTGTTTCCTACTTTCTACTATCCTTGACATAAATTGCAAAGTAAGTTTTTTACTGGTATATACGTTTTACTTAGGCGTTTCGAAAAAAAAATATATAAATAAGTATTTTAAAATGAAAATTTTGTAGGTTTAGTTTAAATTAATGTTAATCTCATTTGTAGGCAATGAATTTAAAAATATTATTTGTATAATACAAAAAACATCTTTTACTTTATAATTATATATCATATTTGACTTAATTTTACTTTCATAATTAATTACACGTGTTAAAATTTTGGGGTGTTCTCAACACCCCTCGTATAACGACGGTAGAAAAACAGGCGCGAGTGACCGCGGGTTAATGAATAGTCATACGGATACCTAAATAATAACTCAAATGCACTAATTAAGCCCAGTACACGCTACATATAACCTAAATTAAACTGAAGCTTTTGTAAGATTAATTAAAATTTGAACTAACAGTTTGAAAACAGTTATATCATATGAGTGAGTTATATTTAAGGTACCCGAACACGTTGAAAATTACCAAATTAGATCTAGACAAATATTTCTGTTTTATATTTTATTGAATAGATTTTGGCTTTGCAAAACATATTTTGTTTTGTTTCTACGCTTTCCTGATGCCAAGCTACAATAAGTTTTACAAAGTTAGAAAAACCGGAAGTGGGCCTTTGATCTACCGGAAGTGTTCAAAATCTATCATGGCGAGTCTGATAACTCAAAGTATTACAAATGTATTTCTATAAAACTTTTTACACTTTATATTTATGCTGTTTTCTAATGATTGCACTAAAATATGTCTTATTGTAGGAATACTTTTTGAGTTAAGGCTTGTTATTTAAATAACGGTCTCATAAAGAATGTGAATTTTCTTATAATGTTCTCTCAATCAGCTCTAAAATTTTCAAATTTCAATAAAACATTAAAATTTAGTACATTCTCTTGAAAAATGCGTCTAATTTCTTTTGGTAATACTTTTACCAATATAAGTTTATTACTTTTTCTCTGAAGTTTTATAAAATATTGCTAAAATTTCACTTATAATTGTGATTTTTGTAAAACTTAGGCAATTTATTTTAAATACCGTTGGTTATTGAATCCTAAAAAAGTATTTATAATGTTCAAATATGTTATTTTGTTAAATAGTACTCCGAACATGTTAAGATACCTTAAAATGAATAAATACATTTCTCTTAGAATGAAATACTCTACTAAAGTTCACATGGTTTCTAATTATCGTCAATGATTCTTACATGCATAAAATCCTGCTTACATTCTTGATGCCAAAACCAGAATATATCAATTAAATTTGGTGATAATTACGAGTTTAACACACTATACTTTTTATTGAATTAAAACTGCTTCAGCCATTCTTTGGAATTGAAAGTCGTTAAGATAAATGAATACGTTTCTGTCGTGATCTCTGTTTGAAAGGCCACCCCGTATATAAAAGGAGTCTTCTCCATTATTCAATAAAACTTATATACCTTTGTTTCGCCTCAGTAATTACTATCCCATTTTTCTTGGAGTTTCAATATCATACCCAAACACTGCTATTTGATAAATAACAATTATGTAATTATTGTAATTTTTTGGTACATTTCAATAGCATTTATTGTTTTAAACGATAAACATATTATTTGTGGATGTGTGGGAAATTCTATACTATGCCTTTTTTCTTCTATAACTTCTTGATATTTTATTCCTTGCTTCGACGTGTTATTCTTGTAAAGCAGCAAACAGTGGAAAATCAAGAAACTGTTATATCATTCTGGGGAGAAAGCGAATCCTGATGCGTAAAAAAATGTTCAAAAAGCATTTCTTGGAATATTACTTTGACAGTCGCTATTGTCATAAAAAGCATGATATAAACTTGAAAACCGACATCTATCAATGCAGTTTAATAACGTTTTTATAGGTTTGAATGAAATAACGCAGAATTTTCCGCTTACAGTAAACACAATAATGTCTTTAAAGCGTTGATGGATTGAAAAAGAAATCAAATAAATAAATATTCTTCTTATGGAATGTCACATGCATAATAATTCACATTTAGTTTTTTCTACCTTCTGGTATAATAACGAGAAAGAACCAAAAAGCTTTTTCAAAAAAATGGTACTTTCTAATAAATTTTAATATCTGTTCATATTAGATCTTTTGTACTCCTTTTTCATGCGTTCTATTTATTTTGTCGATGTAAATTAAAAACATGTGTTTGATACTTTTATACTACTTCCAAGTAGAAGGCTTTAACGTTTCTACACAGTTGAAAAAGTTACGTCTTACTCTTGTGGATCTATTAGATAATCTTTCCTATCTTATTGCTGCAGGTAGCACCACCCACTCCGCACCAAAATTTGTGGTTCCCGCACATTGCATTAGCATATATTCGGAATTACATTAACTTATTTTTCGATTGCAGTGTGTAACCACCTCAATTCTACATATAGCGATATCGGGAGATGAATTAGACTTGACGGACCTGTTTTTAGGCATCCAAGCTCCCCGGTTCTCAATCCCTTGGATATATTCTTCTGAGGCCACGTGAAATTACTTGTGCTTGAGATGTCGTTGGGTAAAATTGAGGAACTCATAGCACATATCTTCGTCGCTTCAACTGACAACGCTAGCACACTGGATTTGTTTGAAAGCATCCGACAATCCTTCGTTCTTTGGTGTCTGCAGTGTTCTAACCTACACGACAACAACTTCGAACAATTCTTATGACAATTCAGCTGCAATACATTATTTGTATATTAAACATGATTTACGTGTTGTAAATGTACTTCTTACCTCTTATGGCCTTTTTTCATTTTATCTGACATTACACCCTTCATAATTTTTTTGAGAATTACTCCAACTAAATGTGGATTGTGACCTCATGTTGTATGTTAATTTTTAATCCCCATGCTACCTACTATCTCCTCTCTGAATTTGTCGGTTGAATTCTGCAACTCCCTGTATATCTGGTGTAAGTTGATATAAATATGCATGGCGTTCATTTTCCTCTTTGTCCAAAAATTCGACTTCATGGCCAAATTTTGAAAGAAATACTCATAGGTACTTTTTTAACACATAAAATATGTAGCGTAGGTAAAATCCAGTTAAAAAAAAATAATGAAAAATATATTTTTTTCTGGTATATGATAGTTCGCAATTCAGATGGAATATATTGTTTTTCCCCTCAATTTTTCAATGATAGTTTTTTTTAGTGAATAATTCTTCCAGAAGAATATATAAAGCAAATAAATAGCTTACTTTTATGTATTTCGGTGATGAAGATTGATTATATCAAGTAAAATAAAATGACATTTTTTGTAAAGAGAAAAACCGTATTATACAACAGTGAACAATTAAAAACTGAAAGAAATTTATACAATTGAGGAATATTTAAAAAGCAAAACGTCACATTTCCTGCCCATGGGAGCTATCAAGAAATAAATTTTAGATCAATTTTAGGTTATAATAATAAAGATATCGCATGAGAGAGATTTTTTCCCTCGATGTACGAGATATCCACATTTTCTGTGGGCAAAACTCTCCTGAACATAATTTAATTAGGAAAAGGTTCATTATCTGTGTTTTTCACTCTAGTATAAGTGTAGTCTCTATTATAAAAAATGTTTACCTAAAATTATGAGGTATACCATGTTAATTAACGAGGACATAATAAATTATTAATGACAAAAAACGGAATAATTTTTAATAACTGTAATTTTTAACTTAAAAGAATCGAACGTTTTGATTTTGTTTTATACATATATTTTTATGCAAGTGTATTTATTCTTGAATATTCTTAAGGTTCAACATAATATAGACTTAGCTTTTTCATAATTTATTATCCTCAGGAAATTTTTATCATAGTAAAAAAAAAAAATCAAGTATTTGCTCCATTTCAATACAAAATACAATTAACTTTCTTTTTATCATTATTGAACAATACACTAGTGGTAAAAATTTTTGACAGTGGCATGAATATCCGTGGAGCTGAAAAACAAGATTGTTGAATGTCTTACTTACAGAAATGGTGTTGGTAAACATTGTCTAATAATCAAATATTTAATTTAAAACTACATATAAGTGGCGAAATGTTAGTGGAGCATTTATAAATTGTCTAAACACATAACTGAACAAATACATGGAAAGAACGCCAAAGACCACGCCAAAAAATGATCGGTATTTTGAGGCCAGCCAGTCATCAAGCCAAGATTTGACGTTTTCGTAAGAAATGAAGCGCTGGTCAGCTAATGGGCATGCTCAATGATGCAAATAGGTGGTAATCGGAATCAGGCAAATAAGCCGCATGCGCTAAGGGCTCCCAGCCTAATGCCTTAACAATGTCCTTGGTCGGATTCGTCATCAAGGAAAATCACTTTGTGCAGTAAATTTTGTAATGCCCGCGTTATTCAAGTATAACATCGTTCAAATTAATAATTGAAAAGTAGAGATCAGTATTAACAGTTTCGCCGGGTTTGAGAAGCTCATAAAAGGGTTCAAGAGTGATCCCAAAACAGAACGCATGGTCAAATGCGGCCGAAGCGATTCGGCCTTGTGGTCGATTTTGACGGCTGTACGAGATCAACATATGATCGATTACGCTTGGGATTCTCAAAAGAAATCAATTTTTCATCGTCAGTCACAATACGATGGAGATAGGACTTGCGTTTTTAGCGGGCAAGCAACAGTTCGCACACGATTTTTCGGTTTTCCTGTTGACTGTCTGTTAGCTCGTGTGCTACCCATCTACCGACCTTTATTATCTTGCCCATTACTTTGAGACGATGGGAAACAGTGCTCTAGTCAACATTCAATTGTTATGCAAGATGTTCTTGGGTTTGGCCATCATCTTCATCGAGTAATATTTGCAATTCAGCATCTTCAAATTTTTTTGGTGGTGTGCCACGCTCCTCGTTTTTTTTCTCACATCGAAATCACCATTTTGAAACTTTTCAAACCACATGTAGTGCAAGGCTCAGAGCATTCGATGCGATTTGGCAGCATTTTTCTTCAGATGGTAACAAAAAATTAATGCTGTCCGCAAATCGTAGCCGGAAGGCATAAAATTCAACATTTTCAACGCAGTAAAAAATAAAATGCACGCTGAAACTCGTCCAAATGTAAACTAAACATGAGGATCAAAGGTCAACCAATAAAAAAACACGTGTCACGGTCTCGTATTGTTTGCATATATGCGTGGCGACATCTGTTAGCAATCGTCTCATTTGATATGCATACACCTGGTAGTAATATTGAATCAATACATTGTTATTGTATGGATGATGAAAATTATGATTGAATATATATATATATTGGGTTGCAAATATTGAAAGTTTGATAAACACTGCACTAAGGCATTTCATTGCAAGTGAAGTGGAGTTGCATTCTTTATCAGCTAATTCTGCAATGCCTAAAAATACCCCAGAAAACAGATAATTGTAACATTTAACAAATATTAAGGGAATACAAATAACATAGAGTCACCGAATTGAAATGGCACGAGTGTATGAATACAGAATAGAGAATTGAACAGAGATGCAACTGAGATTGACCAATAGTCTAGAATTAAAAAAACAACAACACAAAGAGGCTAATTCTGTAGTGATTTAAAGAGCAATGGTAAAAAAGTTACACAAAAAGAAAAAAAGAGATTCTTTCCACAAAAATGTGAAATTAATTCAACGATGAGACTAATGACTGGACTCCTGTCTTTCTTTTCGTTTCTCAAACTATGGAATTGTAAGTGCGATCTTGTTATAACTTTTTAAATCAGTCAATAAACCTTAAATTCAATGTCCTCTTCTACGAAATTTAATTAATTCAGACCTGGGTAACAAAATTAATTATCGATTCTTGTGAGAATTAAAATGCACTTATATCACAAATTTCTTTCAAGAAGAATGAAGCGCTGTAGAACAAGTGGATTATTGTCAACAGAACTTAAATCAGAGGAATGTCATGACTAGAACAGGTAATGAACATTGTCCAAAACTTGATATTTTTATACAGTCTGTGCAAGATGACATATTGTGTTATCACCTATATCCCCACTCTTCAATGCATTGCCGGAAATAACATGGAAAACACAATCATAATTTCGTCAGTGTATTGATCAGCATTTATAATACAAGCTCGATTCATTTGCAGCCTGGTTGCGATCTTTCACCATGAAAATTACTTTAAGTGTTTACCAGTGATTTTGATACCAGTGTTTTAAATGGATACTTAGGGATCTATAGGCACACCGGTTTCATATTAAATCAATTATTGCCTGTAATAAAAAAAATTTAATCTAATCTCCTTTAATATACATCTTCCGTCGTTTTTAGCCTATTTTCGATTATATAAACATCACTGAGGACGAATGCTACTTTGGTTTCTTTTCAGAGGGATATGCACAGACATTTTTAGAGTATAATTCTGCATGCCACAAATGTATAAAAACAGTTTTCTAGCAACATCTCCAGTCATGTGGCAATGCAAAGCTCATTTGTTCGTTGATTAATATTAGTCAAATATGTTTGTCACCCCCAGCTTTGCAATTCAACGATGAATTCCCAGCTTATTATTTTCTTACACATTACACTTATCAACCAAATTACGGCATTTGTACTATGGACAATTTTGAATTTCTTCATGCATCTATTAATTGTTGCCCTTTATCCAATCTTTCTAGATCAATGCTTCTCAAACTTTCAATATTTGCGTTTGCGACTCAATTTTCAGTCATAATTTTCATCGCGCACCACCCTCCTCCATAATATAACAGTATGATAGGGGATAGTAGACATTAAGGGGACGACAAATTAGAACATGGGGTCGCAAACCACGTTTAGTCGGTGAAAATTGCGATAATAGCATCCGTCGAGAGAAAGGCGAGCAGGACGAGGATAGTGGACAAACGAATACGAGGTTATATATATATATAATCCAATATAAAAAAACTCAATATATAATTATATACATATACATACACATATATATAAATTTATAGATATATATACATATACACAAATATATAAACACAAATATAAAAATAAACATATAGTTATATACCTAAGGTAACTAAAATTAGGAAGAAGGCACATAGTATAATGACGAACTCCTGGCCTTAGGAACCAGGATTGCAGGTTTAAGGGGTCACTTCACGAAAATCGATGCCAAAATCGATTTTTCAATTTGATTGAAAAATAAAATTCAACCGTTTCTCTTTCTGATACAGTTTATATTTTTGTTCTAGCTGAATTAGAAGTATTTTTAATATTTTTTTTTTAAAGTTGTTTACGTCTGTCAAATCCCAAAACAGCTGATTGCCACGCCCCTTTCAAATCAAAACAAAAGACACATTCTACTTTTCAGCCTCGTCAAATAACTTAAATTGATTAAAAGTATTTATTTTGATCGGCAAATCAACTAGGAAAGAAGTGAAGTGAATAATTGTAGCTGTTTGTTTACTTCTGGGTAACTCACGTGCTGCTTTTTTCTTCGTTGAATATAACAAATTTCTTTTCAGTTTTCATCAGATAAAAATTCAAAATATCTGATTAAGATGCCTCGTTTTTGCAAACAAAACTTTTTAAAAGAAGAAAATTTGGATCAAGTAATTATTCTTCAGCTTCTGAGGATTTGAAAATGGACAAGAACAACCTGCAAGTATGTATATGAAGAATTCATCATCAAAATCAAAATTAGGTAAGTTTAATGATGAGTATGTGTTTCATTTTTAGATTCATCTGAAAACTTTTGTGAAATTATTGACATTCCGCTGTTTTCTAGTGTTTTGAAACAACATGTATTATGTGTAAATGTAAAAAACAAGGTATTGACATTAAGTTTGGTCGCCAAATTCAGGGTTTGGCTACAGAATTGTTAATATGTTGTGAATTTTGTGGTCTTATTCAACCACTTCAATACCAGGTTTACTAACACTGTGGTTAATAAAAAAGATACAAAAGTGTATGAAGTGAATACTAGACTTGCTTATGCTATGAGGTCAGTTGGAAAAAGGAGAAGCAGCTGCGAAAGTATTTTGTGGAGTTATGAATTTGCCACCTCCACCAAAGCGGTTTTACGAGTCTTTGCATGCATTAAATAATGCGACAGAAAAGTAGCAAAAGTGTCTATGGCATTAGCTGCTGCCGAAACACTATCATTTAATAATGGTAACCCGAATGTTCCTGTGGCTATAGATGGTACGTGGCAAAAAAGGGGCCATACTTCTCTCAATGGTGTTGTTACGGCAGTTAGTGGGACACTGGGAAAGCCATTGATGCCGAAATATTATCGAGGAAATGCTCATGTCATTTTAACGGCAATTTACATAGTGATGAGTGTTCGGCAAATTACTTTGGAAATAGTGGGGAATGGAAGTTGAAGGTGCACTGTATCTTCAATCGCTCAGAGGTACTACACAATTTGAGATATACGCAGTATTTGGGTGATGGGGATTCTAAAGGTACAAAGCAGTTTTAGAATCTAAACCTTATAAAGATGTCAACATTGAAAATTAGAATGTGTGGGTCATGTTGAGAAAAGGATGGGTACGCGATTCAGGGCATTAAAATTAAAATTAAAAGGCAAAAGCTCGAGGACAAAAATCTCTAGGAGGCCGTAATAGATTGACTGATGCGAAATAGACAAATTGCAAAGATACTATGGTTTGGCAATTCGAAACAACTCGGGAAATTTGTGAGCCATGAAACAAGCTATTTGGGCTATATTTTTTTTCATAAAATCTCAACAGATTTGAATCCACAACATGGTTTATGCCCCTTGGGGAGATGATTCGTGGTGTGGATATAATAGGTCCAAACTGAAAGGTGATACATATAAACATAAACATAATTTACCAATTGCAATTATGCATTGCATAAAAAAAAGTATTTAGAGATCTTTCAAGCCCTGAACTTCTGTCTAGATGTTTGCACGGTAAGACACAAAATTGTAATGAGAGCTTAAATAGTGTTATATGGTCCATAATTCCAAAAACTGTTTTTTGTACAATTGGGAACTTTAAAAACCGGGGTATATGAATCTATATCTATATATAATCAAGGCTTGATTACCAAATTAAAAAGTTTTAGATTTATTAAATATTCAACCTGGATTTTATACATGTCGAGCATTGCAAGAAGCAGATCATGCACGCATAAGGAAAGCGGAAAAGGCAATTTCACGAAGAACCAAAGAAGTTAGAATCAAAAACAGACAACTTAAATGCAGACAAGAGGATGATCTTGCAGATGATCCGAGCAATCCAAGTTATGGTTCTGGTATGTATTAATTAAATGTATGATGTTTTTACTTTAAATTACTATTTCTCAAAAGTGTAAATTTCAACACAAAAGGAACATTTTTGAAAAAACTACTCATTTAATAGTTTTGAAATTTTGCACATATATTAATATCATACAAATAAATATTGTAATAAGAAATTTTGTCAATAAAATTATTCAAAAAAAAAAATTTATGGATTGAAATGTACAAGAATTTCCAGCATTTTAAAATTTTTGACGTGTTACTCCACATATGATTTTTTAAAAAAACTAATCAAAATTATTAAAAAAAGCTCCCATTAAAATAAAGAAAACAGTGCAATAAATGTACAAAAAAATTCAGGATTGTACAAGTGGTCAATTTTTCAAAAAATGTTCCTTACGCTTGATCATTTTAACATTGCGGAGATAGGGACAGATCATGCACATATAAGGAAAGCGGAAAATGCAATTTCACAAAGAACCAAACAAGCTAGAATTAAAAAACAGACTGTTAAAATGCAGACAAGAGGATGATCTTGCAGATGATCCAAGCAACCCAAGTTATGGCTCTGGAATGTATTAGTTAAAGGTAAGTTTTTACTTAAATCACTATTTCTCAAAAGTGTAAATTTCAACACAAAAGGAACATTTTTGAAAAAACTACTCATTTAATAGTTTTGAAATTTTGCACATATATTAATATTATACAAATAAATATTTTAATGAGAGCTTTTGTCAAAAAAAAAAAATTATTCAAAAAAAGTTATGGATTGAAATGTACAAGAATTTCCAGCGTTTTAAAATTTTTGACGTGTTACTCCACATATGATTTTTTTTAAAAAAACTAATCAAAATTTTTAAAAAGCTCCCATTAAAATAAAGAAAACAGTGCAATAAATGTACAAAAAAAAAATCATGACTGTGAAAGTTTTTCAAAAAATGTTCCTTACACTTGGTCATTTTTAACATTATGGAGATAGGGAAAATGCTGCGTGAAGTGACCCCCCTTAAACAAGTTTTGCGGCCAGCCAACCTTCACCTGTAATTATTCATACTATGGACAAGAATTATATATGTAGGAAAGAATTATATATGTAGAATTTAAATATTAAAAATCATTAAACTAAATAACATAGGAACAAAAACATAACCTATTAATTCGAGAGTAAACGATGGCCAAGAGTGCAGTAACGTGTTCCCGCCAAATACGAGGGGCGAGAGCAGAACCGCATAAAATTAATTGCGATAAGATAATAAGAAATATATATATATATATATATATATATATATATATATATATATATATATATATATATATATATATATATATATATAATATATATAATATATATATATATATATATATATATATATAATATATATATATATATAATATATATAATATATATATATATATATATATATATATATATATATATATATATATATAATGTACTTTTTAAAAAACCATAAAAATAATGATCATATAAAAATTAGTGTAAAATATAAAAAGAAACTCAAAAAATATATATTAAAAAAATTTTTTAAGCATGTGGCACCATCTATTTAATAATTGTAGAATAAATTAGATAGTGTCTAAATTTAAAAAATCATTACAAAACTTAATAACAGTAAATAATTACAGTAATACAAATTGTATCATAAAAAACCATTATATATATAATTACAAAGAAAGTTAGCTGGATATCCATGTTCAATACAGTAATTAAAAGTTTTTTTTACGATTTAAAAAAAATGTTAGCTTTATCGCTAACTAATACATTATTGTGATAAATATAGTTAAAAATAATATTTCTATATATAGATATTGATAAATTAGATTCCAGTAATACACTTTGATGATATTAAAATTAAAGGCATCTCTTAATCATAAATATTACTATGTAGTTTCAAATCCTTAATATACAGTGATACATCTAGGTAATTTGTTTTGATTGGATTATTATTAATTTTAACTAAGTTTAAGTAAGACGGATAAAAATTAATAATGGGATTTAAATTATCATTTTTACCAAAAATATATATAATATAATATAATATATATATATATATATATATATATATATATATATATATATATGTATATGCATATGCATATATAGCCTCGTATTCGTTTCATTTCATTTCGTATTCATTTTCATTTTACTATATTGTTCTACAAGGTTTTTCATCCACGTGTTAGAAATAGGCTTAACTTTTCAACATGGCTCTATTTTTCTTTTTTTTTCTATTGTGACGAAAATTTCTGCTGTGAGGGGAAGGTGGATCCATAAAGCATTGCTAACAAATCGCTTGGCCTAATTCAACGACAGCTTTAGAAATCATAATAGGTCTCCAGTTTAGTCCAAAGACTTTTTTTTTGTATCTACATTTATTGTGTCTCATGAAGTCCAATTTCTTCCTTCTTTTTGCATCGTAGTTGTTAGAACTTTTTCACTTTTATGTTTTGTAATATATATATATTGTACTATATATATTTATATATTGTACAATATGTATATTAATAGATATATATGTATTGTACTATATGTATATGTATATCATTAACTCAATTTCTTATGTATTTAATAGATATATATGTATTGTACTTATATGTAACTTTTTATTTTATATATTATATATATATATATATAATGTCTGAACGCTTCAATGGCACAAATACTTTGCTTTCCTACTGCAAGTTTTCACCCAGAGTTGCTGCACGCACGGTGTGGTTCATGCACGACGGTGCTCCAGCACATCCTTTGGCTGTGGTGTGTAACCACTTCAATGCTATATCTCCCGGAAAGCTATTGAATCTATTGTTTGGCTTCCACACTCCTTTGGCCTCAATCCTTGAATTTCTTATTCTGGATTATCTGAAATCGCTTGTGTATGAGACACCGGTGGCTGCAGTGGAAGATCTCATGGTACTGATTGTCGTCTTTTCTGCTGAAATCGGCA
This sequence comes from Trichonephila clavipes, assembly GCA_019973935.1. Lineage (NCBI taxonomy): Eukaryota > Metazoa > Arthropoda > Arachnida > Araneae > Nephilidae > Trichonephila > Trichonephila clavipes. The sequence continues at coordinate 610,498 of BMAU01008162.1, read as the reverse complement.
GCATCCCAGATTTGCTTGAACGCGTCCAACAATTCTTCGGCCGTCAGTGTTATGCTGTGATTTACGCGGTCGCAACTTCAAACAATTCCTGTGACAATCACTTGACGTTGCATTTCTGACGCCGAGCTGTGACGCATTGTTCGCATTGTAAACATGATGTAAGTGTAATACTTGTATATGTATTCCTTATCTGTCATTGCCCTTTTTCATTCCACTCGACATCACACTCTTCATAACTGCTTGTGCTCCTTACTCCGACTAAATGTTGATTGCGATCCCATGTTCTATGGTGGTTTATCGTTCCCATGATTCTGCCTCCCTGCTGCATGCTTCTTATAAACTTTATTTGTTTATTAGAAGAAGCAATTCAGTAGAGTATAAGATTGGTCTTTAACTAGAAATATTTTATTCACGAAATGAAACATTCTATACCAGAAACAAATACTGTGTTCTTTTGAATATTTAAAAACCAGCGGAAATCCCCAAATACTGATCTGATCTACACGTATATTCCGTGATTAATATGTTAGACATTCATCCCAGAGATAAACATTTAACTATAGTCATTTCAAATCACTCTGTTTATAATTATTTTATGACGCGTCTTTTTAAGTAGTATGGAAATTAGTTTGCTTAATTGGATTTATTGCAATGCATGAATGAACACGGATCCTACAGACAATCATACTAGTAACTGCATTAAACTAAACGAAATAAAACACTAAAGTGCTATAACCGCTCTTGATGAAATGCGTTTGATAATTCATTTTCTTATAGAGTAAACTCTGATCTACGTATGCTTAAAATGATCATGTTTTGATTTTAAAAAAGCATTAAAGTTGATAATTTGCAATAATAATATTAAAAAAGGACTAGAGGTGTATATACCGCGCGCGTGTGTGTGACTAACGACCGACCAATCCCATTGTATAAATTATACCACTGTTCATACTCATTATTCAAATTGTAAATTTGTAATTTACATGTACACAGTCCAGTCACATTAATGTGACCACCACGTACTTTCCACGTCAGAGTTAAATAACCAATCACAGAAGGCAGGTGGCAGCACAGTGCAGTTGAGCGTATATAAAGGGTGTGTGAGGGCTTCGGAAAACATTTCAATCGTTGGTTTAATGCAGAAACGAAGCGATTTATCCGACGTCCAAAAGGCCATCGGGCCAAGGGAGGAAGCATTTCCGAAACGGCTGAGTTTGTGAACTGTTCGCGTGCCGCCGTGGTAAAAGTGTACCGTGCATGGCAAAATGGGACTGTTCAAAATCAGCGACGTGGCAAATGTGGTGCACCACGGGCCATAGATGACAGAGACGAACGATGGTTGCGGATATGCGTTCGGGCAGATAGACGGCCTACCGTTGAGCAACTGACCACCAAAACGAACCAAGGGGCTACCAAAAGTGTCTCCCAAACTACTATTCAGCGAACATTGCTGCATCTGGGCCTCCAAAGCAGACGCCTGGTTCGTGCACCTATGCTGACTGCTGTTCATCGACGACGAAGACTAGAATTTGCACGCCAGCACAGCAGCTGGACGTCCACTGAGTGGAAACAGGTAGCGTTTTCAGATGAATCGCTTTTTATGCTCCATCGGACAGATGGACGTTGGCGTATAAGGCGTGAAACCTCTGAAAGGAACCACCCTACAACCATTGCCGGAACGGTCCAAGCTGGAGGCGGGAGCATTATGGTCTGGGGAATGTTTTCCTGGCATTCTCTGGGTTCACTGATCATTGTGGAAGGCACGATGGATCAATACAAGTACGCATCTGTCCTTGCGGACCATGTCCACCCCTACATGCGCATTGTTTTTCCTCAGGATGATGGCATCTTCCAGCAGGACAATGCGAGGTACCATACAGCTACCAGTGTACGTGCGTGTTTCGAAGAGCACCAGGATGAGTTTACCGTCCTCTCCTGACCAGCAAACTCACCTGACTTAAACCCAATCGCGAATCTGTGGGACCATCTCGATCGAGTTGTTCGCGCCATGGATCCTCAACCGCGTAATCTAGCGCAGCTGGCCAGGGCATTAGAGAAGGCATGGCTCAACATCCCAGAGAACACCTTCAGGGACCAAAGTGACTCTCTTCCTGCACGTCTCGCAGCAGTCCGCTCTGCGAAAGGTGGTTATTCTGGCTTTTGACAGATGGTCACATTAATGTGACTGGATTGTGTATTATGTAGTACACTATTTATTTGCTTTTTTTTTCACAAATTTTTTTTGGCATTCCTCTTTAATTAAATCCAATGGCCGCGGTAGCTTAACGATCAAGGTAACAGACTGGCGGCACATGTGTCATAAGCTCGAGTCTTGTACTGCTGAAGACCCGCCGTGCAGAGAAGTTCGATGCAAGAAAAATATGTCCAGATTAAATGTACTCCTTTTGGTGTGTGGAGTGGAAAATAGAAAAAAAAAGGTTTGCCACTCAAGGGTTTTCCTCGTCATCTGACCTAGATTCTAATTACGCGGACTGTCACCAATAGTCCTCGTGCACCTTAATAGAGCGATGCCAATACAACTCTCCATTTTTCACTCAGTTAAATTCATCACTGAAGTTGCATTCACTTTGTTGATAAAATCAGAGTTTGATAAACCTATGGATCTAGCAGCTTTCTGAAATATTGAGTAGGTACAGAGTGTTTTTTTCCAGGTACAGAAGTTTAAGTTGGCATTATTTTCCAAGATGGCGACCAATTTAACAGCTGTCATGTGATTTATTCTCAGTTTGGTTTGGCAATTCATCATGAATAGACTCACGCCTGAACAACGCTATCAAATTGTGCAATTTTATTTCGAAAGTAATGGTCGATTTTCATAAGCGAATTTTGTTTAGCGATGAAGCGCACTTCTGGTTGAATGGCTACGTCAACAAACAAAACTGCCGCATTTGGAGTGAAGCTAATCCACAAGTGTATGTCGAAACACCGTTACATCCAGAAAAACTAACTGTTTGGTGCGCTTTATGGGCAGGTGCAATCATTGGTCCGTACTTCTTCAAAAACGATAAAGGCCACAACGTTACAGTCAATGATGATCGGTATAGATCCATGATTACTAACTTTTCATTCCTGAATTAAACAATCATGATGTCCAGGCGCTGTGGTTCCAACAAGACGGTGCAACATGTCACACAGCTCGTGCGACAATCGATTTATTGAAAGACACGTTTGGTGACCGCCTAATTTCACGTTTTGGACCTGTGAATTGGCCTCCGGGATCGTGTGATTTAACACCTAGACTATTTTCTGTGGGGCTATGTAAAGTCATTGGTCTATGCAGAAACGCCACAAACGCTTGACCATTTGGAAGACAACATTCGCCGTGTTATTGCCGATATACGGCCACAAATGTTGGAAAAAGTCATCGAAAATTGGACGTCCAGATTGGACTACATCCGAGCCAGCCGTGGTAGTCAGATGCCAGAAATCATATTTAAAATGCAATGCCACAAAATTATCTTTCGAATAAAAAAAAATTAATATCAATTGAATAATACCTCATTGTTTTATTGCAATTTAAAGTTCTATACCTCTAAAAAAACACCCTTTAAAATTAGGCATTGTTGCTAGTAGGCAATAAAATTTATTACAGTTTCATGAAAAGGTTTTTATATAGAGAGCAGGCGTGTCCAACACGCGGCCCGACAGTACGTAAAAGTTGCGGCCCGCCAACTATTTTTTAAAATTTTTTAAATATCTGATTTTTAATTTTGTTTCATTTTGAAATTTATTTGAGGGGAAATTTATATATATATATATATATATATATATATATATATATATACAATGTATTTGCCTGTTACCTATTCTTGTTTTAAAATAAATCCTTTTGAATAATAGAAATGTCCTTTACATTAAAATGGATTTATATTTTATCAAACAGTTGCATTTGATTTTACTATAGTATATTATTTTTTTAATAAATTTCGATTTACCTTATGCATATCCTTTACTATGGATGTAAATGATTCTATGTGTGTGTGCGACTTTCGTTTCTCCTTTTTTTCTGTTTGGAGTGCTCAAAACGCAAGGGGCAGTCAGAGATGTTTTTTAATGTTTAAAAAAATATTCAGGACGATAAAGATAAAGGACAATGCATACTTAATCGTTTGAGAATGACAGCACTATCGAATTTCAACAATGAGTAACGAAAAATCAATTCAATAGGAACACCATAATTTTCAAGTTAATGACAACTGTAATATTTTAAACATTATTTGTGTGATCATTACAATGTTATATTACATAAACATTATTAATTTATATATGCCTGTATACAAGAAAAATAATGAAAACAATAATAATAATTCATTCTATTTTAAATTTTCACTCCAATAAATGTTTTTTTTTGTTTCCAAATCTGATATGATTTTTATGTGCGGCCCAGGAGATTATAATGTTTTTCCGAAATGGCCCGCAAGATCATTTGGATTGGACACCCCTGATATAGAGAGAAAGGAATATTTAGCTATATGTATAGAGTTTATTTTAATATATATATAGTTTAGTTTTTTGAAAAGTATAGAGAGTAATATTTGAAGACATTTTGTTATAATTAATGAGATAAATACTTCAAACTAAATGCTTAAGTATATATGTTCTATTTAGTCTTATGAGAATTAATGAATATGCCATATTGTGTGCTCTTGATTATTGAAAAAAATCAAAGGAATAAATCATTCAGTAATATCTAAATCGTACTTTAATTGTATCATTTTTTACTTTCAAATAAGTATATGAAGAAAATTAAATTTTGAGCATTTTAAAATATTATATTTGAGCATTTGAAAAATGGCTAGTTTCGGAAAAATGGTGTTAAAAAATTCCGTTTAAAATGCGCAGGCTATTTTAATATTTTAGGTTATTTTGGTTAAACGGGCTTATTTAATCTAAAAGCTAATGTCACATAAATCCTTCAAAAAATTCGAGTTTCTTAACAGTTTACAGGAACCCATTGGGATGTATGCCTGAATGCATATGATCACCATACAGCGAGATTTTCCTCCAGGAAACAAAGCGTAGGTCGACAATCACGTTTCGTATACGAATTTCTCTTCACACTCTTTTCCAAACCAGGAGAGAAAAGTGGCAGAAATTATGATAGCTTAGGTACTGCACGAAATAAAAAATGAATTTTTAAAAAAAAAATTGTTAGTCCTTTTTTTCCGATTGGGTTATCAGGAATAAAAATAGCGTCGTTGGCGCTTTACTTTAATGTATGAATGGGAACTATTCCGTTCATTTTCCCCACTTGGCTAAATTTTCACTTTCATTGCAAAATTTTTGAAAATCACACATTTTTTTTTCTTTCTATTCGGCTTATATGCGTGTGTTGAGGTTTGGATACATTTTCAATGAAAGAGCGCTCTTTGAATTTATATATGGATTGGTTTGTATTCGGACAGTATACAGAAAATAATTGAACGAAATTAATTACGTACCATATTAGTTTGGCGATTAATAAATTGGATAATAGTTTGAAGAATTTGTGCCAAAGTTTCAGTTAAATAACAACACTAAATTTAATTTATATTTTGTTATTTAAGTTTCATTATTTTGTTAAAAAACCAGTTAAATTTTAAATAAACTATCAACAATTACATTATTTAGATGGTGGCTAGTCTCTTTTTAAATAAACAAATATTGTGCTGTTAATGTCTTTGTTGATTAAATGATCCTGTAACTTTGTAAATATGTCATGTCGTTCATTTGCTTAGAGGTTCAAGTCCCAAATTCCAATCAATTTTTAATATTATTTATTTATTAATTTTTGTAAAAAATACAAAAGAAAAATAAGAGAATTTATAAAGAATGGTTTTTGTAATTCAGCATGTGCTGGAATTCTTTTTTAATTGTTGGCTATGTATCATGGCATTTGTCCATGGTTTTTAATTTGGCTAAAATAGTGGAATGTCCAATATTATCTAAAGCAATACATAATGTATCATCCGGAGTATAGTGCACACTTTCAACACAAAAAATAAGATCGAAACTATTGGGTGTACGTTATGTTCCGCAGTGGCGTAACGGACAACACTTGGGCCCCCCTGCAAAGTCAGGTTTTGGGCTCCCAAGTTGGATATTACAAAGGGTAGGTACTTAGCGATAGTCAGGCTGTTAAAAATGCGGGGGTGTAACTGATACTCCGAGTATAAAATTCATAGCTTTAGAAATAAAGATGAGCATATAAAAATTTGATTTCGATGTACGTATTTAACCACCTTTTGTATAGTTTTTTTTTCTGTTTAGCATCTACATATCTCACTGTCGTCTTATATTTTCTTTGAATGGTTCATTGATGCACACATCTAAATGCAGAAATAATAACGTTAGCTCGCTTCGAATAACTGTCTTATGAATCCTACACTCTTGTCAGCAATTTCTGTGTATTATCCTTTAGATGGAAGCATTAACAGACTTTTTTCTGGATTCTGTAAAACACAAGGACACTTTAGCTAAGCATTTCTTCTGAACAATGTTTCATCGTTTTTTCCACCATATGCCTTTCGAGCACATGAAGAAAAATATCTATTGGAAAATTAAATTTTGGCATCGGTTTTCTTTTTAAAAATAACTATGAGTTTTTTTAATGTTGTACGGTTGTAGCACAAAAGAGGCCTACAGTGAAGTGAGCTATTTCATGCCCTATTATTTTAATGATCAATTTTTGTCAAAAGATAAGAGTGTACTGTGTATGTACATTTCAGGTTTCTTCAAACAAAGAAAAAGAAAAAATGTGTGTATACATTTAAAAATTTAAAAAAAAATTCATTTTGAAAGTAAAGGTATGTGTCACACACGCCTACATATGCCGGAATTTATCATAATATATATATATATAAAAATATATATATATATATATATATATATATAAATCCAATATAAAAATTTTTTCAATATATAATCATATACATATACATACACATATATATAAATTTATACATATATATACATATACACAAATATATAAACAAAAATATAAAAATAAACATATAGTTATATACCTAAGATAACTAAAAATAGGAAGAAGGCACATAATATAAAGACAAACTCCTGGCCTTAGGAACCAGGATTGCAGGTTTAAACAAGTTATGCGGCGCCAAACTTCACCTGTAATTTGTCATACTATGTACCAAGAGGAAAAAGAAAGAATTATATATATATATATATATATATGATATATATATACATATATATATATATATATTTATATTACACAAAATAATAAATACATTCTATTTATCTCATGTATTGTGCCAAATAAAAAATATTCAGAACTGATATCAATTTATTTAGATGCATTCTTTAATAGTGGCAAAAGCTATTAGTGTAATTAAAATCCATTCAAAATAGAATAATTAGACGAATGATCTCTATAAATCTAAAAAGACTTCTTATCGTAATTCATAACCCACCGTGTTATACTTGGAATCGTTAAAGATTATGTCATTTTAAAAATTTTATATCTGAACTCGACAGGAAAAAGATTAAGAACGGATTCCACGAAACCACATAATTTACTTATGGGTTATCTTGAATTAAAATTAGCATTTATATTTTTTTATAATTAAACATGAATAATGGAAATAAATAATTACTTAGTTTAGTGTTTATGGCAAACTCTTTTTAAAGTATAAATAAACATTTAAATAAAAATAAATATTCGCTATCTCTTGAAAAATAAAGTCTGTACACTTGTTCAGTTCTTTAACCTTTTTTCACATATACGATAAAGTATTTTTTAAAGTAAGTATAATAAATAAATAATAATCTAGAAAAGTATTTCATATTATAATACTTGCAAAAACTCAAGTGTCTGTGTCCTAGGAAATTAGATGGATACTTTTAATCTACTCAAAATGGGAAAAGAAATATATATATATAAAAAGATATTCACCTGGGTCCCGGACATCTTGATCGAACAAATTGATTTTTTTTCTCTTTGTTTTCCTACTCTTTTCACTCTATGGCAATCGTTCATCCATCCCATGAGTTCAACACTTCAAGTATTCTGGAAATGTTTATTTCATATCTCGGAAATGTTTCGCAAAAGAAATATACCTCTTGACAAAAGAAGCAGAAAAGTATTTAATGAGATAGGGAAGCCTGAGCTTCCTTTGAGAATAGAATATAATGCTTGCTGGAGGGCTTTTGTAGAACATTTTTCCATTTACGTATATATTTATAAAAGGTGTTAATATTCATGGAGTTTTCTTTTTATTTGCTTTGATATTGTGAACTATTATTTAGCATTAAATTATTTTATTATTAGTGTAATATTTAATATATTACGTATATATGTTTTACATTTTAAATGGTATTATTACTAAAAAGGAATGTTTTCCAAGAGAAATAAATTGAAAAATGTTTAATTAAAGTCGTATAACGTATGACAATAAAATACAATACGTACCTGAGTTTTCTATATTTATTTTTCACTTTTTTGAAAACAGAAACTTCTTTATTTAAGGTATCCGACTGAATGCGACAACTTTTTTTTTAAACTATGGAGATATGGGGATTTTTTTTGTGATTTTTAGTTTTATTAAGTGCATTTTAAGAAAAATATGCTAAAATTAAGAACAAAAAAGAAATTATTATTGCTAAAAATGGGAAAAAACTGGTAAAAATTTACATTAAGTTACATAAAAGGGGCCCATTCTATACAAAAAAATTATGAACATATTTTTTCAATTTTGATGTGTTGCTTTGCTCTTTATTTTTTGAAATGACCTTAAGGTTAAGAGATATTTTAATTGATAGAAAAACTTGATAAATTTATATTAATAAAAACAGGAAATTGCTTAAGATATCCGACAATGTTCGGAACCGTGATTTAAAAAAAAACCCCATAAATGGATAATTTTCATGATATTTAGTGTCACTTTTAGATTACAACGCATGTATAAAATGTATTAAGGATATTTTGACAAAACAAATTATTTAAATACATTATTTTGGCATAAAATTAATTTAGAATAACCTTTTTTTCAAAATATTCTCCTTTTGTGATAAATGCTTCTATTATAATAATATTTTGCTTGCATATAGCTCAGACATCTGTACAGAGGCTCAACGATGATTTTTGAAAAATTCACATTGTTCTCAGAGTTACAACCCATTGAAATAATTATCGGCGTTTGTTTCTTAAAAGTTCTCCCCACTGTGGTCGTAAAAGATGGATAAACCCACTTCTAAGTTATATACTTCAAAATTCTCGTTGAGCCTCTGCACAGAGGTCTGAGCTATATATAGGCAAAATATTATTATAAGAGAAGCATTTTTCACAATAGGAGACTATTTTGAAAATGGGTCACTCTAAGTTCATTTTTTGTCACAATATTGTACTTAAATAATTTTTTTATTGTAATACTATTCTTAAAACAATTTTATAAACATTTTTTAATCTAAGTGACACTAAATATCATAAATATAATCCATTTATACGCTGTTGCAAAATCACGGTTCCGAACGTAGTCAGATACCTTAAATAAATAGCGATTAGATTCCCACAGGGACTGTAAATTCTGCTATAAAGCAAGAGATTGGTACATCTGTAGGTTAAAACACTTCTACTATTATACAGAACATACACAAAACATTTCAAGCAATTACTTTCAAAACTTTTTGTGCAATCACTGTGCACGTTTGGGCATTTAAAAAAACACATTTCGAGTAAAACGCATTTTAAGGTATCACATTTTGCTTAAAGTAGTGGAATTTGCCTTTACTAAAACAATTAGAGGTTTTGTTCTAGTGATTGGAAAAAATAAATTTGGTATTTTTATAAATCTAATAAGATGACCTCTAAAATTAAATCCTAAAAAAATGTTAATTTTAGGCAAAATTCACAATTTTAGGGAAGCCGGGTACCTTAAGAATTTAGAAATCAATTGAATTATATCAAGTTTTCAAAAACATGTCAACACTTTTAAAAATTAATTCAAAATAAACAAAGATATTCACTAACGTTTTTTTTGTTCCATATAAAAAATACCAAAAAAACATTTATAGTTTTTTTTTTTGCACGATTTCAATGTGCGCACTTAAGTGTTGCTCGCAAATCATCGAGTCGATACAAGAATTTCTGCCACCTTCTATGAAGCACTGCAGGTTCAAGATTCTGAAAGGCCGCTTTATTTTAACCTTTCAATTCATCAGTGTTACGAATTGGAGATTGATAAATAATGTTTTCACGAATACCTACTAAAAGTTTGAAGGTGAATATATGCCCAGGGAAAGTTTTCTCTTCCAAATTCCAGTGTGGTTGTACCCCATTTACGTTCTACATATGTTGCATATTAAATTTCAACAAAAACTTCTACAACTTGGGCTTGTTCATGTGGTGAAGCCATTTTGAAACATGAATGCTATAAAAGGTGGACATTGTGCGATCTAGTTTGCATTTCCTTTTTTTTATCGAGCATAAAAAAAACCATAGTGAAAATCATTGTTTGCCTAATTTTATTTCATTTAT
>BMAU01008160.1:0-62853 GCA_019973935.1 Trichonephila clavipes | reverse complement strand
GTTTCTCTACTTTGGGTCTTGTCGTAATATTTAGGCGTGAGTAAGACTCCGATATTCGTCATCATCGCTATTGACATATTATTTAATAAATTCTCGGAAGTTTGATTTAAATATCGGGGAATTTTTCTTAAATTATCTTAAGTTACGCTCGATAGTATTTCTTAATTTTTCAGCATTATTGGGTTGAGGCTAGGTTGTGATGGGCTCACGCGTCTTTTCTTTACACACATGTCCCTTTGGGTCCCTTGGAGCCAGTATTAATGGGCAACTCTTTTCCAACCATATCCAAGAAGTGAAGTGTGAATAAAGATGCAAATTGTAAACTTTTAAATATTGGAACTTAGAGTAAGCGAGATGATGTATTGATGGTAAGTAGAGGAATATTAATATAGTTTGTGGTTCAAGTTTGGATAAAGATGCGTGGCGGTGATTAGAAGTTATAATTGATAAAGTTATAGAGAAACTGGGGTGTATACCAGTGAACGCAAGTATAAATACAAGATTGCCTTAATGATATTAAAGATTGATTATATTCAGACAGCAACAAGGTAGTATTGAGTATTTATTATTAGAATCAGTGATTGTATTAGAATTGAGGTTAGGCTATTCAGTTATTAATAGTGGTCTGAGTTAATTTAAGTCCTTATTATCTATATATATATATTGTGTGTTGCGTATTTTACCATCGTAGATTCTCTCACATTAATTATTATAATTTAATTTGTTAAAGCTGTTTAAGTTGAATATCTTAATAAAGTCATATTAAGATAATGATTCCTTCTAGTTCTTTCGTTAATATTACACCACTAGCTCACGCTGACACTCCGAGAGATTTTCTCCCAAAGGGGGATATCACAAGGTTTGGGAGGAGTTGTCTCGTGATTAGTTGGGAGCAGTTGCTCCACGTCATGCTCAAGTTGCGAAAACTGGTTGTCATTTTTAACTGGTTTGATATTTACGATTGAAGAGTCAGATCTAGCAGTCTTTTTAGGAAAACAAAGCCAGAATTTCTCGGTGAACTAAATTTAAAAGAACCTACTTTCAGTTCCATAAAAAGAACCGAAAATTGATATGAAACAGAAGTATAGATTAGAATTAAATCCAATTTCTGACAGTCAAACGAGCTGAATAAATTAAAGCCCATGATGAAAAATTTGTTCGCTCAAAAATAATGTGTTTTAAGAGATCTCAGGGGTGTTAAATTTCTCTAGAGGTCTGAACATACAAACAATTTTTCAAACAGGTATAATTCTTTTTAAATTTAATTTAAATTATTCGAATCTTTTACATATTATTCATAAAAAAGAATGGGGGCTTTAGAAAAGTATAAAATTACTAAAATATAATAATAATTTTAAAAATCATAAGCAAATGAAAATCCTATAATAAATATTAAGTATTTTGTGCGTTGTGCACGTTATTTTCTAAAATAGTAGCCTCTGAAGTATAAAACTTTGTAGAATTATAAAAAAATGCATCATACTCTTTAAAACCTACCTAATTTTAGTATTATATATCTTTTGTATTTCAAAATATTTGTAAAATGGTGCAATTTTTTAAATATTTTTTAAAAATGTACTTTTTCATTTATTAAAATATATAAGTTATTATTCTATTTATATAAAAATAGCTACAGTGTAATAAGAATACATTTAACTTTATAAATCAACTTATAGCTAGTAATTAAAGCTACTATTTTAGAAAATAGCATGCGTGACATAAAAAAAAAAAAACTTCATAAATATTTTTTATAGAAAATTTTCTTATTTTCATATGTTAATAATTATTTAAATTATGATTATATTTTAAACATTTTATACTTTTCTGAAGCCCCATTCCTTTATAAATAATGTGTTAAAGATTAGAATTATTTAAATTTAAAAAATTATACTTGTTTGAAAATTGTTTATATTTTCAGACCTCAGAAAAATTTAACACCCCTGAGACCTCTTTTAATTATGAATGACTTTAGTACTTCTCATAGGTGGAATGAATCAAAATTATAGAGCTTCTTAAAGTTTTAGGAGCAATATTTTTAACAGAGATGACGCAAATCGATTAATAAGACTACAACAAGCTCAATTTTAAATTTAAAAAATGGTTATTCTTATAAGGGAGATGGTGCGATTTACGAATTTTTTAACACTTAATGATTTTCAAAATTTTATTGGTTTGCCTCCTATGTGTTTGTATGATGTGAAACAGATTTTGTGCTCGAAATTTCATAAAAAGCTAACTATTTAATTTTTTTAACTGGAAAAACTTGAAGCTTATGAAGTGATTTTAAAATCCTACTTTTACAAAAATTGAAGTAAAAATATTAAATTTCATTTACAAATACGACAAACGAGGAATAACAAAAATTGGTATGGAGTTGCGATAACATGATTGGTATATATTCGTATAATACTTTTTTACGAATGCTCATTGAAAATTTTTAAAAAATGTGTAAATTCTAAATTTAATGCAGTGCTGCACACCTGCTAGAGTCACCCCTGGCTCCTAGAACACAATAGTAGAAAATAGTGTGATATTTCTGTTTGTTTTTGAATTGACTGCCATTGGAAAGTCGTTGTCGTTAGGAGCGTAGGCATCGTTCAAGATCACTGTAAGTGATTATAATCCTCTTGATAGACTCAAATTTTTAATATGGACGAACTATTTTAATGTGAAGAGAATTCGCGGTTTATTCGCGATGGTGTGATATGAAGATATTTCATGTACAATCTATCTTTTGAACCTGAGGAAATTGTTCGAATTTTTGCAGTATTGGGTGTTTATTCGTTATTCGCACCCGAGTTCAAAATGTTCAGGATACAAGCAGCCATGATAACTGTATTTATATACACTCACTTCCAAAAGTTAAGCACGGAGAGGAAAATGCTAATTTCCGGAAGCCAATCAGAATTGAAGAGGATGCAATTCGCTGCAGAGGTAGACGGAAGTATACAAATATGTTAGGTAACAGCCAATCGTGCTTTTTGTAAGAAATATGCAAAAAGGACTGTCTTATAAGAAGCCATCTTTATGAAGGTTTACAGAAGTTGATTGTAAGGGCTGATAGAAGGTGTTTAAACTTTCGTACAATTTGTTTTCAAGACGTACGTGTTTCTATGACTTCTAGAAAACGAATGGAATATTCTGAGCGTTGGCGTGCTGTGGGGGCGCATTGAAGCAGGACAGTCGATCACAGATGTTGCTCTTTTCTTCGGCGTTCATCATTCTGTAATTTCACGTTGATGGAAACAATTCCAAATCACACACACAGTTGTCCAAAGGCCCGTAGGTGGTTGCCCAGGGGTTACACTCCCGCGGAAGATCGACATATTTCTATAGTAGCCAAGCGGAATCGCAGAGCGATCTCCACACGTGTGTCATCTATGGTTACAGCGTCCATTTGTAAGGTTATATCTGCAGCTACTGTACGCCGAAGATTACATATGAATGAACTGTATGCCCGGGTACCTCGAATTTGTGTTCCTCTATCCGTCAATCAAAAGGGGCACGATTAAAGTGGTGCCGGGAACATGGCAATTGGACTGTGTCTGACTGGGGGCAATGTCATGTTTACTGATGAGTCAAGATTTGCTCTGGAGCCAGATGACAAGCGTATAAGGATATGGCGTAAACAAAGGAACACACAATAAGCCTCAAAACATCACCGAACATCACGCATTCCGAGGTGGAAGCATTATGGTGTGGGCAGGGATTTCATTAGGATACCGCACCGACGGAGTTCTGTGACGGCTGTCCGGTATCCCAGATGAAGTCCTAGAACCCATTGTGAGATTGTACGCTGCAGCAGTTGGCTCTAATTTTGTTTTAATGGACGATAACGCACATCCACATAGAGCTGACATCGTCGATGACTACCTGGAAGTGAAGGGATTGCGCGTATGGCGTGGCCAACATATTCGCTCGACCTTAATACCATTGAAAATCTTTGGGATGCTCTCGGCCATGCTGTATCTTCACGGTTCCCACCTCCAGCCACTCTTATTGAGCTTGAAACTGCTCTACAAGAGTAATGGCGATTGCTGAATTCTGCGGTGGTTGACCACCAAACTGAAAGCATGTGGTCAGAAGGTGTAAACTTTGCACACAGATTGGGGGGAATCACATACCTATTAATGTCCTTTTTCATTTTTATGCCGTTTATTTTCACTTTATACATGATACTGTTTAAGTCTCCAATAGGGCATTATCTGATAACTTACAAAAATTTAATATTGTTTTCATTTCTGTATATAATTATTGATTTTTGTTTTATGTATAAATATATATGCTACTTTACTGCCAAATTTTGTGTCAATCAAAGCAGTATTTTTGATTTTTTGTGCATTTTACATCTTCGTGATTAACTTGTGGAAGTGAGTGTAAATAGGTGATATAAAATATCTCTATCTCAGAAATTGTTCAGTGATGACTACATAAAAAATGTGTAAGTCCCTATATATGCCTTTCTATACTTCATATAAGATATTTGGGAATCCACCAGGATTCTTTTTTTAAAGTTGTTAACATAAATTTAGCATTTATACTTATAGATGCCTCAAGACTGCCAAGTGAAAATCCTTTTAGTCTGATAAAGTAGAACCTGTTTTTAAGCGGTCCTTTTTTAATGCGATTTTATTTTGTGCGATCGCATAAAAAATTTCTGCAGTATTTCGATGGATTTGATTGTTATATGTAAAATTCCTGAAATTTTGAAATATTTTTTGTGCGGTTATTTTTTATGCGGTTCCTATCAACCGCACAAAAACAGGTTCAACTGCATACCTTTTTTACTGTCATGTTCGATCCTTCACTATTTCACCTTGCTTGTTGGAGGCCATTGCTGTGATCTCGATGACGCCAAGAGTGTGTGAAGTCTTCTAAGAAGAGTCTGTTTTTTCGATTAGACTGTTTTTGTTCTTAAAAAACTTCTACTTTCTTTTAAATTGAGCAAATGGACGGAGAAACCTTTTTGATTTTTTTTTTTGTGCTGCGCGGGATTTGTTATGTATGTGTGACGGGGACGACTTAAGGCATGGGCCAACTGTGCCCGGATGCAGGACCTCGGTCACTATGAGGATCCTCGTCTCGTTCTCGACTCAGCCTTAATAAGATCATGATTTGAATAATTTCTACGGTCAAATGTGTTACTTCCGTTTGTATTCTCCGAAGAACAGGGAATTTTGGATGATATTTAAACTGGTTACATGTGATGACCGTCGTCCATGTATAGGCCTACGCCTACCACAAACCATCATTCCTCATTCGGTCAAAGGGCGGCAGTCGGTCGAACCAGTTTGCACATGTGCTCTACTGTAGCACACGTGCGGTCCGACATCTAAGGGCATCACAGACCTAATTGCTTCTTTTAGTACGGCTTGGAAGCCGACGGTCCTTCTAAGAAGACTCGATTCCCATTCGTAGGAACCAGCCCTATTTAATAAGCAAGAATCTCGTTCTTTTATCGGAATTAACCAGACGGTCACCCCACGAACCAACTGCGACCATGCACCACCATCCTCAACCTCTACAAAGAGCTAGCAATCTGTCCATCTGTTAGGCGTCCGGGCCCGGTAAGTTTTCCCGTGTTCAATGAAATTAAGCCATAGGCTCCACTCCTGGTAGTGCCCCTCCGTCAATTCCTTTAAGTTTCAGCATTGCAATCATACTGCCCCGGAGCCTGAACTCAGGTTTCCCGGGCAAGCTGCCCAGCGCGTCACGTTCGTACGCAGCCGGATCGCTGGCGGGCATCGTTTAGGGTCAGAACTACAAAGGTATCTAATCTTTTTTGAGCCTCTGACTTTCGTTCTTGGCTAAGGGAAGCATTCTTGGCAAATGCTTTTGCAGTGGGTCGTCTTTCGACGGCCCAAAATTTACCTCTAGCGTCGGAATACGAATGCCCCCGCCTGCTCTATTAATTGTAAATCATGAACATTTATTTGTTTCGGGTTATTGTTTGTACAGTATTTGACAACGTATGCTATGTACCATCTACTTTTAAGAATCATAGGTGGGGCCTACATTTGTGTAAGGGCTCAGGGCTTCAAGAAGTCTTCAGACGTCCCAGTGTGAAGATTATGTTATCATGTAGTTATATCCATTTTAAATTGATATTGAATAATCCCAGAAGTGATTATTTCTTTTGCTTGCATTGTTATAACCCAGTGAGTTCAATACTTCTGAAGAAACGTACAAAAATTTTTATGTGTACGCAGTGTTGATCCTAGGAGGTGATCAGTGCGTGCACTGCAGACATGCGGGTTAAACAAGGGAGGCATCAAGCCGCATATACCCTGGTGTTCAAAATTCAGAGAATTTTCAGATTTAGTCGGTTATCTCCAGAACTACTGTACAGACTTTAATGAAATTTAGTATATACATAATGCTGATATAATGCAAAATAAATCAATAAATAAATAAAATTATAATAATTATTATTCAAAAGTTATAGTACACACGCAGGATTGTGCGTAACACTAATCGGATTTGGAATACATGAAACAGAGTTTTAGAAGAAAACAAAAACAAATAAGTTAAAGGGAAAAGGTCCCCTCTCTCAGACATACAAGTTTTGCATAGGGTTTTTGTACTGGAAATGACGGAGTACAAGAGTTCTTGTGGCGAATGGTCTCACTCGTTCAGTAACACTGATTTAGGCTAAAAACAGGAGAACCATTTACACATGTTTAAATGGTTTGCGAGTTGCAATTGTTCACATCCAGAGCGTCCCAAGCATGCTCTATAGGGTTGCGATTTGGAGATCTGGCTGTCCAAATCATCCGGCAAATCTCCTACGTGTTGCCATGCATTAAAATGAAATCGGTGCCAACTGTATCTCTAAAAGGCAATCAAAAGGTTCCAGGGCCTCATACTTATACTTCACACAGCTCACACTATTCTAATATGAATCACACTAAATACACTCTGTCGCAAAAAATATATGCACCCGAAGAAATTGAGCTACATTCACGAAATTTGGTATGCATGTCGTGCATATGAAAATAAATAAATGATTAAAAATTCAGAACAAAATATCATTTTTTTTAGCGGTTTTACAGCTTGCAAAAGGTTAAAAATCAGTAAGTAGTAAAGCCACCTCTAGCAGCTATACAAGCCGAAATTCGGCGTGGCATCGATTCAATTAGATCACTATGACCCCCTGTGGGAAGATCCTGCCATAGTCTTTGCATCTGCGCAGTTAATTCTCCTGTATCTCAGGACGGCTGCAGTTGCCTTCCAGCGCGTCAGACATGCTCTATTGGCGAAAGATCTGGTGACCTGGCAGGCCATGGTAGGACGTCATATCCTTGAAGACATTGTTGGGAGAGTCGTGCAGTATGTGGATGAGCATTATCCTGTTGATAAATGGCACCTGGGTGACTTGATAGCATGGGTAGCACAATCGGCGTTAAAATATCGTCCACGTATCTGCGAGCTGTCAAAGTGCCTTGAAGGACCACTAAAGATGATCGTGTGTCCCAAGAAATTGCTCCCACACTGTCACACCTTGTGAAATTGCTGTATGCCGCTCGACAATAAATGCCGGATCGGACCGCTGGCCGGTGCGCCTCCATACATACGTGTGCGGTGGTCATCATCACTGAGACTGAATCGGGATTCATCACTGAAGATGACACGTCTCCAGTCTGTCACACTCAAGTTGCCCGAGGTCGGCAAAAATCCAGTGGACACTGCCTATGATGTGGGGTCAGTGGTAAGCGTCTTAGCGGACGTCGGCTCCTCAAGCCAACTTCGGTCAGTCGTCTCCTTATGGTTTCTCTTGATGGCACTGGATGTCTGGAAGGAGGTAAGTGGCGTTGAATCGATGCTAGCGACGTTGTTGGTGCCGAAGTGCCCCTCTTCTGATTGCACGATCCTCGCGATCATTTTGTGTGTTCCTGGGACGTCTTGACCCTCCGCGACGGTACACTCTACCTTCTGTGATCCACTGTTGCCAACACCGAGCAACTACCATATCGCTCCGACCGAGGTGGCGGCCGATACGTCTATTCGACCAACCTGCTTCTCTGAGGCCTATTATACGGCCCCTATCAAAGTCCGTCAGCTGCTCGTACTGCCGCCGGTTACGTCTTAGAGGCATCCTAAGTCTCAATATCGTCTATCAAAGTCATCAGATTCGTTTGGATAGCCGTACGGCGCTCGTACTCATGCTTTTAAACTCTCCCAGTTGCGCAACTAATATGCGCATACACACTTAGCCTTGTCTCATTGGCTTCGAAATTTTAATCATTTGCATATCTCTTACCAGACTACATTCTTGCCGAGTTTCGTGATTGTAGCTTGATTTCTTCTGGGTGCATATTTTTTTTGCGACAGAGTGTATCATGAAAATTATCCATTTATGCGCTTTTTTAAAATCACTGTTCCGAACGTAGTCGGATACCTTAAAAGCGTGGTATGAGAAAAAAGGAAACACTGCTTCACATACACACTAATTAGCACATCCTTTTATAGTATTATTGTGTATTGTATGCCAGGGGTGAGCAAACAGCGTCAATGTCACTTACGGACCGCCAAGTTAGTCAGAAAACTTAATATAGAGAAAATGTTTTTGATACTTGGGTCGACATATATTTGTGAGCAAAGTTTTATTTGCATGCATGAAGAACAATAGGAGTAAATAAAGATACAAGTTGGCAGACATTAAGTTGCATTCTGTGATGAGAATTTCAACAAGTGATCTCACTCCTGATTTAAAACATTTGTAGAAAGGTATGATAGAGTACAATTGTCTCATTCAACTGATGCACATTTAGATGATGCCAAAGTAGCAGAATAAATCGATTGAATAAAACGGATACTATATATTTTATTTGACTTATATTTATTGATTTTTTATATGTTACAATTTATACTTTTTCGGAGATGCAAATTTAATTAATGGATATAATTATTTTAAGAATGTGCAGCCCTCTGTTATTCTCCGCTTCCACACTGTGTGCCCTCAAGCCAAAACCATTCCCCCCTCTGTTATGTGCATAGAATGCCCTTAGGCCCAACTCAATCCGTTGCTAAATGTATATATATAAATTTGATTCATATTTAAAAGAATATTCTTTATTTGAGTACGACTCATTTTTTTGGATTAAATAAAATTTATTAGCTTGTACAAGAGACAAACACATTTTTGGAATAAATTAACTACATACTGCCATTGACATAGCTTTTATTCATTTGGAATAAAAAGTCAAAATTCTACATATTATGCTTGATTTGCAAAAAGTTTTTTTATAAGAATTGCCATAGAATTCACACTTTTAAGTTGTACGATTAATAAATACTCTGTTCTGGTTCCCTTTCCTGCAATAAATATGGCCGCGGTAGCCGAGTGGTATAGGTATTGGATCGTGGCTGACCTTGTCACGAGTTTAAGCCCAATACCCCTAAAGATCCACCGTGTAGGGTAGCGATGCACGCTAAATCTGTCGAGAGCTGAAACGTCCTCCCGTTGGTGTGGTGTGGTAGTTAGGAGAGGGTGGTACCAGCTCAGGTGTCGTCCACGTCACTTGACTATAGTTCAAAATTACGTGGTCCATCGCCGAAAGCTCGTGTAGCTGAACAGTGCGACGTTAATATTCACTCACTCACTCCTGCAATAACTGCATTAAATGCTGAATTTAATGTATACGTATTTAAATGTATTTGATAGCCGAATGGGTGACATAGTTGGTTTATCGATGGCTTTGTCCGCTTAAGGTTGCAGGTTCGACACTGGCCTAAATCGATGGACTTTCATGATGCAGAAAATCGACAGCATCTATGTCTTATGATTACGCAGAATATAAAAGATCTCTTGAGTTCCTGTTTGGCTTGAAGTGATCTTGGAAAAATTAAATTCCTAAGTACGGTTTCGCATCGTCTGAGCTCATGTGCCCCCACTGGACGTCGAAATTACTTTGGGTGGTTTTTATTACACTTATATGGGGCCGCACTAAGAAGAAGTACTAGTTCCAGGGGAATGTACTCGGTTTTCAATAGTAAAACACTAGTCCGCAGCCCCATTTTAAATAAATGTATCTAAAATGAGAGAATAGGGTAAAAAATTTTAACATTTTTTTCCTTAGCTCGAAAAAATATATACAAATTTACACAATAGTTGCTTTACTGTAAATTATTTTAAATAAAAGGGTTGAATTTCTCTACTACGTTAAAAATCCTACGCCCCCAATTATTATTAAATTACGAGGAACATATCTAAATTCATATTAGTTTAAGTTTTTGAAAATACAATGCGCGTGTTTTTATAAAAAAATGTTGCTATTTTTTCAAAAGTGAAACCACAGCATCTGCCAGATATTCAACGATGTGTCCTTCTTAACAGCAAAAATCTCTCAAAATCTCTCAAAAATCTCTCAGTGCACCATTTTGAATATATAATAAAATAAACGCTAGTAGGTTGGCATGAGTGACATCTTGTGTAGGAAAATCAAACAGAAGTAAAAAAACTTAAACATAAGTTTTTCACTGAATCTAAAGTTTCATTTTCCCCTCTGAAAGGCACTTTTCTTGATTCAACTTAATAACTTAACTCAGTGGCACAACAGCCCATGAGGGCCAAGGCCTACTGTGCTGAACTCAGTATACGTTACCTTGAGTCCTGAGGTGCAGGAGCAGATGTTCCGGTCAGGTAGTCAGTCAGACGCGAAACCCCCAGTGTTAAGTTCCCAAGAAAGCTTGGTACTCATTTATCGACCTACTGAAGGGATGAAAGGCTCAGTCAACCTTGCCCAGCCCGAGGTTTGAACCTCGGACTTGTGGTGGGGAGGAGCGATGCACTAACCACTCAGCCACAGGGTTTCAGATACTACTTAATAATATCCATTATTGTCTTTAGCGCATATTTTATGTAAGGACGCTCATGATTGAAGTGTATAATATGTTGGCTATCTATATACACGTCTAGATAACTGTTATAGACTGTGGCAGTTCATCCTACACTTTCTGTATCCAGGTGCATTTCGTGTTGTGAAATAGCGGTATTTACAGGCTTCTGGTCAATGAATCTACTACTGTTGAAAGTTGAAATGTCAGATAAAAAGAATTCACACACATAGGAAGCAGTATACTGTTTCTTGCGAGGGAGAACCTATTAGCTATTTACGGTGTACAAACTCACCATGGGATGTATCTCTTTTTGAAAACCTTAGGAAAGTATGGTATTTTATTTTTATCATTTGGATAATTACATATACAAATACATACTGATAGTACATACTATAACGCTCCCCCCCGCAAGTTCACTTGGGGGTCGATTATCAGAAAACCTATTTTGTAGCGGATCTCTACTCCTTGAAATGTATCTGCTCACCATATTTCAAGAGTATACGTCTAAAAGTTTAAAATAGAAAAAATTATCTATAACGCCGATTAAGCCCACGTAACACCCCTTGTGGATTGATTTAAAAACAACCCATTTTGTAGCAGATTTCTCATCAACGAAAGGAATCTGCTTACCAAATTTCAAAACTGCACGTCAAATAATTTAAAAATGGAAATATTTATCTATACAGCCCCTTAAGCCCCGTAATGCCACTAGGGGATTGATTTTTGCAAAAACCATTTTGTAGCGATTCTCTACTCCATGAAAGGGATCTGTTTACTAAATTTCAAGATTGTACGTCTAATAGTTTAAAAATGGAAATAACTATTTATAACGCCCCTTAATCCCCCGTAAAGCTACTTGGGTCTCTATTTTTGCAATTTCCATTCTTAGAGAATCTTTACTCCATGAAAAAAACATGCCTACTAAATCTCAAGTCTGTTAGTTAAACAGTTCCGGAGATATCGTCATGAGTGAGCGAATGAATGAGTGAGTCACTTTTTCCTTTAGACGTAGAAAGGTTTAAAATTATGCTAACGGTTCAAACTTGCAAAAACGTCGTTTGGCTGGAAAGCCGGTTCTCTACGCCAATGACATCAGTATGCGAAACGACAGTAAAATTACTTTGAGAACTTTTTTAAAGTTTAAATTTTGTTTGATGGCTTAATTTTTAAGTTATACTTTCCAAATTTCACATATCGATGACAAACAACGGCAATTCTTAAACAAAAAAGGCAAAAAGAAATACTAAATAAATGAATTCTTGTAAAAATGGTATTAGATGAAAAACCGAACTTTTTAAAATCCGTAATTTTTCAGCAATTTTTTCAATCTTTGGACAAAACACGGATAACGTTTGGCACATGGAAAAAACGTTTTGTGTGACTATTTTTATAAATGACGAAGTTATTAAATGTTTAATTAGAATCCTGAGTATTTTTTAAAATATCGCAAAAAGAAAAAAGATTTTGGCATTTTATAATTTAATTCGCCGTTTCTAAGGGCTGTATGAAATTTTCTAGTACAGAGTGTCCATTCATTACAATTATAAGAAATCCGTACAGAACGATTGAAAAATTCTTTTCACGGAAACGCATCGATATTGACTCATTACTGAAAATATCGTAAAAAATGCAACATATTGTTGCTTTGTAAAAAAAAAAATCTATACTGTTTTGTGGCGAAATAAATGATCTTTCCGATTCTGTTGTTAATTTTTGTCTGTTTTTGATAAGAAGAGAAAGATCGTAATTTTAAAAACGATGAAAAAGTTGGAACTCTTTCTTCTCCCTTCAGACGGTGATTTGGGGCATGCGCAGAACACAGCGTAACACTTTTTTGTTAATGCTTATACAAATTTCACTCCTCATAAAATTTTCCATACCGGGAACTTTACATGAAAATAGATTCTTAAGAGAAAAAAAAAGAGCAAACGAATGCAGGATGATAGAGAGGGAAGGTCCCTAATCCCCCCATTGTATTTTGGAAGGAAGGCAAAAAGATAGTGACCATGCAGTAACAGAGTGCGTAGACCCTCACAAAGGAAAGATTTCCGCAGTAATCCTGAGGTTTCCCAGGCAAAACAGGAAAGGCGCAACCAAATTTCCTGTTAGTACTATACTACTTTACTAGCACAACCACTACTGCTACAAGTACAGTCACTAGTAATGCTAGAGCATGAGGGAATTTTGCGCCAACTATTTGATCTTACAAAAAAAATTAAATCAATAGTCAAAAAATAGATTTTCGATGATTGATATAAGAAAAAAAATGTTTGATGTGTATTTTTTCAACTTGACACTTATTCAGAGAATTCTATGCCAATTAGCTAAAAATTAAGATGTATGTTGCCAATAACCAATGCTTATAAAAATAAATGAAATAAAGCCATGAAATGTTTTTTTAAATTTTTTTTTCTAAGCACTCATGATCACTCTGTGATGCTTTATTAACTCCTTTATTCCATTAACGTAACACTTTGGAGGAGCACAAGAATATTGGCGACGAAATTCATAATTCTGAACCATGCTCAAGTAACGAGGAATACATTAAAGCCGGCACCTCGAGCTCCAAAATTCTACACCACCCCAATGAGGCTCTAGAGATTTTCATCAGCCCTTCTGGGATCAGGACCAGTTCCCATGATTCAACAATGAGGAAATAGCGACCATGATCATTGTGACACCTATTGCTGTACTAAAACTTTGATGACTGCCCTGAGTGAGTACTTATGAACGTCACACTGTAAATTAAAACAAAAGCTATTGGCGACAGAACTCGTAATTATGAACCATGGAACATAATGCCCCTTAGCGGAGCCTCTAATGGTTCTTAGCTAACTTAAAATTAATACTTAGTCTAAAAGCGTGGCTTACGGCCTTGCATTGTGTTCGTAAAAAATGCAGTAATGGGAAAATAAATGTAGATAAAAAATATTTCACGAATAAAGAGACTTCGTATTCTCTCAAGTGTCAGATTCTGTACTTTTCAAATAAATTCAGTAAATAACTATGCAAGCGCATTCAGATTAGTAAAAGATATATAAGACACCCGCTTCTGAAAGTACTTTGCAAGAGGGAGAGTATTATTAACGTCACATGTATAAAACAGGAGAGTCATTGGCAACAGAACTTTAATTTTGAACCATGATCTAGTGACTAGGACAACATCAAACTGGCACATTCTCACTCCTAACTGACACAACGCACCGATAGAAGAGCATTGAGCTTCGACATATTTAACATGCATCGACCCTCTGGACAGGATGAGTCTTCATTGGCACTAGGACTCGAACCCGTATCACTCCAACCACGAGTTCAAGACCATAGCTACTAAGTTTAAAATTACAAAGTTCGTCGCCGATAGCCGTTGTTCAGTCTTGTAGAGCGATATTAATATAACTTTCAGACTTTGGGCTCTGAACCCAGGATTCTTTCCTCTCAAACCCGATGAATTAACCACTTATTGGTATAGCCACAGAAATATGTGAGAAAAAGGTATTCGCATCCACAAAAACTATTTTCTCATACCTGATTTCTACCTTTAATATAAATAAATACATAATTGCAAAGTTGAAAGTAATCTTGGGAGGAAAAATATGTGTAGGTGAATGTTTAGTTGGTTTGCTATTTATCAAACTTTCCATACCTGATTTCCTCCTTTAGTTTAAGTAAATGCGTGATTTCAAGATAAAAATAATGTAGGAAAAAAATTTGCTTATAAGTAAAATGATTAGTTGGTTTACCCTAATCTTAACCTAATTTATCAAACCCTATTCTAATTTATCAAATCCTATATTATTTGAATAATCTCATATGAAATTTATTCTACTTTAATGGCATCATTTATACGTAAATATTCCATTTTGCACAATTATTTTAACATACTAAACATTGTTCGCAAAAGGTAGAGTAGTCTTTTTTAAATACAGGATAACCATATTTTATGTATTAACAAGAAAGTTACCGAGAGTCTAGTTTTAGACAAGAGTGTTCTTTTGCTATTTTTTAATAACTGCAGTAATTAACTTTTTGATTTTATCGGAGTACTTGTACCTAAAACTGAAATGTTAAATTTTGTGATTATGTTCATCAGAATTTAACTCTACCTAACGCGTATGTTTAATAAGAGTGGCGTCCTTCTGTGTGTGTTTTAAAAATGGATGAAAATTTAAAAAGGAACATTGAAATTTTTTCTCAAGAGACAATATATTTGTTTAAGCTTTTCCAATTCGAAGGAAGTATCTGGCAGACGTCGAATTCCAATTTTAATAATTCAGGTGTACATTTGGAACAAATGCATCGTCTTTATACTCAATTCAAGATATCAACAGAAATGTCTGAAAATTCTGATTTCTTTACAACTATACAAAAAAGCATAAAAACACATTTATTTGCAGGATTGAAACAAACCAAGCTTTTTCTACTCCTGATCGATCTAAATCAAGCATCGAATTTTCAAAAAACTGTTCTTCAGATGATACAATTAGCACAAATACATTATTCGTTAGAAGTCCAAATAACTTAAGTTCTTCTAATACCTTACCGGGGGCTGCGGTAGCCCAGTGGTTAAGGTATCCAACCATGGCAGGCATATCATGAGTTCGATCCCAGTACCACTAAAGACCCGCCGTGTAGGGCAGCGATGCACGTTAAATCTGTCGAGAGCTGAAACGTCCTCCCGTTGGTGTGGTGTGGTAGTTAGGAGAGAGGGTGCCAGCTCAGGTGTCGTCCACGTCACTTGACCATGGTTCAAAATTACGTGGTCCGTCGCCAAAAGCCCTCGTGTAGCTGAACAGTGCGACGTTAATATTAACTCACTCACTCTAATACCTTACCTCTTAAAAGGAAATCAGAAGATGAAGGTTCGGATGAATCTTGTTCCTCTAATAATAGTTCTGGAAAAAAAGTTAACGTCAGTTTAGGTTTGTCAGAAAAACATTCACAAAAAAGAATTTTAAATATTCGTGAGACTCTTGCAAGTAGTTTAAAAATAAAAATGGATCGAATGTCAGAAGTTGCTCTTGTCATACACGACAATAAAGATAGGACGATGTCCTATACTCCACTGAAGGATCCGATGATTTCAAACTGTGTTGAGAAAGATATGGCATTGCATGACAGCCTTGCGAATAATCTGATAACGCCAGATCTTGTAAAAGATCAATCAAAACATTATAATCCTGAAAATAATCAGATGTATGATATTCCTTCAGCTGAAACGACGTCAGAAAATCATATCAAAGATGAACCAAAGTGTCGCAGCCCAGAATATGGTCATGAAATGTCGGTTAGTCCCGTGAGTCCTCGTGAGACCAACAGTTCTATAAATTGTAATTCTTCATCTACTAGTTCTGCTGAAATCAAATCGATCTCTTGTAATACAGAACAAAATAAGCCTGGCTGTTTCAGAGATAAAACTCTTAATTCAATGCTAACTGGCATTGTGAAACCTACTCCCGTCAGCAACTCTCAGCAAGACTTGACGTAAACTAATAACATCCTAAGTACATATAGGAAATGCACAAAGGCAGTCATTCCTTTAATTCCTTTAAATGCTAGTCAAGAGAAAGGTGACTTTCAAATGGGTACTCCAGAAGGAAATGATGTCCAAATGGATAGTCCAAAGACAATTGATACACATATGGATAGCGTAAGGGCAAATGATATCCTTGTGGATAACCCTAGGACAAATTATATCCGAATGGATAGCCCAAGGGCAAATCAGGAACGACTTCTCTTGGAGCTCCCAGAGAGAATTGACCTTAAAACGTACAGTCCAGAGAAAAATAGTACCCGAATGATCAGCCCCCAGAGGAATGATGCCCGAATGATCAGCCCCCAGAGGAATGATGCCCGAATGATCAGCCCCCAGAGGAATGATGCCCGAATGATCAGCCCCCAGAGGAATGATGCCCGAATGATCAGCCCCCAGAGGAATGATGCCCGAATGAACAGCCGCGAGGGGAAGGATGTCCAAATGATAAGCCCAAAGAGAAAAGGTGACAATAAAGATACTTTAGAGACAGAGCGAACTATGACTGAGAGCTCTTTGATAGACTTGAAAACTATTAGTATGGAACAAAATGTCTTTACAACTAATAATCTGAAGATAATGGATAGCTTGATCAAAGATGACCAAACACATGCAGTTGCTGGAAGTGATACCTCAAATATCAATTCTAGTGCTTCATCAACAATTATTCACAGCGAAACGATAACTGACATGAAAAGTTCTTTGACTACTGAAGACACAGGTTTGAATCACAGTACTAAAATTGACCCAAATCCCACATTTTCCTTTTCTGAAGAGACGAAAGAAAAGGACCTACCAAAAATAATTTCATTAAAAAATATCTTTGGTCCAAAGTTTGTGGAAACTATAGGTGCAGAAGTTGTTGATTTATCCTGTCCAATTAAATGGAGTGTTGATAGTTTTGTGTCTAAAAAATTCTTAATATGCAGTGAAGAAAGATTGGATTATCTGGAATCAATGCAAAATTGTTTTAAAACTGACTTAAAAATTGTGTCTATTAATTCTTGCCTGTCAAAATTTGGGCCCTTTTAAACTTGATGATAGCTAAATGTGAGGAAGAATTGGACGAGGTTATCGAGGAGAGTGCTGATGAATTAATGTCAACAATTGTGGTTATTCAAAGAAAACTACAGATCGTTGAAACTATTCTACTTTCAGGTATAAAAAGTTTTGAATTTTATTTTTACAAATTAGCAAGGCTTAAAATTCTGGAAATAATATTTGCAAGATTAGATAGCCCAGAAGTTTATAAAGTCTATTGTAAGGAATTTGAGAGAAAATTAATCATATCATGGCAAAATCTAGATCAGTCCATCTTGCTTAGAGATTCAAATACGGAGACATTTGTCCAAATAGCATCTCAAACAGAATGGTGCTATAAGAGAATCCAAATATTAGTTACATATTCAAATTTTTTTCAAGAATATCAAAATATTTCTTAAAAACACGAACAAATGATGTTGAATCAACAACAGAATGATGTTTTAATTAATTATAAATGCTCAATAAATACATACTTTTAAAAAATAATTTAGCGTATATCTTGTAATCAATATTTTAGGAAACTTCTTGAAAACAATTTTTCGCAATGTATTTGTGGATTTTAAGAAAACTTGATAAATTTATTCTCTTATTAAAAGTTTCGTATTAAAAGTTATTTTTAAAATGCTTGGATTGCCCCAAACATAACTTATAATTTCATAAAGCTTAACATGTTATTCCTACGTAATACTTATGACAAAAATATTTTAATTAGAATTCTACATTTATAGATGAATAACATTAAAGGTCTCCTAAGTGTACAAAAAAATGTTTTGGAATAAATTTTTTACCCTTTAATAAATGTTTTCTTTTTCGAAATTATATTATTGTAAGTCAAATTTCTCTGCCAATACGATATTGATTACGGAAGATATTTGGGTTCGAGAAAAATTATTTTTTCGATGAGAGTGACTTTGGCGACAGACTTTCCGCGAGGTGTGGTGGTGCCAGTGGCGTAACGTACACCTCTGCATCGAGGGGGCCCAGGGTTCTAAGGGGCCCAAAACCTGACTTTGCAGGGGGCCCAAATGTTCTCCATTACGCCACTGGGTGGTGCCCACTAAGTTGTTTTGACCCCGGTTCTCAAAATTACACAGAAGGTTGTCAATAGCGCTCGTGTTACATTAAGTTCATAAGCATTCCCTCAGGGTCAAATGGATTGGCGAATAATTTAGTTGCCAAGTTTGGTAAGCAAATATAGGTGTGTATGGGAAAAATTTAGAAGGGTCTAGGGTAACTAGCGGCCTTCAAAGAGTTTTTATACAGCCCGCCAAAACAATCAGAAAATCCGCTATGAAACGAAGTTTCTTTTGTACGTACGATCAACGATTCATCTTTTATTTTTCACTATTAGAAAAGCGAACTACCTGAAAGTATTTCTAGTAAGAGATCATCTGCAGAGTTTGGAAGGCGAGGACACAAGAATATTTTAGGATTGTAAGAAAATTGAGCCTAAACTCAATTTGCTGTATTATCCCATTTCTGTTGATATTGATACATCCCTTGGGGAGTTACAGCTTGAACTGGTCAACTTTAAGTCAGATTTTAGGGTGAAGAAAATATTAAATACTATGATATTGACTTATACAAATCTTTTTTAGCTTAAAAATTTCCATTTATGAAGAAATTTGTGGAGAAATTGTTCTTTATATTTTAGTCGACATATATTTATGAGAAAAGTTTTCCATGCAGGATGATCAACTAGAGTAAATATTTTTGTTTTATTTAAAATGCTGTGGCCCTCCGTTATTCTCCTTTCCCACAATGTGGCCCGTGAGTCAGAACAAATTACCCACCTCTGCTCCAGGGAATTAATATATTTTAATAAAAAGGGGGGGTAGCTCATTACTAAAAATCCCCGATACACGAAACTTTGAAATTATAGGAGATGCATGATGCGCCCGCAACTCTTATTTGTATCAAATTTTTTTCAGGTTATTTTTTTTTTTTGTTGTTGCTAAAACTTAAAATAATTTTCATATACGGTTGTCACCCGTACAGAGCGGTTAATTCTAGTTCCTATACGATACTTTTTTGCTTATTTATTTTTATCTTTATTATGTATGTAAATAATATAAATCAGGAGAATATGTTTCTTGTTGTGTCAAAACCGTGTTATTCGAGACTGAAATAATACGAATGCAATGTGTACCATGTTATATCGAAATCACGTCTTAAGGTGTAAAATTTTAAGAAGCTGCAATTTCGTTCCAGTAAAACATACAAATGAAGTTAACTTCAAGTTTTTAATCAAAAACAAAAATATGAGGTACAAAAACTAAAAATACAATCAAAAGATAATTAACATTATAAAATATATAGAAAAGGCTTATTAGGATAAGAAAATTAATTTTCATCGGCACTTTTATCAGAAATCACAGCTAACGTATCTTCCCCCGTCCCTTAAAGTTGGTTGAAATTTCTCTTCGCTAGTTATTTCTCCATCATTACAAAAGTTATCTGACGTAGGTGCAATTACCAGGCTATTTCGATCTTGTAATTCTTTCAGAATTTCTCTGTAAGAATCTGAAGAAATTTGAAATTCTCTTTAAGTTTTCCACTACCTTCTACTGAAGGGTCTTTTTCAACAAAAGAATTTTCATATAATTAAATTAAAATTCAAGTTTGGTGACGTGTAATAGCAAATCCGTGTTGTAATAATCGCAAATTTTGTACAGTTTTTTACAAATACAGTGTTATATCAGGGACATCAGTACTTCTTTGTGGCATTCTCCTGTACAAAATGCCACATATTGACGAGTCTTGCGTCATTTTAAATATCAAAGTGATTTTTAAAAAAAAATAATGATCGCATTTCTTTTGAGTTAAGTCAATAAAACGATTATTTGAAATCTTTTAAATGTAGCATTATTTGATACTCATTATATACGCTGAGTGTCTTTGGGAACTGGATTACAAATTTAATCCTCCGTCTCATATCTGAAATGTTTTTGAGTCCTTGATGTTGATGTCTGTGGAGAGAAGGGGCCTCTTTGACAGTAGCAGCGCGGAAAGACGCTAGTGTTTGGCAGTAGTAGCGGGTTGAAGAGGTGCCTCTTGATTGGTTGAGGGATGCGATTGGTGATCGATGAGGACTCGGTGCTGTCAAGATGGTGCAATGAGGAATGACGTAAGCATCCGCTGGTTCGATGTGGCACAGAGTTGTGGTGAGAAGGAGCAATTCTATTGGATGAAGCAGTATAGTGAGTTTCCTCTTTATTGGCTGTACTGAGAAAATGAATGGGAATATGACATAGAAAATTGGGAGCAAGCTTGGTGGGGTGCGGCGAAAGGAGAAGACTACTCATTTTTGGTTTCGATTCACGTCATGGGGATATGGATCGTAATGATCCTCCTTCCCCTATCTAACATTAAATGCGCCTTCAAGTGGAAGATCTGACTGAGAGTCCTTTCCTGATGAAACGTTGATACTGGGAGTTCTGATTGGATGGGCAGAGGTGGTATAGGGGTGGCGTCAGAGTCATGGGTGGTTCTTCATGGATTTCGGCGGTTAGTCCAAATAAAATTTTTTTGCAGGAACTGAGAAGTATTTGGAGATATTGAGAACTGTAAAAACATTAGCGAATCAGTAAGCTCTCTCTTGGCTGTCCTGATATTAAGGGGGGGGGGAAACAAATAGGATAAAAAGAAGCTGTCCTGGTGGGAGCAGCAGATAAAAAAATTTAAGTATATAAAAAGAGTAAAAAATAAGATTAAAAAATTTAGCAATTAGTAGTCATTCACCACCGGTGAATGAACAGCAGAAATTTTAAGGGGGATTGTAGGAGTCAAGGAAAATTCTCCTTGGCCTTTTGATGTTATCTACTAGATTATAATTTTGAATGTCAATAAGATTTAAATTATTAGTATGCGGTATATCTTCGTAGAATTTCTTGGCTAGGTTTTGAATGTTTGAGGTTTTTTCTGAAGGCAGGGGATTTTTAAATCCCAAGTTTTAAATTGGAATTTGCTGCATAACCCATTGAGTTAATATTAACGTCGCACTGTACAGCTACACGACGGCGACGGACTGCTTTTGAACCATGGCCTGACAATACTTCTGATAAGACCAATTTTGGGCTATTTAACGTGCATCGCTGCCCTAAGAATTTTAACATTGCCAATTTGCTGCATAACCCCTCACAGGAGAAGCGTTACTAAGAATGGGCCGCAAAACAGCAGTGTAGAGAAGTATCTTGTTTGATGAAGTCATTTCAGAATTCCGGCATATTAAGGGGTAAATTATTCTAAGCGCGAACCGGAATTTATTTCGAGCATGTAAGATATGGGGTTTCCAAGTTAATTTACTGTCTAAAATTACGCCAAGATATTTAGTACTCTGAGACCATTGGAGTGGTGTGGAGTAAAGTGTGGGTGGAGTGCAAGACTTTCTCCTCCTGGTGAATAGAACTGCGACAGTTTTGTCAACATTTATTTTGATTTTCCAGTCGTTAAAAATTTTTTCCAGGAGCGAGAGGTGTTTGCTTAGAGCGGTATTAATGGTGTTATGATTTTTGAAGCAGGCTATCACACAGGTCTCATCTGCATATAGGTTTAGCGTTGTGTGGGGTGCGTGGGCATATCATTAATGTATAGATTAAATAAAATTGGCCCTAACAAGGAACCCTGAGGACAGCCAATGTTTATATGATGTGTGTCTGAAAGTGTATTGTTGACTCTGAGAGAGAGAGAGACCTGATAGAATCTATTTACGAGATAAGAATTTATAATATGAATAAGAGAAGGAGGGAAGTTATATTTAATAAGTTTATAAATAAGCCCGCTGATCCAGACACTATCGAAAGCTTTCTGGATATCCAGAAAGACAGCTCCAGTGGATCTGCCTCTCTGAAACCCAGAAGAGACCTTTTCTGTAATCCTTAGCAGTGGGTGGTTAGTAGAAAGTTTTTTCGTAAATCCATATTGATTTGGGTTAATTATATTGGAATCAGAAATGAAAGTATTTAATCTATTGAGTATAATGTACTCTGTAATTTTACCGAGAACGGAAAGAAGAGAAATCGGTCTATAACTTTGAGCTAGATTACTGCTTTTTCCAGGTTTTTTAATAGGGAAAGTGATTGCAATTTTCCAATTTTTTGGAAAGTGCCTAAGAATTAAGATCTTATTGATGAGGAAGGTTAGGATAATTAAAGCTTTGAGAGAGAAGTTACGAATCATATTTTATTTGTTATATTATCTTTTCCTGGGGTTTTTCTAATTTTTAACTTTTTGATATAATCTGAGACTTCAACTGGATTAGAAGGAGAGATGGGGATGGAGGGGGGAGAAGAGAAGACTACTCATTTCAGACTACCTTAAAATTTCAATTAGAAAAGTCTCATTTAGTGGTTGTTATACGAATCGTAAGTTACACAATCAGCGAGAGACTTTATGCTTTTGTGTGTGGAATTTTTTTTTGTTTTGATAAAGAAAGCATCCATGCTTAGTTCTTACTATTTTTAACTGATACATTTTTTTGCAAATTTAGGAAAGCTCCACGAAATTAATTCGCAAGTTCTTTTGTAATTTTTTCTATATGTAACCGTGTTTATAGCAGATTTAATACACAGTCATTTACCAACCACCACCAAGACAATACGATTTAATTGACAAAAGTCGGTCATAAATTGAAATAAGTTTTTTTTCCTTAAATTATTTCTTATATAATTTTCTATGACCTCACTAATTCTGAATTAATTAAACTTAAATTTAGAGTTACGATGACTTTTATTAACGATTTTATTCATATCCAAATGGCAAAAAGAAACTTTAAATGGATTTATCTCAAAAAGAAAAAAAAATCTTATCTTCATTTTAAATACTAAGGATTTTTTTTCCATTGTGCTAAATGCTTTCAACTTTTTTAAACCTCTTTCGATTATTACATGTAACAAAAGTTGGTATGCATTTTTAAAATCTAATCAATACTTATGTTATAATAAATAGTTGAATGTAAAATTTACACATTTTCTAACGAATTTTCTGTCTCTGCATTCAGAAAAATTATTTTATTAATCAAACATACTAGCAGAAAATCCATACCATCTTTGATTATACATAACTTGACATATTTGTAAATCGAATTTCATGTGTGTACGCTAATTATTGTAGTTCGAGAAGCATTTAAAAATTATTTCATAAATATTAAGTGACCTCGGTAGGCTAGTGGTCAAGGTAACGGACTCGTGGCTGCTGTCCTCGAGCCTGGTACCGCTAAAGACTAGCTGTGTAAAGGTGGCCTAGGCAGCTTAAATTTGTTGAGGCTTTGTGTGGTGTGAAAGTTAGGAAATGGGGAGCTGCTAGCTTTAGTGTCGTCTTCGTCATTAGACCATGGTTCCAAATTACGAGCTCTCGCTACGCCAAAAGCCCTTGAGGAGCTGGAGAGTGACGTTTATTTTCACTCACTCACTCACCGCAGTCTGAAAATACTTTGTATTTTCTTTGAAAGTCAATAAGTACAATACAGATTATACCATTCACCAATATGTCAAATTTGGAAATGTCGCTGAATGCTATGATATGTATCAAATAGTTGAAAGCCATCCTAGCATCCTGTGTCGGAGTGGTCAAGATCACGAAATCGTGGCCCTCACTGTTTCTGTTGAGTCATGTGCTCGATTACTGGCACGATGATGGAAGACCCAACGTGTAGAGGAGACGATGCTCACAATATATGTTGATTTTCAAAAACTTTTCTTTGATGTTCTCTGTGGCCGTTTAAATAGGGGGTACACGCTTATATGGGTCATACTCATCACTTGACCGAGATGCAAAATTACAATATTCATCCTGAATAGCCCACTCACAGTTTCCAATTTAAATGTTAATAAGAAATCAAATCCATTCGATCCGCGGCATCATTAAATTATCACTGTATAAAGAAGATGTTACGTGTCAAATCCCATCACATGGCTCACACTTCTCAAGTTGTCATGTAGCCGCGGTAGCATCGTGACCAGTGTATCATAAGTTCGAGCATAATACCGCTGAATACCCTCCTTGTGGGGGAGCGATCCACTTTACAACTATCGAGAGATCAAACGATCACTCGTTGGTGTGATGGGGTAGTTAAGAGAGGGGTGCCAGCAATAGTGTCGTCCTCGTCACTTTGCCTTGGTTCAAAATAACGAGGTCCGTCACCAAAAGCATTTGAGTAGCTGAATAGAGTGACGATAATATATCCGCCCCCTCACTCAAGTTGGCATAGTGTGTTAAAAGATTAGAGAAAGTAATGACAGTTTAGATGTCATCCTTGTCACTTGAACGGGATTCAGAATTACGAGGTGTACCGCCAATAAACCCTCCGGAAAATTAGAAATGCTGCGTTAATAAGCAAGCAACCAATTTTGCAACAAATGTTCCTTAGGACCAGTTGTATCTTAACGAGTGTTTATCCCTTCAACAAATGTTAATGTTGCGATCGTCCAATAATAAAGTTCCTATAATTAAAGGTTTATTTCCTTAAAGTACGGTATGCAGTAATAAGTGGGTGACATAAGTACACGCACACTTTCCTTTTTTCCAAACTAAATTCTTCTATACATTCTAGTGGCAGCGTTAGCGCATGGACTCGTGGTTGGCATGTCATGTGTTCCAGCCAAGTACCAATGATGACCTCATGTGTAGAGGGAGCCGCTGCATGTTTAATCTATAGAGGTTCAAACATCCTCCCGTGGGTGTGGATAGTTCCTGCTCAAGTGTCGTCTTCGTCACTTGACTATGGTTCAAAATTACGAGATCTATCACCAATAGCCCTCACGCAATTTTATAGTGCAATATAACTTTCCCACTGTAAACATTCTAAATTAATTATTTTTATCAAAAAATATATTATTAATTTTTTATAATATTATAATTTCAAAATTTCAAATCAAAATTCAAACTAATGAACTGGCAAAAAAATTGAGAACCTTACGAATCATCAAAGTGAGTGAATATTCAAGTCGTACTTTTCAGTTACAAAAGCAGTACCTCTAAAGACCCGTCGTGTAGAGCAGCGATGCACGTTAAATCTGTCGAGAGCTGAAACGTCCTCCCATTGATGTGGTGTGGTAGCGTGCCAGCTCAGGTGTCGTCCACGTCACTTGACCATGGTTCAAAATTACGTGGTCCATCGCCCAAAGCACTCGAGTAGCTGAACAGTGCGACGTTAATATTCAATCAATTCAGCTACAAAAGAGCTTTTGGTGATGAACCTTGTAATTTTTAACCATAGTCAAGTGACGAAGGAAACACCTGAGCTGGCAACCCCCTCTCAATTTCCACACCCCACAAAGGGCGGACGTTTGATCCTCAATATATTTAACCTACATCGGTCCCATCACGAAGGATCTTCAGTGGTACTAATCTCGAATTCATGACATGTCAGACACAATTCCATTACCTTGACCACTGGCCACTACAACCCATCAAAATGGAAAGACAAAAATGACTTCGTCTTGTACTGTGAAGCAACACTATTATTTTTGACGAATGACCTTGTTGTTCTGAACCAAGGTCAAATTAAGAGGATAACATCTGAGCAGGTACTCCCTCTTAAATTCTATACCCCACCAACGGGATGACTTCCCTTGGCACATTTAATGCGCATCAACCCCTCTACATGGCAGTTTTTTTAATAGGTACGTGATATCACCGGCCACAAGTTTGTAACCATAACCAGTCGCCTACTGCAGCCACTGGAATAAGTAAAATATATATACGTTTATAATATCTAAATTGTCAAAATAATATTTTATCTATGAACAAGCAGAAGTTACAGTACAGAAAACTATTTATATAATCTAATTTGAAATATTTAAAGGCCATCTATAGCCACTGTAGCCTAGTGGTCAAGGTCACGAACTCGTGGCTGGTATGTCATGAGTTCGAGCCTAGAGCCGCTAAAGACCAACTGGCCATGCAGAGGAAACCGATGTACGTTAAATATGCCGAAGCTCAAATATCCTCCCGTTTGTGAGGTGTGGAAGTTAGGAGAATGGCGTGCCAGCTCATGACTCATCCTCGTCACTTGTCGATCGTATATATATATATATATATATATATATATATATATACTTCATCAACATGTGTTATCAACGATACACACCTTTCATTTAAAATACCAAAAAATTTTATGTCTATAAGAGTTTTAGTGTTTTATTACATCTAAGAAAACCTAAACAAGAGGCAATTCCTTTTCTTTTAATTACATTCCATTTTTAATAACAATATGATTCATAATAAGCTAGTTCCCTGAATCAATATTTCTCGCAATCTTGTATCTGCAATAGACTGATGTAATTTTGTACCCCTTCCTCTGCCCTTTTGAAGTTTTTTTTTAAATAACTACAAAATAATATTGTATTGTATTTTTTGTTCATGTATATTTTTTGTATCATTTCTTGCCAATCTCGGTGAACCATTCTGTAGCTCTAAAACCTCTAGTGGATGAATTTGATCCTTCCAAATAAATAGCCAGGGATTCCTCAACGACGTTTCTCCTTCCTTTTAACGTCAGTAAGTACTCGAGCACATGCGGAATGTATTGCAAAAATTATAAAACTAAAATTAGGAATTAAAAAAGTAAGAAACCCAGTGGTGCGTTAAAGCGCAAACAATGCCAAGAAAGAGACAAAAATTGAAACTTTGTGTATTTAAAACGTTTACGTATTTTTACTTAATAAAATCAAACCAAAACAGGGCCCTCTTTTTTACTAACACCAGGGTCTTTGGATACCTAACTACGCCACTGCTTCGTGTATCACCTACATTTTTCTTACAAAACAAGTACTTAGCCATACATTTTTCAGCTTAAGATTTCAAATGTTAAGTCAAAGTTACAGTGCTACTTACATGAAGTGCTTGAATACATTAAGCTCATTATAATTATACTGTGTTTTTTCTTCAATTCATTGAGCATACATTCATAATTTTGCAAATTTTATTCTATTCCTATCTGAAGCAAAAAAATTTTTTTCACATTAAAAACAAGAAAATACTCACGGTTATATAGATGTATCTCGTAAATGAATATAACCATACTACATAAAATTTATTCGTTTAAAAGTTTTACACTCTCAATAT
This sequence comes from Trichonephila clavipes, assembly GCA_019973935.1. Classification (NCBI taxonomy): domain Eukaryota; kingdom Metazoa; phylum Arthropoda; class Arachnida; order Araneae; family Nephilidae; genus Trichonephila; species Trichonephila clavipes. The sequence goes on along the minus strand of BMAU01008160.1, from coordinate 35,375 downwards.
AATTTTTCTAAAACATATCAATATAATTTTTCTATATAACATATATTATATATATATATATATATATATATATATATATATATATATATATATATATATATATATATATATATATAATAACTTATATATATATATATATAGAAATAATAACTTATAGAAATAGTTTTTTTTTCAAATAGTTATTCAGAAAATTTCTTTTGATTTTTTGTTGATGATCCGTTAGTTTTACAAAAGTTGGCATCAAGTAATAGTTTATTACTTACTGTTACAGAAACTTAAATGTAGTCACTTAATTATAACTAATATCCTCTGTTGAAATTTTCTATTAAGTTATAATCACTTGCCATAGATTGATTTTTACTAATGCAGCACGATGAACTATTGGTGATGGACCTTGGTTAAGTGAAGACGACACTTGAGCTGCAATTCATTCTATAAACTTCCACCCTATACCAATGCGATGATTGAACGTAAATCCAGGCCAGAAACAGAGGGCACCAGTACAGAAATAACGCTAGCCGCGACCATGACCACTCTCTTATCGTATCACGACTGTCGTGTTAAGTAAACATGTCATCACGCAAAGAATGAAGATTCCAGTCATGGTAACATGTGGATAATAGATCCGTTTGCAGCGAAAATTCAGAATAACAATTTAAGCAGGCATATAAAAGAAAGCCTCGCGACCTATCGTCCGATGATACTCTCAAACTGAAATTTCATTCATTCTCAGTTTTGGCTTTCCATGAAAAGTGAATACCCTTTTCTTAGTGAACAGGCGATAAAAATTCTGCTTCAATTCTCCACAACTTATTTACGTGAAAAGGCTTTTTCGTCCGTCACAGCCATCAAAACACGGTACCAAGCTCATCTTGAAATAAATGCAGTTATCTGTCTTCTGCTAACAACATTAGATCCAAATATTCACAACCTTATTTTAAGTAAGCAGGAACATCCATCGCAATAGGACTGCATAGTGGTAAAAGTTTGATAAATCATTTTTTAAATTGTTTTTACAGTTTTGGTTTATTTTATTATGGTTTATTAATAAAGCTTTCATAATTTGGTTACAATTAATAGTTTCCTTTTATAAACTAGGTACATTTTATGTGTTCTTGGATTACAATTTCTTTATAAATATATTTAACAATTAAAAAATCCTATTAGTGGTCCGCGGGATTTAAATTATGAATTTACTGATCCGTGAGGTCAAAAATTAGGTTGACTACTGTTATAGATGAATTCGTAGTTTTTAGCTAGCTTGTGTGCTATAAATCTGTCAATGTCCCCATTTTCAGTACTTTTGAATCATAAATAATTTCAAGTTGTTGAGTAATTTTTATCAAATTTGTTAAGATGTTTTTAAAATTACAAATATATTTAAGTTTGCTAATAACATTAATATATATACAGTCAGACCTCTATGAAATGAAGTCGCTAAATCCCGAAAAAAAGTTCATTGTATGGAAAATTCGTTATATAGAGATGTATCTTTCAATTTTAAAAACCACATAAAACAAATGTCAAATTCATAAGCGCTATATATTAAAAAAGCAATTATTCATATATTTTTGTAAATTGATATCTATTTATTTTATATATATCTTACCCAGACAAAAAAGATGGGAAAAAAACTGTGTGCAAGGAGAACGAAAAAAAAAAAGAATGTCGAGGAATACTATGTATTTTCAACATTAAAAAAATTACTTTATATTAAAGTTAATGAATTTCAAGGACATTTTCTAATTTCAAGCCTACAAGTAATTTTAAACATACACTATTTTATAGCGTTAATTATTTATCGAAGATGTTTCTAGTGAACTGGACAATATGAGTTAAATGTTGCACTTATTTTATGAAACGCCCAGAATTCTATTGCTCTCGGAGAGTTAGGCACCTAATAAAACCAGTTCAAGATTTATGACCACCATAAAATGCGTTAAAAGAGAGATAACTTGAAATGTTTAGAAATACTTTAAAAATAGAAAGAAAAAATTGAATCACAAGAGAAAAGTTCTTTACATAGAAAATGTACTTCACTATTGGGAGGTTGTTTTGATAAGAAAATCTTGACACATTTTCTTGGTTCCAAGAAAAACTTCGCTGTATAAAAAAATTCGCAATATAGAGATTCGTAATATGAAGGTTCGTCTGTATATATATATGTGTTATTTTTTTTTTTTATCTTTTTATATAATTGAGAACAAAAAAGATGAGTAAGTTTTTTAATATGAAATTCAATACATCTAGATGGCAATCATTGTTCTAGAATTAGACAATCAGATAAAAGTAAGACTAAAAAGTTTGAAGTAAGCCATCTACTCATAGATAAATAAATCTGCGGAGACAGTAGGGTGTTTAAAAAAATGGGAGGAAACCCTGTTCCTGTTTACTATTCAAGTATCGTGGGATAAATGCTCTAAAAATAAATTGTATAGCAGAGTTGGTGGTTGGTTTAGCTTTTGGATTACAACTAGGAAGTAGACCGGTCGGAAAATAAACCAGTTTATATCCTTAAGTAATGAATCGTAGGAAAACTTTTTCCGTTTCTTTAATTTTTTTAACGCCGTAAAATTTAAAAACAACAATGCAGTCGTCTATTTTTTTTTAATGGAAGAAACTTGTCGGCGATTCCCAAGAAGAGAAAGCAAGTGAAGACAAATTGCTATTAGATTTTGTGTATGTTTGTGTGTGAGGGGGGAGTAAAAACACTCATTTAGAGGAATCCTAAGACACAGTATTGTAATAGCCAAAAAAAACGTTCATTTTCCGATATTCTAAATATCGCAGACCTCCTGACGAGAATGTGCGCTTCACCTGTTTGTTGAGGCAAATTAAAAAAGCATTAGGGAAGTTTTCTTCTTTTATTCCCCGCAGTGATTTCATTCCCTCACCAAACCTCTGATTTCTTACGCATCAATCACGGGAATAATAACGGGGAAGATTCCGTTCCTTTGAGAAAATTACTCGTGAATTCGAAAGGAAGGAAGGAAGAAAAAAGCACCCAAAGAGCTGACCACTCAACAACATACCTCATCACTTTGGCGGTAAAAAAGTGGCCGCGGTAGCCGCCGAGTGGTATAGGCATCGGATCGTGGCTGGCTTTGTCACGAGTTCGAGCCCAGTACCACTAAAGACCCGCCGTGTAGGGCAGCGATGCACGCTAAATCTGTCGAGAGCTGAAACGTCATCCCGTTGGTGTGGTGTAGTAGTTAGGAGAGGTGGGTGCCAGCTCAGGTGTCGTCCACGTCACTTGACCATGATTCAAAATTACGTGGTCCGTCGCCAAAAGCCCTCGTGCAGCTGAACAGTGCGACGTTAATCTTCACTCACTCACTTGGCAGTAAAAAAAAGTGAGTTTCAAAGAGTACTTTCAAAGAAACAGAAAAAAAGAGTAAATGTTTAAAGTTAAAATAAACCTACACACTCTAAGAGTAAACTTCAAAGGCACCGAAACTGCGAACATTCAAACTAATGTATATTATTACATATAAAGGGGAAAAATTGATGATTGATTTTTCTGGTTGAAATGATTTCAGACTTTTCCGTATCCAGCTATTCACAACGGGCCTTACTTAGACCAAGGGTGTCCGACACGCGGCCCGCCAGTACGTAAGTTGCGGACATTCTTCATTTTGAAATTTATTTAAGGGGAAATTTATATATAAATCTATAATGTATTTGCCTATTACCTGTTCTTGTTTTGAAATAAATCCTTTTTGATAATAGAAATGTCCTTTAGATTAAAATAGATTTATATTTTATCAAAAAGCAAGAGACTGTCAGAGATGTTTTTTATTGTTTAAAAAAACTATTCAGGACACGGTTAAGATAAAGGGCAATGTGTACTTAATCGTTTGAGAATAACAGCATTATCAAATTTCAACAATGAGTAACGAAAGATCCATTCAAAAGGAACACCGTAATTTTCAAGAAAATGGCAACTGTAACATTTTAAACATTATTTGATCATTGCATTATTATATTATATAAATATTATTATACTATCTATGTCTGTGTATACATGAAAAATAATGAAAAGCATAATAATAATTCATTCTGTTTTAAATTTTCACTCGATAAATGTTTTTTGTTTCCAAATCTGATATAAATATTTTTATGTGCGAGAGAATGTTTTTCCGAAGTGGCGCGCGAGGTCATTTCGGTTGGATGCCCTGGCTATAAATGAAAACATTTTTCCTAATCTAGTATTATAAGCTGAGTTTTAGTTTAGTCCTAATTTACCTAATGTTAGTTTTCATTTGAAATATTCTATTCTTTACATTATTTTTTACCTAGTTTTTATTTAGTCAACATATTCAATAAGTGTATTAGTCGTATTTATTTTTTTCCTGAACACAAGCTATAGCTCATTCAGGATATTCGTGTAATTTTATCTGCACTATTATTTAATAAATATTATTATTGTTTAAAAAATGTAACTTACAACAAATCTATCTGGCACAATATTATTGGGGAAAAATAAGGCATAATGCATTTGTATTGTGAAGAATGCATTTTGTATTCGTAAAGAGAGAGAGAGAAGATGGCCTTCAATAACATGGTGGTACATTTTTTGGACATTCATATTTTCATACTAGAAATGCACATGTGAGGTACTAATTATTGTAATATTGACTTATTTAGTTACATAATATATATACTTACCTGATTTGTATTAAATATTACAAGTATCATTTTCACACATAAAAACACACACCACACACACACTCCTTGAGAGAAATACTGTCACTTCCAAAAAATATCACTCAACAGACTCATAGCTGATCAAAGAATGAACCACTGCCTAAACCCATTACATACAATTAGCTTCTGACATGTGTTGAAACTTGAGTAACTGCTAGGAGTTGACCTCTGTGGTGGTTTAGAGAATGTACCCTTTAGCATCAATTACTGAGGCATTCAAACAATTGGTACATCTTATGTACCACCACACAATAAACAAATAAGAACTAGTGTTACAATATATGTACCACCAAGTATGAAATAGTTAATAAGTTCACAATGTGACCAGTATTTATCATTCTTTTTTGTTGGTCACACATCTGAATATAAAAAAATGTGTGTGTGAAAGATGCATTTTACAAATATATATTTATCTATATATTTTTATCAAAAGATTTTATTAAATATCTGATCATTATTACGTACTGAATGAAATGTTTTTCTTTAGTTCACAGCAATGCAATCTCATAAAAATAATGTATAAGGATTGGATTATTTCACAAATCTTTTGATTTCAAGAAAGCCAATTTGAATCTATGTCAATTACAACTGGGCAAAAAATTATATCAAATTATAGCACAAAAGCGAAATAAAAAAATATAACTTTAGTATATATAAACATTGAAGTAATTACTATTACTACTTTCAAAGCTACAAAACTCATGACCATTTAATTATTCGTAGAAAATTCTCTTGGCACATAAGTTAAGAAACGCTGATCTAGATATATGCTCAAAAGTTATGATTATAAAAACTATTAAGTTTTATGATTATAAAAACTATAAGATGGCATTTTTTTTTTCAAAATTAAGTAATAACAAAATCTAATACAATGCAAAATATTTTCATGCAAGTATAAATCTGAAATACACTTTATTTAATGAACATTTTATCATTATTGAATGTCTTAAAATATGTATAGAGCAATGCTTCTCAAACTTTCAATATTCGCGACCCAATATTCAATCATTATTTTCATCGCGCCCCCCTTCCCCCATACAATAACGATACACTGAATTCAATAGTACTATATTTTGAAGCGAAACCTACAATTCGACTTTTACCTCTTTAGTACCACCGGCGTATATAAATGTCTCACTCAGCCAATGTGTTAATTGCCCCTGACGTATATATACGTCTTTCTGAAGCACGATATTTTCTGTGCACTACTATCCATACATTTGTTCCGAAGGCTTTAGAATACAATAAAAGGAGCTTGATTGTCTTTGCGAAGGATTTACATGTTTCAGATTATTTAACCTCCCCCTTCCCAATACACCAGATACGTTCGTTTACGTATTGAACGGTAGCCTTTGGGCACGCAGTTTTTCACCGGTATTGAAGGGATTCATTATAAATCGTATGAATTATCAAGATAATTTTCGTTTTTAATTTTATATATGACACTGGTAATTATTAAACTGGTTCTGAACGTAGTATCTTTCAAATGATTATAAAATTCATTGCGCAGTACTGATATATTTAGAAGTGTAAATGTGTATTTCCTTTTTCATTTCTTTGCTTTTAGTATATTTTGATAATTTTTTAAACAATCTTTTGTTTTCTATTTTTCAATATGCTCCCTCCCCCCGGTAGGGTTGTAGGTGAATGTTTAATGATGCTTTGACGCTCTGGACAAGACGAGTGCCAATAACTGCAGCCAAGAGTTCGAGTTTTGGAATGGACATTTCAGCTGTCGTTTTAGTCATGGGATCCTTTTTTAGAGGAGCGACGCGTAATTTTGCCTGAACTAGTTTAATCAACTTTATTACCGCATTCAATTCGCAAAAAACACACACACACTCCAAAGGCTTTCCCACTTGAATCACTAAACATATGTATGGTGGTAGTAGACTCATCAACTAAACTCACAAAGTAACGTGGAATTTGAATCAATTTCAAAAATTCCAAACTAGCAAGCCAATTTTTAAATTCCTCTACGATTTCAGGAGGCAGTTTTTGATCTCATGTTAGCTTAAATTTTTTCTACGCTTTTTGCATTAGAAGTTTTGGAGTGAGTGTTACGGGTGCTGTAAAGCCAATCAGATCAAATATCTTCTGCGAAATTGACAAAAGTTGCCTTTTAGAGCATGCATCATTGATTTCAGTCGAAATATTTCTGATATCGCGAGCGAGCAAATCAGTATCTGCTTCCCATAAAAGGCCAAGTACAGAGCATTTTGTTTTCCCCTGATTTTGTTGCTCTGAGGAAGAAACCCAGCCTGTGAGCTCAAACCCTGTTTTTATCATGATTTCGCAAGCTATTATTTGAAATTGTTGAAGTTCTATCTCATTTTGAACACTAGCCACAACATTGTCGACATAAAAGAAATATTTTAATTGTACCATAACATCATTTCAACTTTCTTTTTCTAAATGATGGTAAAGTGTAGCCATAAACAAAAAAAAAAAATAGTCTAGAAGAAAGGCACAAAACTACTCTACAATGCCTATAGATTTTAATTTCACGTTTTTCATAATTTTCCCGCCACAGAAATCAGTGATAGTCTCTGTCTGTAAGGGAAATTGAGATCTACAAGAAATCTTTACGAATATCTGAAATGACACCTAGTCTATTTTTACGAAATTTGTTTAAAATAGAAGGGATCATCTCTTTATAGTTAGTTCCAGTAGCTAAGCATTAATTTATGACGAATCTGTACGGAAGCTTTCCACTAATATTCTTAGGCGTATTTGTGGAGATTATAAATTCACGTATATTTCCAATCAACTCTGAGAAGCGAACGGGATATGCAAAGTAGATAGGGTACTTAAGTAGAGCGTTGTAAGCTAGCAAAGATGAAGGCTATTGAGCCAGCAGCAGCAGAGACAACCTTTAGAGGATTCAATTGGATTACGATAGTGAAGAGTTACTGCTAGTATTCTACGACGTAATCTTAAAAGTTAATGTACCTCTGAAGATATCGAAGTATTACCAGGTGATATACTATAGTTTATTATCGTTTAAAATAAGCGTTAGTTTAATATAAATTAGTTTAAGTTAATGAAAGCTAATAATTCGAGTTGCGTGTGTATTCCTCAGACCTCCTATTTCGGTAGACCTTATTGATCTTACGTGTAATTATTCATTGATTTCTTATTTCGTAATTTAATTTAATATTAAAGGTAAAGCCCTTTTGTTTGACGTAACATAAAAATATTATGTTATTAGAGTTTCTCATATTTGAATCAAGTGAATAAATATAAGTTATTATTATGCAAATGGCTTTTGGTGATTCTTTGCCTCAAATTAATCTTGGTGTCCAGGGTGGAACCCAGGGGGGTTCCTACAAATTTAAGGAAATGGAATTTTCATCTTTTGCAGAAGCATCGAAAGCTGGACGTATTTTAGTCGTAAGATTAGACTCCTTAAAGACGGCTCGATGAGGTAAATACCTGCAATTTTGTTGTGCTAAATTTACCCCCTTAGTATTAATTGGTACATCTTCTATGATTCCTAACTGTTCCCATTCCTTCAAAATTTTGTCATAAGAATCAAATTTTCCTGTAGAAATAAGTTTAGAAGTCATGGTATTGAGACATTTTTCAGATTGAAATCGCAAATCAAGTAGTTTGGGATGCCCTTCAACCCAAGGAAGATTTGCCTCATACCTGCCTTGATTAAATTTTACTTTTTTAAAAAAATACAGTTTCATCATCGATGTCCATTTTTGTTTTGTTTTCTACAGGGTCCCGTATACCCAGAACATCCAATGATCAAAGGTCACAAATTTTGCTAGCGTTTAGCAGTGAAATTATAGGCATGGCATGATTAGAACAAGTGGTATAGGATAGTGATTTACCCATAACTACCCATGCTAGGTAAGTCTGAATAGCGGTTAAACCATTGGTTGTTGACTTATGGACCCAGTTAAAATTTTTCCTAAGTAATCAGCACCCAGTAAAACTGATATGTCAGAATCGTTATTTTCACTATAGGATAAATAAATTTCGTTTTTAGTGAAGTATTTTGCATCAGATTTACTTATTTTTGGAATTGTTCCGCACATTACTTCTTTGTCTAACAATATCGCTTCACAGAAAAATTTCCCCGAATTTCTTCAAGTTTAAATTTAAATGCGAAGTGTTTAACCTTTTCCGTTTCAATGCCGCCAAATAAATTATGTGTAAGAAATTCGGAATGATCAATTTTTAAGTCCAAAAACTCTGTGAGATCACGATTTATATATGACCTTTAAGACAGTGTTTCTCAAAGTGTGGGGCGCGCCCCCGGGGGCGCGATAACCTTACAAGGGGGCGCGAGCATATTGAAAATTTAAAGATTTTTTTTAAAAAAAATAACCGGAAAGAGAAGTAAAAGAAAATGCTTTCTTCCATAATAGTAAAAAAAATACACAGCAACACTGATATAATTTATGTTTATCATCTGGCGTTTTTCTGTCATCAAATAGCTATCTTTGATCCCAAAACCAAATTAAAGAAAAAAAAGGTTTTGTTTAATTTGCTGTATTTCCTCAATGAGAGATTTCTTTATTATGTTTTAACATAAAATACTACTCGTTAAATGAAAAAACGAAACCCAGATCCTGAGAAAAATTCTAAGATAAACAATTCATCACTGTAATTATTATTGAAATACTGTACATTAGTTGTAGAAAAAGAAAAGGAAGACATGATTCACTTTTCAGCGAGGCTGCATAATACATTTGCTAATCATTTGATTGGCCTTCAAACTTATGGTATGGTTAGTTCTACATTAGAGTTCCGTCCCATCTTTTATGCGTTTGCTTTTCGCTTAGGGAAATATAAATAATAAAGAGTTTTACGATATTTGGAAAAAAAAAAAATTGATTGATTTAACATTTCTGTAATATTTGTGAAAAGTGTCTCTGATTTGCGTCCTTTATTATGGTCTTGCACGTTTGAATCATTTTAGTTCAGTTTTATTGGATTTTTTCTCAAATCATCACAAAAAAATTGAATGGTCCTTGAAACCGGTGAGTATACTTTCTCTTAAAATATTATTCACTGGAATTCCAATTTGTATCGTGTACAGTAAAAATAATTATAAACATTTATTTGGAGTGACTGAGTCCCCCCGCACTACCATTAGCGTTAGTATCGAATGTGCGCCTGCTCCCGGGTTAAAACATTTTGAAGTCTTTTCGCTTTAAATATTAAAAAGTAACACAATTATTCTTCATCGTAATTTTATATTATTTTTCATTATTTAACATTAATTCTAAATGCTAATTATGGGAGGTTTAAAATTACAGTTCTTTTAAACAGTTATTTACAACTATAGCATTTATCTAAAAAAAATCATTTTACATTTTTGTATACAATGACGTGCACGCAGTTTTACTCTCCTTACAGTTAAGCTATTATATCAAGAATAATGTTTTATTTTTTAAAAAAATTAACTCGTGCGAAGAGCCGGTGTTTCAGCCAGTATAATTTTAATGTATCAGTACTAAAGAAGGTATTTTATAAATACTTTCTTATTACTAAATTAAGAACAAGTTTAATAATTATTAGGGACTTTCATGGGCTTGTCTTGTAGAGTAAAGTTTTTCAAAGGAAGGTTTAATATCAGAAATTAACACTTTGAGTTATTTTTCTATATTTAGCTGAGATCTATATTTTTTCTTCAAAGCAACCATCTCAGAAAATCCGGTTTAACAAAGGTAGGATGTTGAAAATGGTAATAGTATACGAAGTGCTTTAGTTTTCAGTACAGATAATTCATCATCCACCTCTACCCAAAATTCAAAGAGCGATTTATTACAAAATTGCGTTTTAATTTTTCACTGGATGTGAAATCTATGAAGATTTCTTCTTCGGAAGTTGAGAGCCCTTCTGGAGTATCTTGAAATAGATCCCTAATCCACTCGTAACTTGCTACCAAGTTGTCCTCATCCAGAAAATACTTTTTAAAATTCTTTGCCAACATAGCTCAATGATTTTACATGTTTTAAAAACAACTTTTACATGTTGTTCTTCAGATTTGTAAGTTTTCACACATAACGAGCTGGGGCTTTTTTTCCCATCATTTACTTCAGCAGTGGTAAATCCAAAATTTAAGTATTTTTGAGAATATCGCCTTGATTTAATTTTCGGAACCATGTTCGTCTGTGTACTTGTTGATTCTTTATTATCATCGAATGTTTGCTTACGACTTAAAAATGTATGATTTTGTTTTAATCTACTGCCGTAAATACTTAATTACCGTGAATTACAATTAACGTGTAAATTAAAAAATGTACATTCAAGTTAGGTTTGGTAGCTATAGGAGTATCGAGTCGACCAAAACTGACTGGAATTGTACGAGGAAAAGCATTTTTACATGTTTTGCGCAGACGTCCGATAGGTTGCCCAGACTCAAGCAAACGTACCCTTTAATGCCAGATGTGATAGATATGATAGAGAGCAACATAGCCTAGACTATTTTTCTAATGACATTTGTACTTTGAGAAATGAATGCTGAAGGAAATAAATCTTTAATTAAATATATCATTTTGCGATCTGTTCCATTTTAAAAATTAGAGAAAGAAAAATAAAATAATAATAAGTAACTAATATATATTTTAATTTTCTTAAAATATATATTATTTAAAAGTTACATGTACAAAATTTAATACACTTATTGTATTAATTTGTACGGTTTATAATAAAATCTTATTGTAACTTTAGCGTCTCTCTCTCTCAAAGTGCATTTTTATTGCAGTAAATACATTATTGTTGTACGGGGGCGACACAAATTCTAAATGAAAATTGGGTCGCCAGTATTCAAAGTTTGAGAAACACTGCCTTTAAGAAGCTGAGTCGCATAAACAAAGAACTATTTTTGTTTTCAAAGGGCCTCATACTCTAATTCTGAGTGTTTGCAATAAAACATCTGTCGAACCGGAAGAGCTATTGCTGATGACACTATTGGTTTCTGTTTTGCTCGGAGAAGAAAATGGATTTTCCTTTTCCCTACAAAAATTTGGACAGAAAATTGGAAAATGTTTTTCCGAGCAAATTATGCACCAAACACTCATTCCGCATCAGTCTATGCGACAATTAACTCTAAGACATGATATAAGCACGCTTTCATCTTTAATACTTTTTCTTTTCAATCTTGGAAGGGCATTTCTTGCGCCGTATCGCCGTGAAACAGTCACTACTGCGGTGAGTCCTTTTCGAACAAAATAAACCAAAAGATCACGAGGGGTGTCAGATTTATGTTTACTCGTTTTTTTTTTTTTTCTCCTGCACAGAATGTTTTTGCAATACGCAGGCGCTCAGCTCTGACTACTTCCGAAAAGATCAAGGTCTTACGTATTTGTATTACTGTTACGGGAAATAGAATTTCTTTCTCTTTCCCTGCGATTAAAATTTGTTCCGGAATTGAACCTTCAACTATAAAATACAGCATGCAAGCATATTTTTCTCTTTTGTTACTCCTAAATTTTCTAGACAACTCAAAAAAATATCTAATTAATCTACTAAATCCGTAAAAGACATATTTTGAGATTGATTTAGAATTAATTTTAAAAGTCCGAGTACATACAATTCAATTAGCAGTTTATCCTCAGCAAAACGTGTTTTTATATTTTTTCTGACAGTTTTGTATTCACCTTTGGATACATGGTAAGAATGAGCCAAATCAAAAGCCTTACCTTTTGTTGTTTGCATCAGATTTGCGAATTTCACGTCGTCTTCTATTTTATGATCATCATCAATTATGTTTTAGAACATGGACGAGAAGGAAAACCAATTTTTGAGATTACCATCGAAGTCTATTAATTCCAATTTATAGGAAGGTTTATACTTAAACGATCCATCGATGGGGAGGTATCCAGTGTTGTTGTGCTTTCTGCTTTCATAAGTTTTTGAAAACTCTTGATTGATTGATTTAATATTAACGTCGCACTGTTCAGCTACACGAGGGCTTTTGGCGACGGACCACGTAATTTTGAACCATGGTCAAGTGACGTGGACGACACCTGAGCTGGCACCCCCTCTCCTAACTACCACACCACACCAACGGAAGGACGTTTCAGCTCTCGACAGATTTAACGTGCATCGCTGCCCTACACGGCGGGTCTTTAGTGGTACTGGGCTCGAACCCGTGACAAAGCAAGCCACGGTCCGATACCTATACCACTCGGCTACCGCGGCCACTGAAAACTCTTGAAAGCAAACTTTTGCAGAGATGAAATTATCTCGGTACGCGTTTCGTTTTGTTCCAGTTCAATCTCCACAATAAGGTTGGTTCATGTGACTTCATGATCACGTGTTGAGGAGGGCACGTGAATATGTTTTGGTTTATTTCCCACTTACCTCCAACCCAACACTTCTTTTGTGTACTATCTTGCTCTTTTACCTTATAACTCGATTACAGTAAAAGATCAGATGATTGTATAGGAAAAAAAAACTTTTTTTAATATCCTGGTTAAAAAAATTCGAGTGTTTAGTTAACATGAAGAGAAGCGTAAGGATTTTAAACCATCTCACTTATTATGCTCTGACCACTTCGAATAAGCTTGTTTTCAATACAAAACATTTAGAAATCGTCGCCAGCTCCATTCCTACTATTTTTGTGTTCACAAATGAAACTTCTCCTAAAAGGAATTTAAATAGATATCTACAGGAATGTGTAAATATTTTTTGTAAAGTAAAAAAGTAAGTAAAAAAATTATGCAACATTTTTGAAGCCTTTATTCGCAGCACCATTTTAGTAAAAATATATTATTTATCAAGAATTTCATTCCGAATGTGATAAAAAATTAAGGCATTAAAATTTTTTTAGTAAATTGTGTATATTATAGAAGATAAATTTGTGAGTATATATTGAATATAAAAGTCCTGTTCTCTCCTGCATGGTCAAAATAACAAGTCATTTTTGAATCCATAATTCTTTTACACAAAAAAATAAAAACTATAAAATATTTGTGTGGTGTATATATTTATTATGTAGTATAGGGATCTGTTTTTCTGTATAGGGATCTGTTTCTGAATAGGGATATGTAGTATAGGGATCTGTTTCACAACATCTGTTTTTCAGAATTGGACTTGTATAAATTTGTCACACAGATGTACAAATTTTTTTTACTATGGATAACATTTATTGATATTTGCCCAAGGATTATGAAAATATAAAATTCATTAATTTTGATGATAAGTTTCACATATAGACTATACATATATTATTGAACTATATTACAATGTATTGAAGAAATCTATGCAACCCCAGCTGGAATGTATTAAGCATAAGAATACTGTAGATTTTAATTCTTGCATAAGAGTATTAAAGTCTAAAATGTTCATCTGTATTCATACTATCCTACTTATAAATTTAAGTCCTGAATAAATTTGTTGTGTATTGAGTTATTTACAAATACTGAGATCCAAGAAGTGTACTTAGATCAGTTTTATGATATTTATCAGTAATTAAGATCACGAAACCAAAGATGATTTTACATATAGACATTTGATTCTGTAGGATATTTACTTTCTAAAAGCAATAGAAATATTCAAAATTTTAATACAACCTTTTTCAATTCTCTATTTAACCTTAAATAAATAACTTGACAAATTGTTGTTCGCAATAATCTACATTAATGCGAAATTCAGTAAAAAAAAAAAATTTTTCAGTAAAAAAATTTCAGAATTATTTTTAATAGGTTAATTGTGCGAAATCACTGTTATTTTTAGGTGACGTGCGTTGAAAGGGCAAATTTGGAGCACTTGTATATTATAATATGGACTAATTTCTTCAAATCATAAGACCGCCAAATGCTACGATATACAACCAATAGTGGAAACTGTTCATGTTCATGTTTGAACACAGTAAATATAGCGATATAACTTTTTTTTAAAATTCGGATGTCTTTTTGCTTGGCGAAATTAGTTGGCAGTTTAATACGTATGTTTCAAATTTTGGAATGGTATGAGTACTGATTTAGCATTTCTTAGACAAACTTTGATGTAATTCATTTTATATTTGAAGTTAATATATTTTAAAACATCAAACTTTACAGCAAGAATTCTGAATCTATTTTCTTAATGTTGTTTCATTTTCAATTTTTTTTAGAATAAATATAATTATGTATAAAAGGATACTTTAGATGCATAATCAGTGATAACGAAATAACATGTCAATACAATTATCCAAATAAGTTTAAGTTTGTATGAACTGAAGTATATTTAACACTAAACATACAATAACTGGTAGAAATAGGTATGCATTAAATGTTGTATGTTCGGTGTAAAAAAATCAAATATTCCAATTAAAACAGAAGATAATGCTTCGTATATTTTAGAGGAACAGATTGTAGGAATTTTGCAATTATATATAGTGTGAAATTCAAAAAAAAAAAAAAAAAAAATCCTTTGTCAATTTTATTTTGATGTAGTATATGCAATGTAAAGATTTATTAATAAAAACATTACTACATTGCCTTTTTATATGTGTATTTGTTTTTTTTATTCAAAACTTATTTTTATAAGTTGCATGATTTAAGTATTCTAATTTGTTTTATGTAAATTCAGAAAGTTGATTGTATAGATTTAGGATTGTTTATTTTAAAATTCTTAGGATATTTTTCATTTAATCTGGATCCATACCATATACAATTTCTCAAAAATACTATGAAAATTTTGTTGACAACCGACAAACAATGCTGTCTGCAGTTTTTGCTTTCTAGTTCCAATGTCACTTAGCTGGTTGTTTTTCTTGAAGATTTAATTAATTTTAAAGAATAGACAACCCAATTACTTGTTTGTTTACTATTAATCACTCGTGGTGGTGTTTTAAAATTTTAAGTTTTTATGTTATAAACCAAATGAGATAAATAAAATGAGAGAAAAATTCAGAAATTCTGCATAATTTGACCTTTTTTTAGCTATTTAATCTGTGATTTAGGAGAGGATTTTCTTTAATTTTTTTTACAGTATAATTTTATTTGTTTGGGTTGATGATATTTAATATTTTTTTTTTGTAAAAAAATTTAAATAGCCATTTATATGGTTTCTAGATAATTTTATTAGATATTATCAGTAAGATAAAAATTGAGATATAATAACAAGATATGTACGTTAAATATTGGCAGTTAGATCCTCTATTTGTCCTTATAGTATAGTGTTACATTCATAGAGTCTGCTTAATTTACTTATAGTGTATTCATGTAATGTTAAAATTAAGTGTCAATAAATAATGTAAATTAAAATGAGTATGATTATTGATTAAAACTGTCCGATAAGAATTTTCTGCTTCATTATACGAGAAATTTTCATGAAAACAAATTTTAATAAAATAATTTTATTAAAAAGCCTATTTGTTTAAACATGTTTCTTAATTTATTTTTAAAATGTCAAGTCCATTTCCTTCTGAATGGTGGAGACACGCATTTCTAAAAATATTCAAACCTTTTGAAGGGTAATAATTACAAAGGAAATCAAACAACAAAACATATCAAATGATTGTTTATAATTAGATTATTTCAGATATCCCAAACCTTTAAATGATGTCAAAAACAATTTCATTTCCATCACAGAAGAGTTCCTAATTATTTTTTAATCAAAAACTTTCATTATTAACCAACTATTATTTTAAACACTCCGCTCTCAAAAAGTATAAATCTCTTGTTAAACATTAGAAATAGATATGAAATTTTTTAAATAAACAAAAATATATCCATGTCATTCACAAATTTTAGTATAAATTCATTTCCAAAATTATATTTACTTGCATTTCATGTTTCTGAATGTTCTATACTCTTCTATGAGAAATTATAGAGATGGTATTTCTAAAAACATTAAATATTTGTAGCTGGTAATTACTAAGGGAATCAGACAATGAAAGGTATAATTATTAACATTTCAAAATGGGACCATTTCATATGTCCATGTTTCTTATAAATTACACTATTTTATGAATTTATGTGGAGTGTGATACACTAAGTACCAATAAGTAGTTGTACACATATGAGAAGTTTTTCCAAATTCAACGGTCTCAATTCTATATTGTAAATCATTCTCGTGCGTAAATAAACATAATAAACTACATGACAAAAAAAGACTTTTATTATAAGTATACTAAAAAATAATCTAGAACTATTAATAAATATATAAGCAAACACTTCAAGAAGCTGCCGGCTTCGCACACTAACACCAAATGACAAATATACTAAACTGAAACAAAAATTATGCTAAAAAATTACGAAAAATACTTCATACCTAATTTTTAAACAATGATCATGCAAAACTATAATAAAAATAAATAAAATTTCAGAAATAAGCTTCACACACAAGAAGTAAACATGTTAACTATACGAAATTTACAAACTGATTCAAAACGTGGGGAAATGTTGGTATCCTCGTCACGTGATTTCGACTAGTCGTCTCAATGTCGTGAATCAACCTCATTGTGTCGAGATCTGTGTCGGGATCAGGATGTGAGGAACGATACGAAATCACGAATTCGTCGTTTTCAAAAAGACGCTTTGTCTTCTCTTCTAGTTTCGTAAATGCCAGCGACGCTGCAGGAAAATCGTCTACTGCGATGCAGTTATCCAATTCACACTGATTGTTTTCGTTACGTCTGATCGCAGCACTTTCCTTTGGGTCAAACAGTTTTTATTCATTCTTTTTTTCAGTAAATTATTATGACTTGGTTTGTTTACGACTCGTGCACTAATATATTAAAACACGAGTAAGGTTATAAGTTTGGATTATATAGTCCAGTGAGAACCCAAAGATGTTTTTTGTAATTTTTTTATTCAGCGCAGCGACAACGCACAATAAGCAAGTGAAGGAACAAAGAGGATTGCTTCCATTCGCACGGCTATCTGCCATTAAATGGGGGAGATACAATAATAATACTTCATGATATTATTAAAAAAAAGCCTTTCTGGAGCATTGTCTCATGTTTTAATGATTGAAAAAAAAAGAGTTTTTCATAACAAAATCTTTTTGTAACTTTTATATCAATGACTTGAAAATAAACAATTGGCATGAAAGTTACACGTGATAGAAGATTCATTGCAAGATTGTTTCAGTGTAACACAATTTGACATTTTATTAGACCCTTCTGCAAGTGGTGAACACAAGGCCGAGGATTCAGAGGTTCAACCCCCTACAAACTAACAATTTTTTTTATTTTTACCATAGAGTTTCCCTTCCATGCTTTCATCTACATGCTCTTAAGAATGGAATGCAAAATAACTCTTTAGGACCCAGTCAGCACGATGGAGCGGGTCAAAGATTCTTATACGTTTTTGCTTCTAGAAATGTCGTATTTACGAAAATTCCGAATCTAACGATTGAGATGGTTTTCAGAAAGCGTAAAGTATCGGTTTTTATCAACAGACAGTGGTTGTATTCCATTATTTACTTTCAGCTGTCAAATTTAGGTTTGTTTTCAAATACAATAAAAACACTTTTTCTTTTATCTGTCATAAAAAGCTAATTATCAATATATTTCTAATTGCTTGGATACAAATTTTTGTATTAACCCTCTGAGTGGTTAGCTTCCTCCTGAAAAGTTATTCTGAAAGCGTTTACTCTTTTTTTGACATTCGCTTTAAAAATGCAACAGACTTCTTTCTTTTCCCCCTTTTAAAACTTGGGAGGTAGAACGGGGACAATTTTATGACTCAGTTCGGTCCCTTTGTAAAGTAAGAACCAAGAGATCAATCGTTTACAACTAGCTGTCAAGTTGCCTTGGTCAATCTTGTTTGAAAGTTGTAGGGCAACTGGGTCGTTTCCCTTATATGTTTAGTCACAGTAAAATTAAAACAAAATGAAGGGTGGAAAAAAGGAAATAAATAGTGTGTTAGAAGTTCAAAAATAATTATATTTTCTTCAAACAAAATTTATTTTTCTGTCATTTTTTAAAAATTAAATATATATATATATATATATATATATATATATATATAGTCATGATTTTTAAGACAGAATCAGATTAAAGTTAGAAAAGTGAAAAGACGACCTTTATTCTTTCATTTGTACATCTGTTCTGACACCGAGAGCAGGGAGGAAAAAGCACGCCATGGTGGTGGTTTCAAGTGGATAACACTTGAAAAACATATGGTAAGTATCGCTGCTTTGAAGAGGGTGCTTATAAGTTAATGCTGACATATGTTGACTATTAAATCTAACGATCTGGAATTAGACATGTTTATTGGCTAGGCCATATGTTCGGAAGAAATAAATGGGTGATTAGTTTGATACTTGAAGATGGGAACTGAGAAAGATGAGTCAAGTGCTAGATAGGGAATTTAATTTTTAATCTAATTTAATTATCCTTACATTTGCCTCCCAATTTTAAAAGGGAGTCATGGCGTGGTTTTTTTTCTCTCTTTACAAACTTAATCAATTTTCAATAAACACAAAACAATACATAACATTAGTTAGAAAGAAATATTAAACACAGTAGAAATATTTAAGCAATAGTAATACTAAAATCAAAAAGCAATACAATAACGAAACTATAACAACAAACACAGTAAGGACACTTCCAACATATTAATTGATAAAAATGAATTTCCATACATATAATTGAAGATTAGCTTGTTTAAATCTATTCGACATCCAGAAAAAGAGCTCGCGTTTCCTCCTATTCCTTCATAATAATAGATTTATATTATAGCTAGCAGATAATGTTTTCAAAAAAAATTTATATTGGAAAATAATATATCAAACAATAAGATAGTAAATATAAAAATACATGACATCATACAAATGTTAAAATAATAATTTTGTATAAAAATCTACTCTGGTGCCATTGATACACTAAATTTTGCATATATGAAATACATTTTTAAAAAGATAAAAAAATAGACACCAATAAAATGAAATTATTAATAATATGAAAACAGTGTACAACACACAACTTATATATGCACTATTCAACACAATAAACAATGTTTTATTTCATATGCGTTATAAAATATAAAAATTATAAGAATATAAGAATATAAGAGCTCTTTTTTATTATTTTGAGTCGGAAAAGTGG
Source organism: Trichonephila clavipes (assembly GCA_019973935.1). NCBI lineage: Eukaryota > Metazoa > Arthropoda > Arachnida > Araneae > Nephilidae > Trichonephila > Trichonephila clavipes. The sequence goes on along the minus strand of BMAU01008160.1, from coordinate 15,661 downwards.
ACTCACTTCAATAATAACTTTTAGTATTTCTGAAAATTTTTCACAATATTCATTGTAACTTAATATCGCATGCAATATTTTGAATCTTTCCGTAACCTTCTAAAAATACGTTTCATAGACAAAAATTCTTGAGTTTCTCTTGCATCACACATTCACTAATAAAACTGTATCACCTTACTTAATTTTGAACACATCTCTCTGAGAAATCTGCGTTATCAACTCACAGATGTTCAGGCATGCTGATAAGAAACAATGAGAGGTGTACATATCAAACTAAACAAGTTTGTCCTCTTAATGTTTCGAGACATATGCAAAATTATAATGATTGTATTCTCGCTTATGCATTGTGTAATATCCAAAAATAAGCTTCAAGTTATTAAATTAATTTTAATTTTAGATAAGGAAAATTTCGAGAAATAGTGAATCCTGATATATGGCCGGTATATCAAAACACACAATTTCAAAATAAAAAAAAAAATAAATGACATGCAATAAGATTACTGCTGAATAAAATAATTAACAAAACAATTGAATTCAATGGAGAAAAAAGAATACAACTTGACTTTACTTTTGTTTCTTATAAAAATCAATATCTCTGGTATAAGTTCTCTCATTAGTCATTTTTCTAAAAACTTAATTTATATCTTTCACTTTAAAACACCAATTTCTATCATAACTCTTAACTCATTCGACATCTTAAGATAAAATTATGAGAAGTATATTAAAATTTCTCAAAATTTTGTATGACTAACCCTATATACTTTGTTTTTCTCAATTAAAATATAAAGAAAATATCTCATTTATAACACAACTATATTATAAAAATTAAATACCATATCATATCATATATTATTCTTTTTCGCAAAGTTCTGTTCAGCAAAACTCAGTTATTTCAATGTTACTAAAATTGGAAGTATACAATTTAACTGACCTCCACTTTGCAGCGGCAGAAACCCTTGGTGAACGGTAATCCAGATGTTGTAGCTTTATTTCACAAGTAAAATTTTATTTATTTCGATATTGGTATTTCACTATGGCATGCGATGGTCAATTCACTGTAGTACCGTGCAGACTTTCCTGCGAAGAAGATTTTTTTTCCTTTTATTTTTCTTGCGAAAGGGAGTGACGTCTTTTATCACGGGGGAATAAGGGATTCACGCTTCTCTTCTTTTTTTCTTTTTCTCTCCATTAGAATGTTTCTTCCATTCCCGGTAAACTGGATGGTCTCTTCAGTAAAGACAGAATATCGTTCGGCGGTAAACACTGCATTCTTCTCGGTGTTAAGAGCGATGTTATTCCGGGGATTACTAGCGCATTTTTTTCCGTACCATAGATTAATTCTGGTAACCCAACGTCCTCAGCTAACAAATGTAGAGTGCCGTCAGTCTTCCATAAAATTCTTCATATTAGTTATTACTGCAGTTGGCTTTCGTTTTTATATTAAAATTATTTTATAAAAAAGATAAATTTTTTACGTTAAGATTTGAAATCCATTCGCAGATAAAAAAATCCTACCGGCTTTAATTCTGTCATGATTTTTAAGACAGAATAAGATTAAAGTTAGAAAAGTGAAAAGACGACCTTTATTCTTTCATTTGTACATCTGTTCTGACACCGAGAGCAGGGAGGAAAAAGCACGCCATGGTTGTGGTTTCAAGTGTATAACACTTGAAAAACATATGGTATGTATCGCTGCTTTGAAGAGGGTGCTTGCAAGTTAATGCTGATATATGTTGACTATTAAATCTAACGATCTGGAATTAGACATGTTTATTGGCTAGGCCATATATTCGGAAGAAATAAATGGGTGATTAGTTTGATACTTGAAGATGGGAACTGAGAAAGATGAGTCAAGTGCTAGATAGGGAATTTAATTTTTAATCTAATTTAATTATCCTTATACATACATACATATATATATATATATATATATATATATATATATATATATATATATATATATATATTTGTATTGCGATTTGAACCAGAAAAAAGCATCTTGTATTCATTTTTGAATATGAGAGTAAGAAAACGCGCTTACTTTCCTTTTTTTTTTAAAAGTAATGAGGTAAAAAGAGCGAAGGCTCTATCTCTTTTTTTAAACAATAAGACAATAAATGGTGCATACGGTGATATACATACGATGATTATATTTATGAAATAAAACCGATCTTTCTCTATTCAATTATATTTTTAATTTAAAATAACATAAAAAAGATTTCAATACATTTAATTTATTTTAATTAAAATCATATAAATGATATTTCTATGTTAACTGAATATTTTTCGGAAAAAATCTAAATTTTCATTCCTAGTGTTCTCCTGTTCGAACTCCTTGTATTAAATAAAAATATCTTTTCTACATCGGCATTTGTGATGGACATAATACACATTCAGTCAATAATTTTTAATTTAAATGGGGGATATACTTCTTCAAATGCGCATGACAGTACTTCTAACCATATTCTATTCAAGTTTAATTTCTTATCTTTCTGTTTCTTTTATTACAAGGAAAAATGTCACACATCGATAACTACATCTTCACACAATTCAGTCATTACAAATTCTATTGTGAGAAAAGTTCTCCCTAATTAATCTTGTCTTTCAAAACAGTACACTTAAAACAATTTTGTTCAGTGAAGTTAACCGACAGTTCCGCAATGTATCCATACCAAATTTTAAAAACAATTTTAACATTTTGAAATATCTCCTGTATTAAATTTTTTGAGTGTACACAAATATTTCCTGCTGTATGGAAGACATAGTATGTGATGTGGTGTGTGGTTTTGAAAGAATGTTTTCGTACGTGTAGACTATTTTTTTAAAATTTAAATATCACTAAAGCTGATCATATAACTGCAAATGAACCTTATTTTAATGTGTGCTGGTATCAAAATAAAACACTTTACAATATTAAACAGTCTATGGGTTTATATTAAATATCAAACTATTCGCAAAATGGTTTACAACTTCTATTCAAATTGTAAAGAAACTGAAACATAAATATATCTTACTGCAGTCAAAAATATTCATAATATGTAAATATCCTATTCCTCCACTTATTTCAGTACATTTTAAAAACTGTAGCTGAATGCAATTTTTTATATTTATAAACGAGGCGTAAAAGCTCACACAGTCGTAAAAATGTCTTTATCATTTTTAAATATACTACTATAAAACGTATATGGATTTTAAGATCAGTTCTAAAATTCTAAAAGCTTTTAGAGGAGCTAAAAACATGTAATTTTGGATTGATCAAAATTTTAATATAATACACAAATATACATGTTATTAAGCAAATACGTTTGAAAAATCAAACTTCCTTCTGAAATAAACGTAAATGAAAGAAAAATGTTTAATTACAAATGAGTGGAAATACATGTATATCTAAGGGGTATCCCCAAAGTGCGGCAATCCTCAAACTTAAGAATCAAACTCAGTGGCACAACAATCCATGAGGGCCAGGAACTACTATGCCCATCCCAGTATACGTGACCATTGGGCGCTGAGGTGCATGAACAGATGTCTCGATTTGGTGGTCTGTCTGAAGAGTGACCTTCAGTGTTTAATACCCCAAGCAAGCTTGGTACTCATTTATCGACCCAATGTAGCGGGGATGAAAGGCAGAGTCGACCTTGCCCAGCCCGTTAATAGAACCCAAGACCTGTAGTGTAGAAACACGATACACTACCACTCGACCCTATTCGGTGAAAAATAAAACTTAATGTTAGTATCTTATATAATTCCCTAATGAATGAGGGAGTCCAAACTTTTTTTTTTCATGTAAACTGTTTAGACGGAAATGGTTAATTATGAACATTTCACAAGTTGCATAAATTAAAATTAACTGTTATAGTTTACATAAATTTTTAAGAGTTCAAAAAGTGTATTTTGGCTGCACGAATTAATTTTAAAAGTTATACTGTTACGAAAAGGTAGTGCAAATCTATCTAAAGTATGGTTGGTTACCTTAGATATTGTCAAACACAACAAAGTATTGGGAGCCAATTCCACAATTCGTTGTTATAAAAATGTATGGAAAATTACAAGACTTAGTTTTTGCATTTGTAATTTATATATATTTTTCCCCCTGAGAGATTTAAAAGCTAGAACGGCATCCATCAAAACCGCGGTTCCCTCTCTCTGTTTTTCAAGATCGCCCCTGACTAAGCCGGCTCTGCCATAGTAAGTGAAAATGCCGTATTTTGTTCGTCAAGATCATTTTATAGCAGACTGCATTTTTCATGTATTTTAGATGGTCGTTTTATATTTTCTACATCAATATCTTAATGTCTGAATTTAAAATTACATAAAATTCTTGACATTCGCATCAATGACCATGATAATTTTTATTAGTATATGAATGTGTCATCAAACGATTACATGACTAATATTAACATATATTATTTTAACCATTTAATTAATATTAAGTATAACATAACGCACACAAATTTTCTGAACTTTAAAATAACTATTTCGAAAACTACTTCAGATATACTCAAAATTTTTCATTCCTACGCTTTAGCTTCTCAGTTTTGCTTCTATGAAAACTTTATTGTATATTCGTCGATTTTTTTAGTATATTTTTTGCTCTTAACATGCAGTTTTCAACTGAATTGTATGAAATCTTCGAAATATATTTAAAAATACCAAAGAAGCTATGTAATAAAATTTGAAATTTATATTATACTCAAAGAGTTGCTAGAACTTATGGTAAATAATTTTTAACTGCGCGATTCATTTTTTTTGCGAAATTTCAAATGGAATTCTAACATAAAATTTCTAGCTTTATAGGGTCAAGATTGCAAAAAATAACCAGATTTTAATTACTTATTCAGTTAGCCTTTAAAAAAAGATAAATGTTGTGGTATTTTGCATAAATAGATATTTTTGAGGAATAATTCGAATGTTTTTGAATAGCTCGAATTTAAAATTGATTTTATGTTTATTTGTATGCATAAATGTCTACTGTAAATGTTTCCGTATATTTTTGATTACCATTTATTCAAACATTCAAGTTATAAAAAAAATGGTGAAAATCTTCATTCATGTTGTCTTTGATGTAAACTGAAGTTCAAGCACTTAAAATTCAAATATAATTCGATGTATTTTAACAATATATAACTAGGGCACTGTACTTAAACTTCCCTGAACACTTGGGCTTTGAAATCTAAAAAAAAAAAAAAATAAATCTTAATTAGTTTTTTTTTTTTTTTCGTTTTTATTTTTTCAAAGTGTAAGAAAATGTTTCAAATGATTTGATGAAGTTTAAATTTATTCATTTTTGGTGATTGGAAAATTGAAAAGGTTCCAAATTTTAAAGAGTTTGGTGTTTTATTAATTTTTTTGGTATCTTATAATAAAATAATCATGTTTCAAAACCTGAAAGCTTTGATTAAAATAAGAAAAATTAAGCGAAAGAATATACTTAAAAAAGATAATTTGTCTAACTATATAAAATAGCAGATTGCCCTGACACGCCCCAACTTGTTACAGTTTGAAATTAATATGAAACCAAAAGGGAGTTGTAACATATTTTACTTATGCGTTGGGACTTTTCAAAACTTTTAAAATAAAGCTAACAAACAAACACTTCTTGGGTTGTAAAGAAATTTCTCCCCGATTTTTTACATTGCCCAGGGTCAAAACACGGGGTTCCCTGCGAGCCATAAAACTCCTGCTGTGTTGCTTCCTCCGTCCCTAATTATCTTTCAAGATGCTAAACCTTTAAAAGGGGGAAAGGATTTCAGAAAAGTACGGCTAATCCGCTTTTGAAAATGTTACTTGAAGGCAAAAAAACCCGTGCAGTGCATTTTTTAAGTATCTTTACAATTACGGAATTTTCCGTGCTAACCGCTTGGAGGGTTAATGTTCAGTTAATTGAAAAATAAAATATATATATATTAGTTTTACTCTTTATTGATGTTGCTTGTAGGACTGAGGATCTCGTAAACCAAACGATCGTGCGGTTTGAGCGTTACTTGAGTCACTGCAGCTATAAAGTTAAGTTCTTGCCATGTGAGTTTTCTTTCCTGTTTCAATAATGTCGATAGAAGCCTAAATAAAAACGAAATATATTGTATATTGCTGTATTCTTAAGACAATATTTCTCTGGGGTGTTCATGGACGAGTCTCTTTTTTTCTTTCTCTGGCTCATTTTTGCAATTAATTTTCTCTTTTACACATTTGATGAGGGGTAAGGCATTTTCACACTTTACACAGATATTTCCATCCATATCTATCCCCCCAATAAAAAAATTTGGATTTTCCGGTATGACGAGGTTTAAATATTTAATTTTTTTAATAATACAATTTTCTGATACATTTTATTATTTTTCATGGAATACTCTGTGCTAACTCTCTTAACCCAAAATTTTTTCAAGTCTCTAAAAGGAGAATTCTCACACAAAAAATTTTACGACTGATGAATAAATCAGATTGAATTTAAATGAGAACTTAGGGATCTCTCAGATGATGACAATGCTGCGAACAAAACTTATGAATTACATATTATGAAAGGAGATTCAAGTTCATATGAGAGTAATGTAGAAAAACATGGAAATACACACACTGCTGGCTACCGTAAATGCAACACCCTGAAGGAAGCATGGAAATAACATGAAATTTACAACATGTATTAGCGGAGGTGAGATATGCAAATGGTTAGAATTTCAGCGCAGACACAAATCACGCGCGTATGTGTCTCCACCTCAAAGCGCCATTTAAGGCTGGGAGATTTCAATGATTTGATTTCAAATTAAGCAACAGTGTTTTTCTTGTGGTTTTTCAAAAAACGATCAGTTATGTCTCGTAGAAAACAGCAATCAGCTTTTGATCAAGTATCCGAGTTTGACAGAGGAAAGATAGTGGCCTACTGAGATTGTGGATTATCTTTCAGGGAAATCGGTAGTCGTGTTGGACGAAACCAAACAACTGTAATGAGGATATGTGACCGTTGGATGCAGGAAGGTATGACGGACCGACGTGATCGATCGCATCAACCTCAGTGCACCACTTCACGTGAGAACAGGCAAATTGTGCGCATGGCAGTGACGGATCCCTCAGTCACATCACGAACCGTAGCACAGCACATTAAGTCTGTAAAGTATCATTCAGTGTCTGCACGTACTATTTGACGCCATTTACAGCAGAGTGGTCCGTCCGCAGACGTCCATTGCTTGGCCTACCCTTAACCACAGACGTCACCGCCGCCAATGGTGCGATGAAAGATGGATGTGGGTGGCAGAATAGAATGAAGTTGTCCTTACTGACGAGTTATGCATCTGTCTGCAACACCACGATGGTCAGATTCGAGTCTGGAGACACCTTGGAGAGAAGATGCTGAGCAGCTGCGTTATGCACCTCCTCACTGGTCCTGCACATGGATATTATGGTATGGGGCGGTATTGGATATCACTCTCGGACTCCTCTAGTACGCATTGCCGGTACTTTAAACAGCCAGCGCTACATCTCTGAGGTGTTGGAACCAGTTTTCCTTCCTTATCTTCAGGGCTTGGTCACAGCCATATTTCAACAGGATAATGCGCGACCACACGTGGCACGCATTGTCCAGAAGGTTCTTCGTCAATCACCAGATTGAGTTGTTTCCTTGGCCGGCTCGCTCACTGGATCTTTCGCCGATAGAAAACATGTGGTCCATGGCTGCTCAACCATTGACCTAGATTACACCCCCAGCTGCCACACCAGATCAGCTTTGGTAACTTGTGAAACCTGCTTGGTCTGCTGTACCCCAAGAACACATCCAAAGTCTCTTTGAATCAATGCCGAGGCGTGTGGCAGCGGTGATCTCTAACACTTCAGAGAAGTCTATAAATTTAATTATTTGATACTTGGTCAACATGTTATCTAAAAAATAAATTTTGTTGCGCTATCTCTTGTCTTTTTTGGTATTGCATTTACAGTGGCCAGCAGTGTATTTGAAATAGGGTAAAAAATTCAGTAAAAGTCAAATTTTAATTTCTCTTTACCGTAAAAGTCTATTAAACCCATTCATTTCATTATTTTAGCTGTTGCAAATTCTTGGTTTCGGTGTAAACAAGATGCAATACCAAATAAAATTCCTCCCAAAATCAAAATGGATAGCTTAAAATTTAAGTTAGAGATAGTTGAAGCGTTAGCGGCCTCTCCAACTACTAACAAAAGTATTTTAACTAATGATGAAGATAACAGTGTTGCAATTTCACTCGCAAAAAGATCGAAGTATTATAATACACCTGCTATTCATGTCAAGTCTTTTATCCCGGCCATTCCAGGATAAAAGGCTTGACATGTATAGCCATTTTCGATGTGTTGATGACATTGCAAGGCTTCGCAAGTGCAGATTTGAAAACTGGGAAAGTAGGTCAAAAACATGGGGAAAATGCAATGTTTATTTATACTTGTCAAAAACAAAGCATGTTTTAAAGATTTTCACCGTAAATATATAATGAGTTAATAAAAGAATTAATTATACATCAATAATTTCCTTATTTGTAACAATTTTAGTTGAATTAGGATTGTTTCTTCTATCAACTTAGAGTTAAAAATGTATAACTCGTAAAATTTCATAGGGGCCCTGTTTCACAGTAAAGACCAACCCACATGTTCATGCGGGTAGCATCCACGTTCCATAGGGGGAAGTGGGAGATTTTTAATTTTTTTCTCAGTGTCATTGGGGTTCATATAGTATTAATAACCAGATGAATTTAATATTTAAAGATAAAAATAATTCGGGTCTTTTAAAGGGATATGGTGCCGCTTAGATTTGGTATATTTTCAGAATATATGGCTGATAATGATCTCATTTTTACAATCTATTTGTCCCTGATACATATTAAATTGCTGAATTAATTTGATTAAATCTCTAATCTTGATGTTTTTGTAAGTAGATACAATTTTCCAGAGGAAAAACTTCGCTATTCTAGTTGAAAATTTTAACAAATGTATTTCTATGTAATCCATTTTATTTGAAGTACTTACATATTACAAATTGGCACTACATAAATCATGCCACTTTCTACCCAAATCTTACTAGTTGTTTTTTCTCCAATAAAACTTATAAGAATCTGTTTTTGTTGTTGGTTTCTTTTGCTATTATGATATCATAGCACAATTCACGAGGTGCAAATTTGCCTGTGGTGATGTGCAAGTATACCATATTTGCTAAATCACCCAATTTGAATTGTTTTTATTTCAACAGCCTGATACGTCTAATTTACGCTTGCTTTTTTTTAAATTGAAGCTACAAAAAATGTATATGCCATAAAATGATACCTGGTTAAATGTTACAATTTAAATAATATTGAATATCAAGTTTACGAGAATGATATGCAACTAGCTGAAAATAATTTAAGTAATTAATTTACAAGGGAGTATTAAATTTAAGTAATAAACAAGGATTCCATTTTTTCCATGATTTGAAAGAAACGATTTAATTGTAATCCATGTTTTAAAGCTAACAAATATTTTGGTTGAAATTGTGGTATCCCCGCCGTTGGGGTTACCCTCTCTTCACTATCCGCACGACCTACCTCTAAGGGAATAAAGGATCCACCACTAAACTCAGTTATAATAAAATCAGTTTATTCTGTGTGTGATCTTAATTTATATATAATACAACATCAATTCTATTCTAAGAGGATACTGACCACGAGTGAGTAGACGCTAAACGTATTACTGATAATTAACGCAAATAACAACTGAATCTATATTTATATATTAATTCCTAACTTAATAGTATTCGCACTATCCTTATAGTTTAGATGAATAAACTTATCGCTATTTCCTGGGTAAACAGCTACGGTCTTTAAAACGCCAATTTCTCCTTTAATCTGACTGGCTCTGGCTTAGGCAATGCTCCACTGGTCTCGGACCCACTTTTGACTTATCTACACTGGCACTGTTAGGCCGACTCCCAGAATGAAGACTCCTCTTCTAGATTTTGTCTCACTTCACTTAGCGATCACCTCTAGCATCACTTCTCCACTTAGCGATCCTCGCGAATGCTAACCTTCCAATATATTTAATTCCTAATTTACATAAACACGTTCTCTTCTTGAGTTGGTTGAAAAGATTTGCTATTCTGGCCCCAAAGAATCCTAAGAGGACAATTAGTGGAAGTCGCTATAAAGCAAGGTCACAATTCCCTCCAAGAAGAAAACGTGTTTTATTCGAGGGTCTTAATGGCCCGAAAAAAATTACGTTATAAAAAATTTAGCATTTAAATTTTCGGCAAAACTCTAATTCTAAAATAGCAACAATAACTCTACTCAAATAATTTCACCGTAGTTATCATTCTTTAAATTTTTAATGTCTTCACTCATGATCAGTAACATTTACATAATTTATGAAGATGTGCCCCATTTGGGCAACGGACATAGGGAAAAAAAACCCTGTTTCAAATAGGGTTATAAAAAAACTGGCCATATACAAACCGAAACTTAAATCCTGTAACAATTTCCCTCTGTACAATTTGTTTCCTTTACAGCCTTTAGAACTCACAATTCAGACCTAAAATAAAAAATCTGTACTTCTTCAAAACATCAGGGTCAGCCACCCTGAAATGAGAACTCTTTAAGTGTTGTACAACAATAATTTTCCTCTCATTACCATCATACCTTTCATATTTCACGCATTGTATACATATTTCAAATCACAATTATTTTTCAACATATGTACCTCATCTGGTTTTCTAAACAAAATTCCCCTCTAATCGAGCAGCTCTGTTAGTGTTATGATTAATGTTCTGTCTACGCCGCGTTCCCAAAACCAGATGTACATTAATATCAATCAATACATAAATATATACAGCATACAATTACAAACATTTTTACAATAATCATTTTAAATAAACAACCCAAGGAATTCTCGCATCTCAGCTAAGTCATAAACAGCAGTAAACAAATGTATACATACAATTGTTTTCCACATTTTGGAGGAAATTTACAAATAAAAAAGTTAATTTTTTATACATCTAGAAAAATGCACCTCAATGTAGTGTCAACTTTTGTAATTAACAGAAAATTTTTTAAGAAACATTTGACTTGCAACTTGCAATGATTCGCCTAACTTCCTGTCAGTAAAAAATATAATGAAACGATACGACCTGGTTAATATTTCTTGTTTCTGACGTCACCGACTAGAACTTCCAACGACGCCGTCCTTCTGCTGGTGGATTTTCCTCCCATTTCCTGGCGCTATTGCTGTTTGGCTCCTCTGCTTCTTCTTAAACTCTGACGGCTAGATCGTCCGCTCCTGGGCTCCTGTTCCTGCTCCTGACGACTCTGGCGTGTAGACTGCTGCTTGTATCTGTGCTCTTTGTTATAGGGTCTGGATTCCTGGCGTCTTCTTTCTCTGGACCGGACTGCTCCCCCTTGGTACTGCATCAGTTCTCTGGATGGTCTGGACTCAGCTGCTTCTTTTATCCAGGACCGCAAATTATACTGAGTTCTGATGTCGCTGCTTCCGCTCTCCGAAATTTCTTTCTATAATAATTAGAACAGTTAGCGGATGCGGGTAAGCTACTCTTATCTCTCTGTTTAACTGGCACTTTGGCGCTCTTTCTTTCCGGTTCCCCTGACCTGGATTAATCTTTTATATCCGATCACCTCTTTCCTACTCTTCTTCAACCTACTGCTTATTTGTGGCGAAGTCTCCTTTGATCCTACATGCATTTTACGCTTATCAGCAACAGTCTTGTGCTTATCACCCTGATCCTACTTAAGATCTGTCATTTTTCCCTTTAACTCTCGTCGTTCACCTGACCCACTATTACTATTTTGTGACCAAACTGATCTTGGTCACACACCCTCAAAACCACTCGCTTGATATTTTGAACCATTGCTATCTGAATTTCCCACTCTTAACACGCTCTTGTCACTTTTCCTTTGATGATATAATCGGACTTGATCTATGTGGATCGTTAATCTCTTTCCCGCTTTCCACACTATGAAATTATTACTCTGCACTTTTAATACTCTATACGGACCTTCAAACTTTGGGTTAAACTTCGCGCCCCCCTTTCTCACTGTTGAACTTAAGGGATGTGTTTGCAAAAGAACCCAGTCGTTGACCCTAATCCGAACACCCGCCTCCTTCTATTATAACAGTGCTTCTCAAACTTTCAATACTGACACCCCTCTGTTCAATCACAATTTTTATCGCGCCCCCCTTATACATTAATAATGTACTGAATGCAATAATAATGCACTTTGATGCTAAAGCAACAATCTTTATTATAAACCGTACAAATTCATGACATAAGTATTAAATTTTGTATATGTTACTTTTAAGGCAAAAAAAAATTAAGTAATAATATAATTAGTATGTTATTTTTCCTTTCTCTAAATTTTAAATTGGAACATATTGCAAGATGCGGTGGTTGCTTATATAGATATCAGCTAAATATAGAAAACGAACTCAGAGGTTCAATTTCTAATCATAAGCATTCCTTTGGAAAACTTTGCTCTGTAAGACAAGCCCATGGAAGTCGCTAATACTTATTAAACTTGTTCTTAATTTAGTATTAGTTAATTAGTTATAAAATACACTGTGCAGCACCGATACATTAAAAGTATACCGGCTGAAGTACCCGCTCTTTGCACGAGTTCATTTATAAGAAAATAAAACATTGATGTAATCGCTGAATTGTAAGGAGAGTAAAGACAAGTGCGCGACAATGTTTACAAAAATGTAAAATTATTTTTTTTAAATGATTGCTCATATTATAATTAGTTTTAAGCGAACTATAATTTTAAGCCTCACAGAATTAGCATTTAGACTTGATGTTGAATAATGAACGATAAAAAAAATTCTGTTCAAGAATATATGTATTATTTTTAATATTTAAAGTGAAAAGTCTTGAACGAGTTTTAACCCTGGAGCAGGCACGCAATCGATACTAATGGTCGAAGGGGTTATTGAGTCACCCCAAACCTTCTTTTATAATTATTTTTATAGTACACAATAAAAATCGAAATTCCAGTGAATAATTTAATTAAGAGAAAATATACTCACCTAATTTCAAGGACACAAAAAATATTTCGGAAAGAAAAAGTTATCACACCGGGAACTCAGTCAAAACAAGTACCTTAAGATTGTAAGAAAACACTTGTCACTTCCAGAAAAGAAAGAGATATGCGACAAATATATTTTAGTTGAGGATAGTGCCAGGGCCATTGGTAACAATTAAAGAGTTTTGCCAGAATTACTGATTTCATGCACTTTGTGCTCGGTGTGACCACTCCCGGATTAAAAGTGTGTTTATTATAATATGGATGTTCTAAAAAAATTATGTAAAACGTTTTTCATTATGCTTTATATGTTTGGAAATACTCATAAAAATAAATCTTGGCCAAGTAATCCTTCAAAGTGCTCTCCGTGTTTTCCAAAAATCATAAAAATGTTTTACAAGGAAAAGAGCGCAGCAGAAATAGTTTATTTACAACTTCCCTAAATGAAATAACAAATACATAAGAGCAGGGACGTAACTAACCATATAAGTAAGTTCGAAGGTCAAACCGCAACAAATACATTTTGCTGCCTACAGCTGATTTCAATAACATATAACAGTGATGAATTTTTTATCTTCCTAAAATTTTTTTTGAATATGGGTCTGGGTTTTATCTCTTTTTCTTTTTTCCCCTGCAAGAATAGCATTCTCGGTTTGAAAAGAAAATGTAATAAAAAAATCTCTCATCATGGGACTACAGCAAATCAAATCAAATGTTTTTATTTGGTTATAGTATCAAAGATAGCTAAAAAATGAGGTTTTGAAGTAGAAGCTTTTATTTTTGATGATGTAATATCGCAGATTATATATATAAATTATATCAGTGTAAATGTGTATTTTTTATTTGTGTAAATGTGTTTTTTATCATCAGAAAGCATTTTGTTTTACTTCAATCCAGAAAATAAATTTTTTTTATCTTTTATTTTCGATATGCTCGCGTTCCCATTGTAGGCTTATCGCGCCCCCAGGGGGCACGCCCCACAGTTTGAGAAACACTTTTTTATAATATTTCGCCTATTTTTCACGCTTAGCTTTAGTATTCTTTCTTTCCTCATCAAATAATTTCGCAATATCTCCTACTGCAAACTCTGTTTCATCCGATACCATCACTAACTTTTGAAACGGAGTAATCAATTTTGTACCCAAAAACAATTCTTCTGAGGTCTCTCCTGTAGTCTCATTCGCTGCCGCACTTAAAGCGTAGGCGAACTCTCTTAAAAAACGGTCCCAAATTTCATGATTATCATTAATATAACTTGCAATCCCTTGCAAAAGATCGCGATTTACGCACTCAGTTCTATTCGATTGAGGTCTATACACAACTGTCTTCACATGCTGTGTGCCCAATCGATTATTCAAATGCTCAAACATTTCGGATATAAATTGGATATTTTCACTTATTAGTTTTATAGGAGCTCCATAACGCGATAAATAATTATGAAATGAACTATCTGCTATAACTTTAGCTGAGGCCTTTTTGAGGGGTATAACCTCGAGCCACTTTGTAAAGTGATCCGTAATTACTAACAAGCAGCGATTTCTTCCAACTCGCGACGCAGGGTACGGACTTAATAAATCTTACGTCCCTATCTCATTCAGATAATTTGTTACTATCGAAATTAAACGACTAGCTGGTAGCGCGTTTTTATAATTAACGGTCTGGCATACATGGCATGATAAAACATGTTGGTTGATAGATCTTCTCATATAGGGGAAATAACAAACATCATGGATTTTAATGTACGTTTTCTTTCATCCTAAGTGACCCGCTATGGAGTTGTCATGAAATTCACGCATTATCTCTCCTTGCAACGATTGTGGAATATATACTCTCATTTCTCCTAGAGTAGTTGTGTATTTCGCATAAAATAACAAGTTTTCAACTAATCCAGTGCTTCTCAAACTTTCACTATTGGCGACCCAATTTTCAATTATAATTTTTATTGCACCCCCTTTGTACAATAATAATGCGCTTTGGCTCTAAGACTACAATACAATATTATTTATAAACCGAACAAATTAACAAGATAAATATAAAATTTTGCATTTGTTACTTTGTGACGAATCTGTACGGAACCTTTCCACTAATCTTCTTAGGCGTCTTTTTGGGGAATATAAATTCACGTTTATTTGCAATCAACTCCAAAAAGATGAACGGGATATGCAAATTAGATAAGGTATTTAAGTCGAGCGTTGTAAGCTAGCAAAATAGATGATGGAAGGCTATTGAGCCAGCAACTTTAACCGCAATATTAGCGGATTCCAGGATATTAGGATCGTGAAGATGTCGTGCTGCTATTCGACGGAAGTACCAGAAAGCTGATATAGCCAGCGGTAAATATAATTTACGTACGCTTAAAATAAGCGTTAGTTTAGACGAATTAAAGTTCATGAAAGTTAAGAATTCGAG
This sequence comes from Trichonephila clavipes, assembly GCA_019973935.1. Lineage (NCBI taxonomy): Eukaryota > Metazoa > Arthropoda > Arachnida > Araneae > Nephilidae > Trichonephila > Trichonephila clavipes. The sequence goes on along the minus strand of BMAU01008160.1, from coordinate 242 downwards.
TACGTGTATTTCTCGGATCTTCTATTTCGGTAGACCTTACTTGATCTTCAGCGTAATTATTTATTAGTTGCATAATTCGTAATTTAATTTAGAATAAATATATATCCCTTTATCTGACTAACATAAAAGTATTATATGTTATTAGAGTTTTTTTGAGAAATTGAAATAATAAATAAATATTATTATTATTCAAAATGGCTCTTAGTGGTTCTTTGCCTCAAATTAATCTTGGTGTCCAAGGT
>BMAU01008159.1:0-41886 GCA_019973935.1 Trichonephila clavipes | reverse complement strand
AAGTTGGCTGTCCAGCTTCAAAGCGTCGGTTTTTTAAAGATGATCTTTCAATTTAAAAAAAGTTACAGGAATTTCGCAAAACGGAGACCAGATTTAGATTTCTGCTAAAATTTCGGGTTAAATGGGTCACTTTGGTAAGTTTCTAAGGCTGGCTGGAAAAGTTATTGGCTTGGTCACCGCATCGTCGGTAAAGTAAAGCGGCTTCGGTCCAGCGTCAAAAGCGTCGGTTTTTTAAAAATGATCTTTCAATTTAAAAAAAGTTATAGGAATTTCGCAAAAACGGAGACCAGATTTAGATTTCTGGTGTACTGAGTTAAATGGATCACTTTGGTAAAAGTTTCTAGGGTGGAAAAAAAAGTTATTGGCTTGGTCACCCAATCGTCGATAAGTTGGCTCAGCTTCAAAGCGTCGGGTTTTTTAAAGATGATCTTTCAATTAAAAAACAAGTTACCGGAATTTCGCAAATCGGAGACCAGATTTTAGATTTCTGGGTAAAATTTTGGGTTAAATGGGTCAATTTCTTTGCAAGTTTCTAGGTGGAAAAAAAAGTTATTGGCTTGGTCACCCAATCGTCGATAAGTTGGCCCAGCTTCAAAAGCGTCGGTTTTTTTAAAGATGATATTTCAATTTAAAAAGAAGTTACAGGAATTTCGCAAAACGGAGACCAGATTTAGATTTCTGGTAAAATTTCGGAGTTAAATGGGTCACTTTGGTAAGTTTCTAAGGTGGAAAAAAAAGTTATTGGCTTGGTCACCGAATCGTCGGTAAAGTGGCTGTCAGCGTCAAAGCGTCGGTTTTTTAAAGATGATCTTTCAATTTAAAAAAAAAACTTTGTTACCGGAATTTCACAAAACGGAGACCAGATTTAGATTTCTGGTAAAATTTCGGGTTAAATGGGTCACTTGGTAAGTTTCTAGGGTGAAAAAAGTTATTGGCTTGGTCACCCAATCGTCGGTAAAGTGGCTGTCCAGCTTCAAAGCGTCGGTTTTTTTAAAATGATCTTTCAATTTAAAAAAAAGTTATAGAAATTTCGCAAAACGGAGACCAGATTTAGATTTCTGGTAAAATTTCGGGTTAAATGGGTCACTTTGGTAAGTTTCTAGGGTGGAAAAAAATTATTGGCTTGGTCACCGAATCGTCGATAAACGGCTGTCCAGCGTCAAAGCGTCGGGTTTTTTAAAAATGATCTTTCAATTTAAAAAAAGTTACCGGAATTTCGCAAATCGGAGACCAGATTTAGATTTCTGGTAAAATTTCGGGTTAAATGGGTCACTTTGGTAAGTTTCTAAGGTAAAAAGAAAGTTATTGGCTTGGTCACCGAATCGTCGATAAGTTGGCTGTCCAGCTTCAAAGCGTCGGTTTTTTTAAAGATGATCTTTCAATTTAAAAAAAGTTACAGGAATTTCGCAAAACGGAGACCAGATTTAGATTTCTGGTAAAATTTCGGGTTAAATGGGTCACTTTGGTAAGTTTCTAATTCTAAAAAAAAAAGTTAATGGCTTGGTCACCGAATCGTCGGTAAAGTGGCTGTCCAGCGTCAAAGCGTCGGTTTTTTTAAAAATGATCTTTCAATTTAAAAAAAAGTTACAGAAATTTCGCAAAACGGAGACCAGATTTAGATTTCTGCTAAAATTTCGGGTTAAATGGGTCACTTTGGTAAGTTTCTAAGGGAAAAAAAGTTATTGGCTTGGTCACCGAATCGTCGGTAAAGTGGCTGTCAGCGTCAAAGCGTCGGTTTTTAAAAATGATCTTTCAATTTAAAAAAAAAAAAAATGTTATAGGAATTTCTTAAAACGGAGACCAGATTTAGATTTCTGGTAAAATTTCGGGTTAAATGTGTCACTTTGGTAAGTTTCTAGGGTGGAAAAAAGAAAGTATAGGCTTGGTCACCGAATCGTCGATAAGTTGGATGCCCAGCTTCAAAGCGTCGGTTTTTAAAATGATCTTTCAATTAAAAAAAAGTTATAGGAATTTCGCAAAACGGAGACCAGATTTAGATTTCTGGTAAAATTTCGAGTTAAATGGATCACTTTGGTAAGTTTCTAGGGTGGAAAAAAAAAGTTATTGGCTTGGTCACCCAATCGTCGATAAGTTGGCTCAGCTTCAAAGCGTCGGGTTTTTTAAAGATCATCTTTCAATTTAAAAAAAAGTTACCGGAATTTCGCAAAACGGAGACCAGATTTAGATTTCTGGTAAAATTTCGAGTTAAATGGATCACTTTGGTAAGTTTCTAGGGTGGAAAAAAAATTTAAAAAAAAGTTATTGGCTTGGTCACCCAATCGTCGATAAGTTGGCTCAGCTTCAAAGCGTCGGGTTTTTTAAAGATGATCTTTCAATTTAAAAAAAAAGTTACCGGAATTTCGCAAATCGGAGACCAGATTTAGATTTCTGGTAAAATTTCGGGTTAAATGGGTCACTTTGGTAAGTTTCTAGGGTGGAAAAAAAAAGTTATTGGCTTGGTCACCCAATCGTCGATAAGTTGGCTGTCAGCTTCAAAGCGTCGGTTTTTTTAAAGATGATCTTTCAATTTAAAAAAGTTACAGGAATTTCGCAAAACGGAGACCAGATTTAGATTTCTGGTAAAAATTCGGGTTAAATGGGTCATTTTGGTAAGTTTCTAAGGCTAAAAAAAAGTTATTGGCTTGGTCACCCAATCGTCGATAAAGTGGCTCAGCTTCAAAGCGTCGGTTTTTTTAAAGATGATCTTTCAATTTAAAAAACAGTTACCGGAATTTCGCAAAACGGAGACCAGATTTAGATTTCTGGTAAAATTTCGGGTTAAATGGGTCACTTTGGTAAGTTTCTAGGCTAAAAAAGTGATTGGCTTGGTCACCGAATCGTCGGTAAAGTGGCTATCCAGCGTCAAAGCGTCGGTTTTTTTTAAAATGATCTTTCAATTTAAAAAAAAAAGTTACAGAAATTTCGCAAAACGGAGACCAGATTTAGATTTCTGCTAAAATTTCGGGTTAAATGGGTCACTTTGGTAAGTTTCTAAGGCTAAAAAAGTGATTGGCTTGGTCACCGAATCGTCGGTAAACGGCTGTCCAGCGTCAAAGCGTCGGTTTTTTAAAATGATCTTTCAATTTAAAAAAAAGTTATAGGAATTTCGCAAAACTGAGACCAGATTTAGATTTCTGGTAAAATTTCGGGTTAAATGGGTCACTTTGGTAAGTTTCTAAGGCTGGAAAAAAAAGTTATTGGCTTGGTCACCGAATCGTCGGTAAAGTGGCTGTCCAGCGTCAAAGCGTCGGTTTTTTTAAAGATGATCTTTCAATTTAAAAAAAAAGTTACAGGAATTTCGCAAAACGGAGACCAGATTTAGATTTCTGCTAAAATTTCGGGTTAAATGGGTCACTTTGGTAAGGTTCTAATTCTAAAAAAAAAAACGGAGACCAGATTTAGTTATTGGCTTGGTCAAGGCTAAATCGTCGGTAAAGTGGCTGTCCAGCGTCAAAGCGTCGGTTTTTTTTAAAATGATCTTTCAATTTAAAAACAAAAAGTTATAGGAATTTCGCAAAACTGAGACCAGATTTAGATTTCTGGTAAAATTTCGAGTTAAATGGATCACTTTGGTAAGTTTCTAGGGTGGAAAAAAAAAGTTATTGGCTTGGTCACCCAATCGTCGATAAGTTGGCTCAGCTTCAAAGCGTCGGGTTTTTTAAAGATGATCTTTCAATTTAAAAAAATTACCGGAATTTCTTAAATCTGAGACCAGATTTAGATTTCTGGTAAAATTTCGGGTTAAATGGGTCACTTTGGTAAGTTTCTAGGGTGAAAAAAAAAAAAGTTATAGGCTTGGTCACCGAATCGTCGATAAAGTTGGCTGTCCAGCTTCAAAGCGTCGGTTTTTTTAAAGATGATCTTTCAATGTAAAAAAAAAGTTACAGGAATTTCACAGAACGGAGACCAGATTTAGATTTCTGCTAAAATTTCGGGTTAAATGGGTCACTTTGGTAAGTTTCTAAGGCTAAAAAAAGTTATTGGCTTGGTCACCGAATCGTCGGTAAAGTGGCTGTCCAGCGTCAAAGCGTCGGTTTTTTTAAAAATGATCTTTCAATTTAAAAAAAAGTTATAGGAATTTCGCAAAACGGAGACCAGATTTAGATTTCTGTTAAAATTTCGAGTTAAATGGGTCACTTTGGTAAGTTTCTAGGGTGGAAAAAAGAAAGTTATTGGCTTGGTCTCCCAATCGTCGATAAGTTGGCTGTCCAGCTTCAAAGCGTCGGTTTTTTTAAAGATGATCTTTCAATTTAAAAAAAAAAAGTTACGAATTTCGCAAAACGGAGACCAGATTTAGATTTCTGCTAAAATTTCGGGTTAAATGGGTCACTTTGGTAAGTTTCTAAGGCTAAAAAAAAATTATTGGCTTGGTCACCGAATCGTCGGTAAAGTGGCTGTCCAGCGTCAAAGCGTCGGTTTTTTAAAAATGATCTTTCAATTTAAAAACAAAGTTATAGGAATTTCGCAAAACTGAGACCAGATTTAGATTTCTGCTAAAATTTCGAGTTAAATGGCTCACTTTGGTAAGTTTCTAAGGCTAAAAAAGTTATTGGCTTGGTCACCCAATCGTCGATAAGTTGGCTGTCCAGCGTCAAAGCATCGGTTTTTTAAAGATTTTCTTTCAATTTAAAAAAAAAAAATTACCGGAATTTCGCAAATCGGAGACCAGATTTAGATTTCTGGTAAAATTTCGAGTTAAATGGGTCACTTTGGTAAGTTTCTAGGGTGGAAAAAAAAGTAATAGGCTTGGTCACCCAATCGTCGATAAGTTGGCTGTCCAGCTTCAAAGCGTCGGTTTTTTTAAAGATGATCTTTCAAATTAAAAAAAAGTTACAGGAATTTCTTAAACGGAGACCAGATTTAGATTTCTGGTAAAATTTCGAGTTAAATGGGTCACTTCTGTAAGTTTCTAGGGTGGAAAAAAAAGTTATTGGCTTGGTCACCCAATCGTCGATAAGTTGGCTCAGCTTCAAAGCGTCGGTTTTTTAAAGATGATCTTTCAATTTAAAAAAGTTACCGGAATTTCTTAAATCGGAGACCAGATTTAGATTTCTGGTAAAATTTCGGGTTAAATTTGTCACTTTGGTAAGTTTCTAAGGCTAAAAAAAAGTTATTGGCTTGGTCACCGAATCGTCGATAAAGTTGGCTGTCCAGCGTCAAAGCGTTGGTTTTTAAAAATGATCTTTCAATTTAAAAAAAAAAGTTACAGAAATTTCATAAAACGGAGACCAGATTTAGATTTCTGCTAAAATTTCGTTTTAAATGGGTCACTTTGGTAAGTTTCTAAGGCTAAAAAAGTGATTGGCTTGGTCACCGAATCGTCGGTAAACGGCTGTCCAGCTTCAAAGCGTCGGTTTTTTTAAAAATGATCTTTCAATTTGAAAAAAAGTTATAGGAATTTCGCAAAACTGAGACCAGATTTAGATTTCTGGTAAAAGTTCGGGTTAAATGGGTCACTTTGGTAAGTTTCTAGGGTGAAAAAAAGGTATTGGCTTGGTCACCCAATCGTCGATAAGTTGGCTCAGCTTCAAAGCGTCGGGTTTTTTAAAGATGATCTTTCAATTTTAAAAAAATTACCGGAATTTCTTAAATCGAGACCAGATTTAGATTTCTGGTAAAATTTCGGGTTAAATTTGTCACTTTGGTAAGTTTCTAGGGTGTAAAAAGAAAGTTATTGGCTTGGTCACCGAATCGTCGGTAAAGTGGCTGTCCAGCGTCAAAGCGTCGGTTTTTTTAAAAATGATCTTTCAATTTAAAAAAGTTACCGGAATTTCGCAAAAAACGGAGACCAGATTTAGATTTCTGTTAAAATTTCGGGTTAAATGGGTCACTTTGGTAAGTTTCTATGGTGGAAAAAGAAAGTTATATAGGCTTGGTCTCCGAATCGTCGATAAGTTGGCTGTCAGCTTCAAAGCGTCGGTTTTTAAAGATGATCTTTCAATTTAAAAAAAGTTACAGGAATTTCGCAAAACGGAGACCAGATTTAGATTTCTGCTAAAATTTTGAGTTAAATGGGTCACTTTGGTAAGGTTCTAATTCTAAAAAAAAAAAAAAGTTAATGGCTTGGTCACCGAATCATCGGTAAAGTGGCTGTCCAGCGTCAAAGCGTCGGTTTTTAAAAATGATCTTTCAATTTAAAAAAATTACAGAAATTTCGCAAACGCAGACCAGATTTAGATTTCTGCTAAAATTTCGGGTTAAATGGGTCACTTTGGTAAGTTTCTAAGGCTGGAAAAAAAAAAGTGATTGGCTTGGTCACCGAATCGTCGATAAAGTGGCTGTCCAGCGTCAAAGTGTCGGTTTTTTTTTTTTAAGATGATCTTTCAATTTAAAAAAAAAGTTATAGGAATTTCGCAAAACGGAGACCAGATTTAGATTTCTGGTAAAATTTCGAGTTAAATGGGTCACTTTGGTAAGTTTCTAGGGTGGAAAAAAAAAGTTATTGGCTTGGTCACCCAATCGTCGATAAGTTGGCTCAGCTTCAAAGCGTCGGGTTTTTTAAAGATGATCTTTCAATTTAAAAAAAAAAAGTTACCGGAATTTTGCAAATCGGAGACCAGATTTAGATTTCTGCTAAAATTTCGGGTTAAATGGGTCACTTTGGTAAGTTTCTAAGGCTAAAAAAATTAGTGGCTTGGTCACCGAATCGTCGGTAAAGTGGCTGTCCAGCGTCAAAGCGTCGGTTTTTTTAAAGATGATCTTTCAATTTAAAAAAAAAGATATAGGAATTTCGCAAAACGAGACCAGATTTAGATTTCTGCTAAAATTTCGGGTTAAATGGGTCACTTTGGTAAGTTTCTAATTCTAAAAAAAAAAGTTATTGGCTTGGTCACCGAATCGTCGATAAAGTGGCTGTCCAGCGTCAAAGCGTCGGTTTTTTAAAAATGATCTTTCAATTTAAAAAAGTTACAGAAATTTCGCAGAACGGAGACCAGATTTAGATTTCTGCTAAAATTTCGGGTTAAATGGGTCACTTTGGTAAGTTTCTAAGGCTAAAAAAAAAGTGATTGGCTTGGTCACCGAATCGTCGGTAAACGGCTGTCCAGCGTCAAAGCGTCGGTTTTTTTAAAAATGATCTTTCAATTTAAAAAAAAAAGTTATAGGAATTTCGCAAAACGGAGACCAGATTTAGATTTCTGGTAAAATTTCGAGTTAAATGGATCACTTTGGTAAGTTTCTAGGGTGGAAAAAAAAAGTTATTGGCTTGGTCACCCAATCGTCGATAAGTTGGCTCAGCTTCAAAGCGTCGGGTTTTTTAAAAATGATCTTTCAATTTAAAAAAAAAAGTTACCGGAATTTCTTAAATCGGAGACCAGATTTAGATTTCTGGTAAAATTTCGGGTTAAATGGGTCACTTTGGTAAGTTTCTAGGGTGGAAAAAGAAAGTATAGGCTTGGTCACCGAATCGTCGATAAGTTGGATGCCCAGCTTCAAAGCGTCGGTTTTTTTAAAGATGATCTTTCAATTAAAAAAAGAAGTTACAGGAATTTCGCAAAACGGAGACCAGATTTAGATTTCTGGTAAAATTTCGAGTTAAATGGATCACTTTGGTAAGTTTCTAGGGTGGAAAAAAAAGTTATTGGCTTGGTCACCCAATCGTCGATAAGTTGGCTCAGCTTCAAAGCGTCGGGTTTTTTAAAGATCATCTTTCAATTTAAAAAAAAGTTACCGGAATTTCGCAAAACGGAGACCAGATTTGGATTTCTGGTAAAATTTCGAGTTAAATGGATCACTTTGGTAAGTTTCTAGGGTGGAAAAAAAAAAAAAAAGTTATTGGCTTGGTCACCCAATCGTCGATAAGTTGGCTCAGCTTCAAAGCGTCGGGTTTTTTAAAGATCATCTTTCAATTTAAAAACAGTTACCGGAATTTCGCAAATCGGAGACCAGATTTAGATTTCTGGTAAATTTCGGGTTAAATGGGTCACTTTGGTAAGTTTCTAAGGCTAAAAAAAAAAATTATTGGCTTGGTCACCGAATCGTCGATAAAGTGGCTGTCAGCGTCAAAGCGTCGGTTTTTTTAAAAATGATCTTTCAATTTTAAAAAACAGTTATAGGAATTTCGCAAAACGGAGACCAGATTTAGATTTCTGGTAAAATTTCGAGTTAAATGGGTCACTTTGGTAAGTTTCTAGGGTGGAAAAAAAAAAGTTATTGGCTTGGTCACCCAATCGTCGATAAGTTGGCTCAGCTTCAAAGCGTCGGGTTTTTTAAAGATGATCTTTCAATTTTAAAAAAATAAATTACCGGAATTTCGCAAATCGGAGACCAGATTTATATTTCTGGTAAAATTTCGGGTTAAATGGGTCACTTTGGTAAGTTTCTAGGGTGGAAAAAAAAAGTTATAGGCTTGATCACCGAATCGTCGATAAGTTGGCTGTCAGCTTCAAAGCGTCGGTTTTTTAAAGATGATCTTTCAATTTAAAAAACAAGTTACAGGAATTTCGCAAAACGGAGACCAGATTTAGATTTCTGCTAAAATTTCGAGTTAAATGGGTCACTTTGGTAAGTTTCTAAGGCTAAAAAAAAAAAAAAAGTGATTGGCTTGGTCACCGAATCGTCGGTAAAGTGGCTGTCCAGCGTCAAAGCGTCGGGTTTTTTAAAGATCATCTTTCAATTTAAAAAAGTTATAGGAATTTCGCAAAACGGAGACCAGATTTAGATTTCTGGTAAAATTTTGAGTTAAATGGATCACTTTGGTAAGTTTTAGGGTGGAAAAAAAAAAGTTATTGGCTTGGTCACCCAATCGTCGATAAGTTGGCTCAGCTTCAAAGCGTCGGGTTTTTTAAAAAAATCAATTCTCTTTCAATTTAAAAAAAAGTTACCGGAATTTCGCAAATCGGAGACCAGATTTAGATTTCTGGTAAAATTTCGGGTTAAATGGGTCACTTTGGTAAGTTTCTAAGGCTAAAAAAAAAGTTATGGCTTGGTCACCGAATCGTCGGTAAAGTGGCTGTCCAGCTTCAAAGCGTCGGTTTTTTTAAAAATGATCTTTCAATTTAAAAAAGTTACAGAAATTTCGCAGAACGGAAACCAGATTTAGATTTCTGCTAAAATTTCGGGTTAAATGGGTCACTTTGGTAAGTTTCTAAGGCTAAAAAAGTGATTGGCTTGGTCACCGAATCGTCGGTAAAGTGGCTGTCCAGCGTCAAAGCGTCGGTTTTTTAAAAATGATCTTTCAATTTAAAAAAAAAAAAAAGTTATAGGAATTTCGCAAAACGGAGACCAGATTTAGATTTCTGGTAAAATTTCGGGTTAAATGGGTCACTTTGGTAAGTTTCTAGGGTGGAAAAAGAAAGTTATAGGCTTGGTCACCGAATCGTCGATAAGTTGGATGCCCAGCTTCAAAGCGTCGGTTTTTTTAAAGATGATCTTTCAATTAAAAAAAAAAGTTACAGGAATTTCGCAAAACGGAGACCAGATTTAGATTTCTGGTAAAATTTCGAGTTAAATGGATCACTTTGGTAAGTTTCTAGGGTGGAAAAAAAAAGTTTTGGCTTGGTCACCCAATCGTCGATAAGTTGGCTCAGCTTCAAAGCGTCGGGTTTTTAAAGATCATCTTTCAATTTAAAAAAAAAAGTTACAGGAATTTCGCAAAACGGAGACCAGATTTGATTTCTGGTAAAATTTCGAGTTAAATGGATCACTTTGGTAAGTTTCTAGGGTGGAAAAAAAAGTTATTGGCTTGGTCACCGAATCGTCGATAAGTTGGCTCAGCTTCAAAGCGTCGGGTTTTTTAAAGATGATCTTTCAATTAAAAAAAAGTTACCGGAATTTCGCAAATCGGAGACCAGATTTAGATTTCTGGTGAAATTTCGGTTAAATGGGTCACTTTGGTAAGTTTCTAGGTGGAAAAAAAAAAAAAAGTTATTGGCTTGGTCACCCAATCGTCGATAAGTTGGCTCAGCTTCAAAGCGTCGGGTTTTTTAAAAATGATCTTTCAATTTAAAAAAAGTTATAGGAATTTCGCAAAACGTAGACCAGATTTAGATTTCTGGTAAAATTTCGGGTTAAATGGGTCACTTTGGTAAGTTTCTAGGGTGGAAAAAAAAAAGTTATTGGCTTGGTCACCGAATCGTCGATAAGTTGGCTGTCCAGCTTCAAAGCGTCGGTTTTTTTAAAGATGATCTTTCAATTTAAAAAAAAAGTTACAGGAATTTCACAAAACGGAGACCAGATTTAGATTTCTGCTAAAATTTCGGGTTAAATGGGTCACTTTGGTAAGTTTCTAATTCTAAAAAAAAGTTAATTGGCTTGGTCACCGAATCGTCGGTAAAGTGGCTGTCCAGCGTCAAAGCGTCGGTTTTTTTAAAAATGATCTTTCAATTTAAAAAAGTTACAGAAATTTCGCAGAACGGAGACCAGATTTAGATTTCTGCTAAAATTTCGTGTTAAATGGGTCACTTTGGTAAGTTTCTAAGGCTAAAAAAAGTGATTGACTTGGTCACCGAATCGTCGGTAAAGTGGCTGTCCAGCGTCAAAGCGTCGGTTTTTTTAAAAATGATCTTTCAATTTAAAAAAGTTATACGAATTTCGCAAAACGGAGACCAGATTTAGATTTCTGGTAAAATTTCGAGTTAAATGGGTCATTTTGGTAAGTTTCTAGGGTGGAAAAAAAAAGTATTGGCTTGGTCACCCAATCGTCGATAAGTTGGCTCAGCTTCAAAGCGTCGGTTTTTTTTAAAGATTTTCTTTCAATTTAAATAAAAAGTTACAGGAATTTCACAAAACGGAGACCAGATTTAGACTTCTGCTAAAATTTCGGGTTAAATGGATCACTTTGGTAAGTTTCTAATTCTAAAAAAAAAAAGTTAATGGCTTGGTCACCGAATCGTCGGTAAAGTGGCTGTCCAGCGTCAAAGCGTCGGTTTTTTTTAAAGATTTTCTTTCAATTTAAATAAAAAGTTACAGGAATTTCGCAGAACGGAGACCAGATTTAGATTTCTGCTAAAATTTCGGGTTAAATGGGTCACTTTGGTAAGTTTCTAAGGCTAAAAAATGTTATTGGCTTGGTCACCGAATCGTCGGTAAAGTGGCTGTCCAGCGTCAAAGCGTCGGTTTTTTTAAAAATGATCTTTCAATTTTAAAAAAGTTATAGGAATTTCGCAAAACGTAGACCAGATTTAGATTTCTAGTAAAATTTCGAGTTAAATGGATCACTTTGGTAAGTTTCTACGGTGGAAAAAAAAAGTTATTGGCTTGGTCACCCAATCGTCGATAAGTTGGCTCAGCTTCAAAGCGTCGGGTTTTTAAAGATGATCTTTCAATTTAAAAAAAAAAAAGTTACCGGAATTTCGCAAATCGGAGACCAGATTTAGATTTCTGGTAAAATTTCGGGTTAAATGGGTCACTTTGGTATGTTTCTAGGGTGGAAAAAGAAAGTTATAGGCTTGATAACCGAATCGTCGATAAGTTGGCTGTCCAGCTTCAAAGCGTCGGTTTTTTTAAAGATGATCTTTCAATTTAAAAAAAAGTTACAGGAATTTCACAAAACGGAGACCAGATTTAGATTTCTGCTAAAATTTCGGGTTAAATGGGTCACTTTGGTAAGTTTCTAAGGCTAAAAAAAAGTGATTGGCTTGGTCACCGAATCGTCGGTAAAGTGGCTATCCAGCGTCAAAGCGTCGGTTTTTTTTAAAATGATCTTTCAATTTAAAAAGAAAGTTATAGGAATTTCGCAAAACGGAGACCAGATATAGATTTCTGGTAAAATTTCGAGTTAAATGGGTTACTTTGGTAAGTTTCTAGGGTGGAAAAAAGTTATTGGCTTGGTCACCCAATCGTCGATAAGTTGGCTCAGCTTCAAAGCGTTGGGTTTTTTAAAGATCATCTTTCAATTTAAAAAAGTTATACGAATTTCGCAAAACGGAGACCAGATTTAGATTTCTGGTAAAATTTTGAGTTAAATGGGTCACTTTGGTAAGTTTCTAGGGTGGAAAAAGAAAGTATAGGCTTGGTCACCGAATCGTCGATAAGTTGGATGCCCAGCTTCAAAGCGTCGGTTTTTTTAAAGATGATCTTTCAATTAAAAAAAAGAAGTTACAGGAATTTCGCAAAACGGAGACCAGATTTAGATTTCTGGTAAAATTTCGAGTTAAATGGATCACTTTGGTAAGTTTCTAGAGTGGAAAAAAAAAGTTATTGGCTTGGTCACCCAATCGTCGATAAGTTGGCTCAGCTTCAAAGCGTCGGGTTTTTTAAAGATGATCTTTCAATTAAAAAAAGAAGTTACAGGAATTTCGCAAAACGGAGACCAGATTTAGATTTCTGGTAAAATTTCGAGTTAAATGGATCACTTTGGTAAGTTTCTAGAGTGGAAAAAAAAAAGTTATTGGCTTGGTCACCCAATCGTCGATAAGTTGGCTCAGCTTCAAAGCGTCGGGTTTTTTAAAGATCATCTTTCAATTTAAAACAGTTACCGGAATTTCGCAAAACGGAGACCAGATTTGGATTTCTGGTAAAATTTCGAGTTAAATGGATCACTTTGGTAAGTTTCTAGGGTGGAAAAAAAAGTTATTGGCTTGGTCACCCAATCGTCGATAAGTTGGCTCAGCTTCAAAGCGTCGGGTTTTTAAAGATGATCTTTCAATTAAAAAACAAGTTACCGGAATTTCGCAAATCGGAGACCAGATTTAGATTTCTGGTGAAATTTCGGGTTAAATGGGTCACTTTGGTAAGTTTCTAGGGTGGAAAAAAAAAAGTTATTGGCTTGGTCACCCAATCGTCGATAAGTTGGCTCAGCTTCAAAGCGTCGGGTTTTTAAAGATGATCTTTCAATTTAAAAAAGTTACAGGAATTTCGCAAATCGGAGACCAGATTTAGATTTCTGGTGAAATTTCGGGTTAAATGGGTCACTTTGGTAAGTTTCTAAGGCTAAAAAAAAAAATGTTATTGGCTTGGTCACCGAATCGTCGGTAAAGTGGCTGTCCAGCGTCAAAGCGTCGGTTTTTTTAAAAATGATCTTTCAATTTTAAAAAAAAAAGTTATAGGAATTTCATAAAACGTAGACCAGATTTAGATTTCTGGTAAAATTTCGAGTTAAATGGATCACTTTGGTAAGTTTCTACGGTGGAAAAAAAAAGTTATTGGCTTGGTCACCCAATCGTCGATAAGTTGGCTCAGCTTCAAAGCGTCGGTTTTTTTAAAGATTTTCTTTCAATTTAAATAAAAGTTACAGGAATTTCACAAAACGGAGACCAGATTTAGACTTCTGCTAAAATTTCGGGTTAAATGGGTCACTTTGGTAAGTTTCTAATTCTAAAAAAAAAAGTTAATGGCTTGGTCACCGAATCGTCGGTAAAGTGGCTGTCCAGCGTCAAAGCGTCGGTTTTTTTAAAGATTTTCTTTCAATTTAAATAAAAGTTACAGGAATTTCGCAGAACGGAGACCAGATTTAGATTTCTGCTAAAATTTCGGGTTAAATGGGTCACTTTGGTAAGTTTCTAAGGCTAAAAAAAATGTTATTGGCTTGGTCACCGAATCGTCGGTAAAGTGGCTGTCCAGCGTCAAAGCGTCGGTTTTTTTAAAAATGATCTTTCAATTTTAAAAAAAAGTTATAGGAATTTCGCAAAACGTAGACCAGATTTAGATTTCTGGTAAAATTTCGAGTTAAATGGATCACTTTGGTAAGTTTCTACGGTGGAAAAAAAGTTATTGGCTTGGTCACCCAATCGTCGATAAGTTGGCTCAGCTTCAAAGCGTCGGGTTTTTTAAAGATGATCTTTCAATTTAAAAAAAAAAAGTTACCGGAATTTCGCAAATCGTAGACCAGATTTAGATTTCTGGTAAAATTTCGGGTTAAATGGGTCACTTTGGTATGTTTCTAGGGTGGAAAAAAAAAGTTATTGGCTTGGTCACCCAATCGTCGATAAGTTGGCTGTCCAGCTTCAAAGCGTCGGTTTTTTTAAAGATGATCTTTCAATTTAAAAAAAAAGTTACAGGAATTTCACAAAACGGAGACCAGATTTAGATTTCTGCTAAAATTTCGGGTTAAATGGGTCACTTTGGTAAGTTTCTAAGGCTAAAAAAAAGTGATTGGCTTGGTCACCGAATCGTCGGTAAAGTGGCTGTCCAGCGTCAAAGCGTCGGTTTTTTTAAAATGATCTTTCAATTTAAAAAAAAGTTATAGGAATTTCGCAAAACGGAGACCAGATTTAGATTTCTGGTAAAATTTCGAGTTAAATGGGTTACTTTGGTAAGTTTCTAGGGTGGAAAAAAAAAGTTATTGGCTTGGTCACCCAATCGTCGATAAGTGGCTCAGCTTCAAAGCGTTGGGTTTTTTAAAATCATCTTTCAATTTATAAAAAAAGTTACCGAATTTCACAAAACGGAGACCAGATTTAGATTTCTGGTAAAATTTTGAGTTAAATGGGTCACTTTGGTAAGTTTCTAGGGTGGAAAAAAAAAAGTATAGGCTTGGTCACCGAATCGTGGATAAGTTGGATGCCCAGCTTCAAAGCGTCGGTTTTTTTAAAGATGATCTTTCAATTTTAAAAAAAGTTACAGGAATTTCACAAACGGAGACCAGATTTAGATTTCTGGTAAAATTTCGAGTTAAATGGGTCACTTTGGTAAGTTTCTAGGGTGGAAAAAAAAAAAGTTATTGGCTTGGTCACCCAATCGTCGATAAGTTGGCTCAGCGTCAAAGCGTCGGTTTTTAAAGATGATCTTTCAATTAAAAAAAGTTACAGGAATTTCGCAAAACGGAGACCAGATTTAGATTTCTGGTAAAATTTCGAGTTAAATGGATCACTTTGGTAAGTTTCTAGGTGGAAAAAAAGTTATTGGCTTGGTCACCCAATCGTCGATAAAGTGGCTCCAGCTTCAAAGCGTCGGGTTTTTAAAAAGATGATCTTTCAATTTAAAAAAAGTTACCGGAATTTCGCAAAAACGGAGACCAGATTTAGATTTCTGGTAAAATTTCGAGTTAAATGGATCACTTTGGTAAGTTTCTAGGGTGGAAAAAAAAAAAAGTTATTGGCTTGGTCACCCAATCGTCGATAAGTTGGCTCAGCTTCAAAGCGTCGGGTTTTTTAAAGATGATCTTTCAATTTAAAAAAAGTTACCGGAATTTCGCAAATCGGAGACCAGATTTAGATTTCTGGTAAAATTTCGGGTTAAATGGGTCACTTTGGTAAGTTTCTAGGGTGGAAAAAGAAAGTTATTGGCTTGATCACCGAATCGTCGATAAGTTGGCTCCAGCTTCAAAGCGTCGGTTTTTTAAAGATGATCTTTCAATTTAAAAAAAAGTTACCGAATTTCGCAAAACGGAGACCAGATTTAGATTTCTGGTAAAATTTCGGGTTAAATGGGTCACTTTGGTAAGTTTCTAAGGCTAAAAAAAGTGATTGGCTTGGTCACCGAATCGTCGGTAAAGTGGCTGTCCAGCGTCAAAGCGTCGGTTTTTTTAAAATGATCTTTCAATTTAAAAAAGTTATAGGAATTTCATAAAACGGAGACCAGATTTAGATTTCTGGTAAAATTTCGAGTTAAATGGATCACTTTGGTAAGTTTCTACGGTGGAAAAAAAAGTTATTGGCTTGGTCACCGAATCGTCGGTAAGTTGGCTCCAGCTTCAAAGCGTCGGTTTTTTAAAGATTTTCTTCAATTTAAAAAAAAGTTGTATGAATTTCACAAAAACGGAGACCAGATTTAGATTTCTGGTAAAATTTCGAGTTAAATGGGTCACTTTGGTAAGTTTCTAGGGTGGAAAAAAGTTAATGGCTTGGTCACCGAATCGTCGATAAAGTTGGCTGTCCAGCTTCAAAGCGTCGGTTTTTTAAAGATTTTCTTTCAATTTAAATAAAAAGTTACAGGAATTTCGCAAAACGGAGACCAGATTTAGATTTCTGGTAAAATTTCGAGTTAAATGGGTCACTTTGGTAAGTTTCTAGGGTGGAAAAAAGTTATTGGCTTGGTCACCCAATCGTCGATAAGTTGGCTCCAGCTTCAAAGCGTCGGGTTTTTTTAAAGATTATCTTAAAATTTTAAAAAGAGTTACCGGAATTTCGCAAAACGGAGACCAGATTTAGATTTCTGCTAAAATTTCGGGTTAAATGGGTCACTTTGGTAAGTTTCTACGGCTGGAAAAAAGCTATTGGCTTGGTCACCCAATCGTCGGTAAAGTTGGCTCCAGCTTCAAAGCGTCGGGTTTTTTAAAGATCATCTTTCAATTTAAAAAAAAGCTACCGGAATTTCGCAAAACGGAGACCAGATTTAGATTTCTGGTAAAATTTCGAGTTAAATGGGTCACTTTGGTAAGTTTCTAGGTGGAAAAAAGTTATTGGCTTGGTCACCCAATCGTCGATAAGTTGGCTCCAGCTTCAAAGCGTCGGTTTTTTTAAAGATCATCTTTCAATTTAAAAAAGTTACAGGAATTTGCAAAACGGGAGACCAGATTTAGATTTCTGGTAAAATTTTGAGTTAAATGGGTCACTTTGGTAAGTTTTTAGGTGGAAAAAGTGATTGGCTTGGTCAAATTCAATCGTCGTTAAAGTTGGTCCAGCGTCAAAGCGTCGGGTTTTTAAAATGATCTTTCAATTTAAAAAAGTTACCGAAATTTCGCAGAATCGGAGACCAGATTTAGATTTCTGCTAAAATTTCGTGTTAAATGGGTCACTTTGGTAAGTTTCTAAGGCTAAAAAAAAGTTATTGGCTTGGTCACCGAATCGTCGATAAAGTGGCTGTCCAGCGTCAGCGTTTTTTTTAAAATGATCTTTCAATTTTAAAAAAAGTTATAGAATTTCACAAAAACGGAGACCGATTTAGATTTCTGGTAAAATTTCGGTTAAATGGGTCACTTTGTAAGCATTCTAGGGTGGAAAAAAAAAAAAGTTATTGGCTTGGTCACCCAATCGTCGATAAGTTGGCTCAGCTTCAAAGCGTCGGTTTTAAAGATGATCTTCAATTTAAAAAAATTACTGGAATTTTGCAAATCGGAGACCAGATTTAGATTTGTAAAAATTTCGGGTTAAATGTATCACTTTGGTATGTTTAAGGTGAAAAAAAATTTATAGGCTTGATAACCGAATCGTCGGTAAAGTGCCAGCTGTCCAGCTTCAAAGCGTTGGTTTTTTTAAAAAAATGATCTTTCAATTTAAAAAGTTACAGGAATTTCGCAAAACGGAGACCTGATTAGATTTCTGCTAAAATTCTCAGTTTAAATGGGCTCACTTTGGTAAGTTTCTAAGGCTAAAAAAGTGATTGGCTTGGTCACCGAATCGCCGGTACGGCTGTCCAGCGTCAGCGTCGGTATTTCTTTTTTTAAAAATGATCTTTCAATTTAAAAAAAAAGTTATAGGAATTTCGCAAAACGGAGACCAGATTTAGATTTCTGGTAAATTGAGTTAAATGGATCACTTTGGTAAGTTTCTAGGGTGAAAAGCAGGTTATTGGTTTGTCACCCAATCGTCGATAAGTTGGCTCATAGCTTCAAAGCGTCGGGTTTTTTAAAGATGATCTTTCAATTAAAAAAAGTTACCGAATTTCGCAAATCTGAGACCAGATTTAGATTTCTGCAAAATTTCGGGTTAAATTTGTCACTTTTGGTAAGTTTAGGGTGTAAAAGAAAGTTATTGGCTTGGTCACCCAATCGTCGATAAGTTGGCTGTCCAGCGCAAAGCGTCGGATTTTTTTAAAAAATGATCTTTCAATTTAAAAAAAATGTTACCGGATTTTCGCAAATCGGAGACCAGATTTAGATTTCTGTTGAAATTCTCGAAGCCTTAAATTGCGGGTCACTTTGGTAAGTTTTCAGGTCAAAAAAAGAAAGGTATAGGCTTGGTCACCGAATCGTCGATAAGTTGGCTGTCCAGCTTCAAAGCGTCCAAGCTTTTTTTAAAGATGATCTTTCAATTTAAAAAAAAAAAAAAGTTACAGAAATGCAAAACGGGACGAGGATTTATTTCAGCTAAAATTCCTCTTGCCAAAATGAGTCACTTTGGTAAGTTTTTTAATTCTAAAAAAAATTGGCTTGGTCACCGAATCGTCGGTAAAGTGGCTGTCCAAGGTCAGTAAAGTGTTTGTTTTTTTTAAAAAATGATCTTTCATAATTTTTAAAAAAAAAGAAAATTCAGATTTAGATTTCAAAATTTCAGAGACTCATGGGTCACTTTGAAAGTTTCTAGGCTGGGCAATGCGTACCGAATCGTCGGCAAATGGGTCCAGCGTCAGCGTCGGTTTTTTTAAAAATGATCTTTCACGAAAAGTTGTAAGTTTTTCATAAACGGAGACCAGATTTAGGAAAAAAAAAAAGAAAGTCATAGGCCTTGGCTTGTCATGAATCGTCGATAAGTTGGCTGCCCGCTTCAAAGCGTCGGTTTTTTAAAGATGATCTTTCAATTAAAAAAAAGAAGTTACAGGAATTTCGGCAAAACGGAGACCACAGATTTAGATTCTGGTAAAATTTTGAGTTAAAATGGATCACTTTGGTAAGTTTCCCGAGGGTGGAAAAAAGTTTTTGGCTTGGTCACCGAATCGTCGGTAAGGTTGGGTCCAGCTGTCAAAGCGTCGGTTTTTTAAAGATCATCTTTCAATTTAAAAAAACAGTTACCGGAATTCTCAAACAGAGACCAAATTTGGATTTCGTAAAAATGAGTTAAATGGATCACTGGTAAGTTTCTAAGGCTGGAAAAAAAAGTTATTGGCTTACTCACCCAATCGTCGATAAAGTTGGCTCCAGCTGTCAAAGCGTCGGTTTTAAAAATGATCTTTCAATTAAAAAGAAAGCTACCGGAATTTCGCAAATCGAGACCAGATATATTTCGGTAAAATTTCGGTTAAATGGGTCACTTTGGTAAGTTTCTAGGGTGGAAAAAGAAAGTTATAGGCTTGATCACCGAATCGTCGATAAGTTGGTCCAGCTTCAAAGCGTCGGGTTTTTAAAGATGATCTTTCAATTCTTAAAAAAGTCATATAGGAATTTCAAAACGGAGACCAGATTTAGATTTCTGGTAAAATTTTGGGTTAAAATGGGTCACTTTGGTAAGTTTCTAAGGCTAAAAAGTTATTGGCTTGGTCAAATGAATCGTCGTTAAAGTTGGCTGTCCAGCGTCAGCGTCGGTTTTAAAGATGATCTTTCAATTTAAAAAAACAGTTACAGGAATTTCCCGCAAAACGGAGACCAGATTTAGATTTTCTGCTAAATTCTGGTTAAATGGGTCACTGGTAAGTTTCTAAGGCTAAAAAAGTGATTGGTTTGGTCACCATCTGTCGGTAAAGTGGCTATCCAGCGTCAAAGCGTCGGTTTTTTTAAAAATGATCTTTCAATTTAAAAAGAAAGTTACAGAAAATTTGTAACGGAGACCAGATTTAGATTTCTGGGTAAAAATGAGTTAGAATGGTCACTTGGTAAGTTTCTAAGGTAAAAAAGTGATTTAGGTTTGGTCACCAATCATCAGGTAAGTTGGCCTCCAGTCGTCAAAGCGCTCGGGCTTAAAATGCATCTTTCAATTTGAAAAAAAGTTACCCAATTTAGAAAACTGAGACCAGATTTATATTTCTGGTAAAATTTTTGAGTTAAATGGATCACTTTGTAAGTTTCTGGGTGGAAAAAGTTATTAGCCGCACACCGAATCGTGTTTATAGCGGAAGGTCCAGTTTCAAAGCGTCTGTTTTAAAGATTATCTTTCAATTAAAAAAACAGTTACCGGAATTTCTGCAAAAACGGAGACCAGATTTAGATTTCCTGCTAAAATTTCGGGTTGTAATGGGTCACTGGTAAGGTTCTGCCAAAAAAAAGCGATTGGCTTGGTCACCTGAATCGTCGGTAAAGTGGCTGTCCAGCGTCAAAGCGTCGGTTTTAAAAATGATCTTTCAATTTAAAAGAAAGTTATAGGAATTGCAAACGGAGACCAGATATATATTTCTGGTAAAATTCGAGTTAAATGGGTCACTTTTGTAAGTTTCTAGGGTGGAAAGTTATTGGCTTGGTCAAAACTAAATCGTCGATAAGTTGGCTCAGCTTCAAAGCGTCGGGTTTTTTTAAAGATGATCTTTCAATTTAAAAAATCTTGTTATAGAATTTCAAATCTTATAATTAGATTTAGATTTCTGGTAAAATTTTGACTAAATGGATCACTGGTAAGTTTTTAGGGTGAAAAAAGTTATTGGCTTGGTCACCGAATCATGATAAGTTGAGGTCCTGTTTCAAAGGCCTAGTTTTAAAGACATCTTCTTCAACGTAAAAGTTACAGGAATTTGCCAGAACGGAGACCAGATTTAGATTTCTGCTGTACCCCTGGGTTAAATGGGTCACTTGGTAAGTTTCTCTAAGGCTAAAAAAGTTATTGGCTTGGTCACCGAATCGTCGGTAAAGTGGCTGTCCAGCGTCATAAAGCGTCGGATTTTTTAAAAATGATCTTTCAATTTAAAAAAGTTGTCGAATTCTCGCAAAATCGGAGACCAGATTTAGATTTCGTTAAAATTTCGGGTTAGCCTCGGTCACTGGAAAGTTTCTAGGGTGGAAAAAGAAAGTTATATGGCTTGGTCACCGAATCGTCGATAAGTTGGCTCAGCTTCAAAGCGTCGGGTTTTTTAAAGATGATCTTTCAATTTAAAAAAAAGTTACAGAATTTCGCAAAACGGAGACCAGATTTAGATTTCTGGTAAAATTTCGAGTTAAATGGGTCACTTTGGTAAGTTTCTAGGGTGGAAAAAAAAAAGTTATTGGCTTGGTCACCCAATCGTCGATAAGTTGGCTCAGCTTCAAAGCGTCGGGTTTTTTAAAGATGATCTTTCAATTTAAAAAAAAAGTTACAGGAATTTCGCAAAACGGAGACCAGATTTAGATTTCTGGTAAAATTTCGGGTTAAATGGGTCACTTTGGTAAGTTTCTAGGGTGGAAAAAGAAAGTTATTGGCTTGGTCACCCAATCGTCGATAAGTCGGCTGTCCAGCTTCAAAGCTTCGGTTTTTTATAGATGATCTTTCAATTTAAAAAGGGGTTACAGGAATTTCGCAAAACGGAGACCAGATTTAGATTTCTGGTAAAATTTCGAGTTAAATGGGTCACTTTGGTAAGTTTCTAGGGTGAAAAAAAAAGTTATTGGCTTGGTCACCGAATCGTCGATAAGTTGGCTCCAGCTTCAAAGCGTCGGGTTTTTTAAAGATGATCTTTCAATTTAAAAAAAAAAAAAAGTTACAGGAATTTCGCAAAAACGGAGACCAGATTTAGATTTCTGGTAAAATTTCGAGTTAAATGGGTCACTTTGGTAAGTTTCTAGGGTGGAAAAAAAGTTATTGGCTTGGTCACCCAATCGTCGATAAGTTGGCTCCAGCTTCAAAGCGTCGGGTTTTTTAAAGATGATCTTTCAATTTAAAAAAAAGTTACCGGAATTTCGCAAAACGGAGACCAGATTTAGATTTCTGGTAAAATTTCGGTTAAATGGGTCACTTTGGTAAGTTTCTAGGGTGGAAAAAAAAAAAAAGTTATTGGCTTGGTCACCCAATCGTCGATAAGTTGGCTCAGCTTCAAAGCGTCGGGTTTTTTAAAGATGATCTTTCAATTTAAAAAAAAAGTTACAGGAATTTCGCAAAACGGAGACCAGATTTAGATTTCTGGTAAAATTTCGGGTTAAATGGGTCACTTTGGTAAGTTTCTAGGGTGGAAAAAAAAGTTATTGGCTTGGTCACCGAATCGTCGATAATTTGGCTGTCCAGCTTCAAAGCGTCGGTTTTTTTAAAGATGATCTTTCAATTTAAAAAAAGTTATAGGAATTTCGCAAAACGGAGACCAGATTTAGATTTCTGGTAAAATTTCGAGTTAAATGGGTCACTTTGGTAAGTTTCTAGGGTGGAAAAAAAAAGTTATTGGCTTGGTCACCCAATCGTCGATAAGTTGGCTCAGCTTCAAAGCGTCGGGTTTTTTAAAGATGATCTTTCAATTTAAAAAAAAGTTACAGGAATTTCGCAAAACGGAGACCAGATTTAGATTTCTGGTAAAATTTCGGGTTAAATGGGTCACTTTGGTAAGTTTCTAGGGTGGAAAAAAAAGTTATAGGCTTGGTCACCGAATCGTCGATAAGTTGGCTGTCCAGCTTCAAAGCGTCGGTTTTTTTAAAGATGATCTTTCAATTTAAAAAAAAGTTACAGGAATTTCGCAAAACGGAGACCAGATTTAGATTTCTGGTAAAATTTCGAGTTAAATGGGTCACTTTGGTAAGTTTCTAGGGTGGAAAAAAAAGTTATTGGCTTGGTCACCCAATCGTCGATAAGTTGGCTGTCCAGCTTCAAAGCGTCGGGTTTTTTAAAGATGATCTTTCAATTTAAAAAAAAGTTATAGAATTTCGCAAAACGGAGACCAGATTTAGATTTCTGGTAAAATTTCGGGAGTTAAATGGGTCACTTTGGTAAGTTTCTAGGGTGGAAAAAAAAGTTATTGGCTTGGTCACCCAATAGTCGATAAGTTGGCTCAGCTTCAAAGCGTCGGGTTTTTTAAAGATGATCTTTCAATTTAAAAAAAGTTACAGGAATTTCGCAAAACGGAGACCAGATTTAGATTTCTGGTAAAATTTCGGGTTAAATGGGTCACTTTGGTAAGTTTCTAGGGTGGAAAAAAAAGTTATAGGCTTGGTCACCGAATCGTCGATAAGTTGGCTGTCCAGCTTCAAAGCGTCGGTTTTTTTAAAGATGATCTTTCAATTTAAAAAAAAGTTACAGGAATTTCGCAAAACGCAGACCAGATTTAGATTTCTGGTAAAATTTCGAGTTAAATGGGTCACTTTGGTAAGTTTCTAGGGTGGAAAAAAAAGTTATTGGCTTGGTCACCCAATCGTCGATAAGTTGGCTCAGCTTCAAAGCGTCGGGTTTTTTAAAGATGATCTTTCAATTTAAAAAAAGTTACCGGAATTTCGCAAAACGGAGACCAGATTTAGATTTCTGGTAAAATTTCGGGTTAAATGGGTCACTTTGGTAAGTTTCTAGGGTGGAAAAAAAAGTTATTGGCTTGGTCACCCAATCGTCGATAAGTTGGCTGTCCAGCTTCAAAGCGTCGGGTTTTTTAAAGATGATCTTTCAATTTAAAAAAAGTTATAGGAATTTCGCAAAACGGAGACCAGATTTAGATTTCTGGTAAAATTTCGGGTTAAATGGGTCACTTTGGTAAGTTTCTAGGGTGGAAAAAAAAGTTATTGGCTTGGTCACCCAATCGTCGATAAGTTGGCTGTCCAGCTTCAAAGCGTCGGTTTTTTTAAAGATGATCTTTCAATTTAAAAAAAAGTTACAGGAATTTCGCAAAACGGAGACCAGATTTAGATTTCTGGTAAAATTTCGAGTTAAATGGGTCACTTTGGTAAGTTTCTAGGGTAGGAAAAAAAAAAGTTATTGGCTTGGTCACCGAATCGTCGATAAGTTGGCTGTCCAGCTTCAAAGCGTCGGTTTTTTTAAAAGATGATCTTTCAATTTAAAAAAGTTACAGGAATTTCGCAAAACGGAGACCAGATTTAGATTTCTGGTAAAATTTCGAGTTAAATGGGTCACTTTGGTAAGTTTCTAGGGTGGAAAAAAGTTATTGGCTTGGTCACCCAATCGTCGATAAGTTGGCTCCAGCTTCAAAGCGTCGGGTTTTTTAAAGATGATCTTTCAATTTAAAAAAAAGTTACAGGAATTTCGCAAAACGGAGACCAGATTTAGATTTCTGGTAAAATTTCGAGTTAAATGGGTCACTTTGGTAAGTTTCTAGGTGGAAAAAAAAGTTATTGGCTTGGTCACCCAATCGTCGATAAGTTGGCTGTCAGCTTCAAAGCGTCGGGTTTTTTAAAGATGATCTTTCAATTTAAAAAAAAAGTTACAGGAATTTCGCAAAACGGAGACCAGATTTAGATTTCTGGTAAAATTTCGAGTTAAATGGGTCACTTTGGTAAGTTTCTAGGGTGGAAAAAAAAAGTTATTGGCTTGGTCACCCAATCGTCGATAAGTTGGCTGTCCAGCTTCAAAGCGTCGGTTTTTTAAAGATGATCTTTCAATTTAAAAAAAAGTTACAGGAATTTCGCAAAACGGAGACCAGATTTAGATTTCTGGTAAAATTTCGAGTTAAATGGGTCACTTTGGTAAGTTTCTAGGGTGGAAAAAAAAGTTATTGGCTTGGTCACCCAATCGTCGATAAGTTGGCTCCAGCTTCAAAGCGTCGGGTTTTTTAAAGATGATCTTTCAATTTAAAAAAAAGTTACAGGAATTTCGCAAAACGGAGACCAGATTTAGATTTCTGGTAAAATTTCGAGTTAAATGGGTCACTTTGGTAAGTTTCTAGGGTGGAAAAAAAAAGTTATAGGCTTGGTCACCGAATCGTCGATAAGTTGGCTCCAGCTTCAAAGCGTCGGGTTTTTAAAAGATGATCTTTCAATTTAAAAAATAAGTTACATGAATTTCGCAAAACCGAGACCAGATTTAGATTTCTGGTAAAATTTCGAGAGTTAAATGGGTCACTTTGGTAAGTTTCTAGGGTGGAAAAAAAAGTTATTGGCTTGGTCACCCAATCGTCGATAAGTTGCTGTCCAGCTTCAAAGCGTCGGGTTTTTTAAAGATGATCTTTCAATTTAAAAAAAAAGTTACAGGAATTTCGCAAAACGGAGACCAGATTTAGATTTCTGGTAAAATTTCGAGTTAAATGGGTCACTTTGGTAAGTTTCTAGGGTGGAAAAAAAAAGTTATTGGCTTGGTCACCCAATCGTCGATAAGTTGGCTCCAGCTTCAAAGCGTCGGGTTTTTTAAAGATGATCTTTCAATTTAAAAAAAAAGTTACAGGAATTTCGCAAAACGGAGACCAGATTTAGATTTCTGGTAAAATTTCGAGTTAAATGGGTCACTTTGGTAAGTTTCTAGGTGGAAAAAAAGTTATTGGCTTGGTCACCCAATCGTCGATAAGTTGGCTCAGCTTCAAAGCGTCGGGTTTTTTAAAGATGATCTTTCAATTTAAAAAAAAATTACAGGAATTTCGCAAAACGGAGACCAGATTTAGATTTCTGGTAAAATTTCGGTTAAATGGGTCACTTTGGTAAGTTTCTAGGGTGGAAAAAAAAGTTATTGGCTTGGTCACCGAATCGTCGATAAGTTGGCTCCAGCTTCAAAGCGTCGGGTTTTTTAAAGATGATCTTTCAATTTAAAAAAAAGTTACAGGAATTTCGCAAAACGGAGACCAGATTTAGATTTCTGGTAAAATTTCGAGTTAAATGGATCACTTTGGTAAGTTTCTAGGGTGGAAAAAAAAAAAAGTTATTGGCTTGGTCACCCAATCGTCGATAAGTTGGCTCAGCTTCAAAGCGTCGGGTTTTTTAAAGATGATCTTTCAATTTAAAAAAAAATTTACAGGAATTTCGCAAAACGGAGACCAGATTTAGATTTCTGGTAAAATTTCGAGTTAAATGGGTCACTTTGGTAAGTTTCTAGGGTGGAAAAAAAAAGTTATTGGCTTGGTCACCCAATCGTCGATAAGTTGGCTCCAGCTTCAAAGCGTCGGTTTTTTAAAGATGATCTTTCAATTTAAAAAAGTTACAGGAATTTCGCAAAAACGGAGACCAGATTTAGATTTCTGGTAAAATTTCGAGTTAAATGGGTCACTTTGGTAAGTTTCTAGGGTGGAAAAAAAAAGTTATTGGCTTGGTCACCCAATCGTCGATAAGTTGGCTCAGCTTCAAAGCGTCGGGTTTTTTAAAGATGATCTTTCAATTTAAAAAAAAAGTTACCGGAATTTCGCAAAACGGAGACCAGATTTAGATTTCTGGTAAAATTTCGGGTTAAATGGGTCACTTTGGTAAGTTTCTAGGGTGGAAAAAAAAAGTTATTGGCTTGGTCACCCAATCGTCGATAAGTTGGCTGTCCAGCTTCAAAGCGTCGGTTTTTTAAAGATTATCTTTCAATTTAAAAAAAAGTTACAGGAATTTCGCAAAACGGAGACCAGATTTAGATTTCTGGTAAAATTTCGGGTTAAATGGGTCACTTTGGTAAGTTTCTAGGGTGGAAAAAAAAAAAGTTATTGGCTTGGTCACCGAATCGTCGATAAAGTGGCTGTCCAGCGTCAAAGCGTCGGTTTTTTTAAAAATGATCTTTCAATTTAAAAAAAAAATTACAGGAATTTCGCAAAACGGAGACCAGATTTAGATTTCTGGTAAAATTTCGAGTTAAATGGGTCACTTTGGTAAGTTTCTAGGGTGGAAAAAAAAGTTATTGGCTTGGTCACCCAATCGTCGATAAGTTGGCTCAGCTTCAAAGCGTCGGGTTTTTTAAAGATGATCTTTCAATTTAAAAAAAAGTTACCGGAATTTCGCAAAACGGAGACCAGATTTAGATTTCTGGTAAAATTTCGGGTTAAATGGGTCACTTTGGTAAGTTTCTAGGGTGGAAAAAGAAAGTTATAGGCTTGGTCACCGAATCGTCGATAAGTTGGCTGTCCAGCTTCAAAGCGTCGGTTTTTTAAAGATGATATTACAATTTAAAAAAAAAAAGTTACAGGAATTTCGCAAAACGGAGACCAGATTTAGATTTCTGGTAAAATTTCGAGTTAAATGGGTCACTTTGGTAAGTTTCTAGGGTGTAAAAAAAAAAAAGTTATTGGCTTGGTCACCCAATCGTCGATAAGTTGGCTCAGCTTCAAAGCGTCGGGTTTTTTAAAGATGATCTTTCAATTTAAAAAAAAAGTTACAGGAATTTCGCAAAACGGAGACCAGATTTAGATTTCTGGTAAAATTTCGAGTTAAATGGGTCACTTTGGTAAGTTTCTAGGGTGGAAAAAAAAGTTATTGGCTTGGTCACCGAATCGTCGATAAGTTGGCTCAGCTTCAAAGCGTCGGGTTTTTTAAAGATGATCTTTCAATTTAAAAAAAAGTTACCGGAATTTCGCAAAACGGAGACCAGATTTAGATTTCTGGTAAAATTTCGGGTTAAATGGGTCACTTTGGTAAGTTTCTAGGGTGGAAAAAAAAAGTTATTGGCTTGGTCACCCAATCGTCGATAAGTTGGCTCAGCTTCAAAGCGTCGGGTTTTTTAAAGATGATCTTTCAATTTAAAAAAAAGTTACAGGAATTTCGCAAAACGGAGACCAGATTTAGATTTCTGGTAAAATTTCGAGTTAAATGGGTCACTTTGGTAAGTTTCTAGGGGAAAAAAAAAAGTTATTGGCTTGGTCACCGAATCGTCGATAAGTTGGCTGTCCAGCTTCAAAGCGTCGGTTTTTTAAAGATGATCTTTCAATTTAAAAAAAAGTTACAGGAATTTCGCAAAAACGGAGACCAGATTTAGATTTCTGGTAAAATTTCGAGTTAAATGGGTCACTTTGGTAAGTTTCTAGGGTGGAAAAAGAAAGTTATTGGCTTGGTCACCGAATCGTCGATAAGTTGGCTGTCCAGCTTCAAAGCGTCGGTTTTTTTAAAGATGATCTTTCAATTTAAAAAAAAAAGTTACAGGAATTTCGCAAAACGGAGACCAGATTTAGATTTCTGGTAAAATTTCGAGTTAAATGGGTCACTTTGGTAAGTTTCTAGGGTGGAAAAAAAAGTTATTGGCTTGGTCACCCAATCGTCGATAAGTTGGCTCAGCTTCAAAGCGTCGGGTTTTTTAAAGATGATCTTTCAATTTAAAAAAAGTTACAGGAATTTCGCAAAACGGAGACCAGATTTAGATTTCTGGTAAAATTTCGAGTTAAATGGGTCACTTTGGTAAGTTTCTAGGGTGGAAAAAAAAGTTATTGGCTTGGTCACCCAATCGTCGATAAGTTGGCTCAGCTTCAAAGCGTCGGGTTTTTTAAAGATGATCTTTCAATTTAAAAAAAAGTTACCGGAATTTCGCAAAACGGAGACCAGATTTAGATTTCTGGTAAAATTTCGAGTTAAATGGGTCACTTTGGTAAGTTTCTAGGGTGGAAAAAAGTTATTGGCTTGGTCACCCAATCGTCGATAAGTTGGCTCAGCTTCAAAGCGTCGGGTTTTTTAAAGATGATCTTTCAATTTAAAAAAAAAGTTACAGGAATTTCGCAAAACGGAGACCAGATTTAGATTTCTGGTAAAATTTCGGGTTAAATGGGTCACTTTGGTAAGTTTCTAGGGTGGAAAAAAAAAGTTATTGGCTTGGTCACCGAATCGTCGGTAAAGTGGCTGTCCAGCGTCAAAGCGTCGGTTTTTTTAAAAATGATCTTTCAATTTAAAAAAAGTTACAGGAATTTCGCAAAACGGAGACCAGATTTAGATTTCTGGTAAAATTTCGAGTTAAATGGGTCACTTTGGTAAGTTTCTAGGGTGGAAAAA
Source organism: Trichonephila clavipes (assembly GCA_019973935.1). Classification (NCBI taxonomy): domain Eukaryota; kingdom Metazoa; phylum Arthropoda; class Arachnida; order Araneae; family Nephilidae; genus Trichonephila; species Trichonephila clavipes. Next base: position 13,661 of record BMAU01008159.1, on the reverse strand, counting down.
AAAAAGTTATTGGCTTGGTCACCCAATCGTCGATAAGTTGGCTCAGCTTCAAAGCGTCGGGTTTTTTAAAGATGATCTTTCAATTTAAAAAAAAGTTACAGGAATTTCGCAAAACGGAGACCAGATTTAGATTTCTGGTAAAATTTCGGGTTAAATGGGTCACTTTGGTAAGTTTCTAGGTGGAAAAAAAAGTTATTGGCTTGGTCACCGAATCGTCGATAAGTTGGCTGTCCAGCTTCAAAGCGTCGGTTTTTTTAAAGATGATCTTTCAATTTAAAAAAAAAAGTTACAGGAATTTCGCAAAACGGAGACCAGATTTAGATTTCTGGTAAAATTTCGAGTTAAATGGGTCACTTTGGTAAGTTTCTAGGGTGGAAAAAAAAAGTTATTGGCTTGGTCACCCAATCGTCGATAAGTTGGCTCAGCTTCAAAGCGTCGGGTTTTTTAAAGATGATCTTTCAATTTAAAAAAAAGTTACCGAATTTCGCAAAACGGAGACCAGATTTAGATTTCTGGTAAAATTTCGGGTTAAATGGGTCACTTTGGTAAGTTTCTAGGGTGGAAAAAAAAGTTATTGGCTTGGTCACCGAATCGTCGATAAGTTGGCTCCAGCTTCAAAGCGTCGGTTTTTTAAAGATGATCTTTCAATTTAAAAAAAAGTTACAGGAATTTCGCAAAACGGAGACCAGATTTAGATTTCTGGTAAAATTTCGGGTTAAATGGGTCACTTTGGTAAGTTTCTAGGGTGGAAAAAAAAAGTTATTGGCTTGGTCACCGAATCGTCGATAAGTTGGCTGTCCAGCTTCAAAGCGTCGGTTTTTTTAAAGATGATCTTTCAATTTAAAAAAAAAGTTACAGGAATTTCGCAAAACGGAGACCAGATTTAGATTTCTGGTAAAATTTCGGGTTAAATGGGTCACTTTGGTAAGTTTCTAGGGTGGAAAAAAAAGTTATTGGCTTGGTCACCGAATCGTCGATAAGTTGGCTGTCCAGCTTCAAAGCGTCGGTTTTTTAAAGATGATCTTTCAATTTAAAAAAAGTTATAGGAATTTCGCAAAACGGAGACCAGATTTAGATTTCTGGTAAAATTTCGAGTTAAATGGGTCAGTTTGGTAAGTTTCTAGGGTGGAAAAAAAAGTTATTGGCTTGGTCACCGAATCGTCGATAAGTTGGCTGTCCAGCTTCAAAGCGTCGGTTTTTTAAAGATGATCTTTCAATTTAAAAAAAAAAGTTACCGGAATTTCGCAAAACGGAGACCAGATTTAGATTTCTGGTAAAATTTCGAGTTAAATGGGTCACTTTGGTAAGTTTCTAGGGTGAAAAAAAAGTTATAGGCTTGGTCACCCAATCGTCGATAAGTTGGCTCCAGCTTCAAAGCGTCGGGTTTTTTAAAGATGATCTTTCAATTTAAAAAAAAAAAGTTACAGGAATTTCGCAAAACGGAGACCAGATTTAGATTTCTGGTAAAATTTCGGGTTAAATGGGTCACTTTGGTAAGTTTCTAGGGTGGAAAAAAAAGTTATTGGCTTGGTCACCCAATCGTCGATAAGTTGGCTCAGCTTCAAAGCGTCGGGTTTTTTAAAGATGATCTTTCAATTTAAAAAAAAGTTACAGGAATTTCGCAAAACCGGAGACCAGATTTAGATTTCTGGTAAATTTTCGGGTTAAATGGGTCACTTTGGTAAGTTTCTAGGGTGGAAAAAGTTATTGGCTTGGTCACCGAATCGTCGATAAGTGGCTGTCCAGCTTCAAAGCGTCGGGTTTTTTAAAGATGATCTTTCAATTTAAAAAAAGTTACAGGAATTTCGCAAAACGGAGACCAGATTTAGATTTCTGGTAAAATTTCGAGTTAAATGGGTCACTTTGGTAAGTTTCTAGGGTGGAAAAAAAAGTTATTGGCTTGGTCACCCAATCGTCGATAAGTTGGCTCAGCTTCAAAGCGTCGGGTTTTTTTTTAAAGATGATCTTTCAATTTAAAAAAAAAGTTACAGGAATTTCGCAAAACGGAGACCAGATTTAGATTTCTGGTAAAATTTCGGGTTAAATGGGTCACTTTGGTAAGTTTCTAGGGTGGAAAAAAAAAGTTATTGGCTTGGTCACCGAATCGTCGATAAGTTGGCTGTCCAGCTTCAAAGCGTCGGTTTTTTTAAAGATGATCTTTCAATTTAAAAAAAAAAAAGTTACAGGAATTTCGCAAAACGGAGACCAGATTTAGATTTCTGGTAAAATTTCGAGTTAAATGGGTCACTTTGGTAAGTTTCTAGGGTGGAAAAAAAAGTTATTGGCTTGGTCACCCAATCGTCGATAAGTTGGCTCAGCTTCAAAGCGTCGGTTTTTTAAAGATGATCTTTCAATTTAAAAAAAAGTTACAGGAATTTCGCAAAACGGAGACCAGATTTAGATTTCTGGTAAAATTTCGAGTTAAATGGGTCACTTTGGTAAGTTTCTAGGGTGGAAAAAAAAGTTATTGGCTTGGTCACCCAATCGTCGATAAGTTGGCTGTCAGCTTCAAAGCGTCGGGTTTTTTAAGATGATCTTTCAATTTAAAAAAAAGTTACAGAATTTCGCAAAACGGAGACCAGATTTAGATTTCTGGTAAAATTTCGAGTTAAATGGGTCACTTTGGTAAGTTTCTAGGGTGGAAAAAAGTTATTGGCTTGGTCACCCAATCGTCGATAAGTTGGCTCAGCTTCAAAGCGTCGGGTTTTTTAAAGATGATCTTTCAATTTAAAAAAAGTTACCGGAATTTCGCAAAACGGAGACCAGATTTAGATTTCTGGTAAAAATTCGGTTAAATGGGTCACTTTGGTAAGTTTCTAGGGTGAAAAAGAAAGTTATTGGCTTGGTCACCGAATCGTCGATAAGTTGGCTCCAGCTTCAAAGCGTCGGGTTTTTTAAAGATGATCTTTCAATTTAAAAAAAAGTTACAGGAATTTCGCAAAACGGAGACCAGATTTAGATTTCTGGTAAAATTTCGAGTTAAATGGGTCACTTTGGTAAGTTTCTAGGGTGGAAAAAAGTTATTGGCTTGGTCACCCAATCGTCGATAAGTTGGCTGTCCAGCTTCAAAGCGTCGGTTTTTTTAAAATGATCTTTCAATTTAAAAAAAAAGTTACAGGAATTTCGCAAAACGGAGACCAGATTTAGATTTCTGGTAAAATTTCGAGGTTAAATGGGTCACTTTGGTAAGTTTCTAGGGTGGAAAAAAGTTATTGGCTTGGTCACCGAATCGTCGATAAGTTGGCTGTCCAGCTTCAAAGCGTCGGTTTTTTAAAGATGATCTTTCAATTTAAAAAAAAGTTGTAGGAATTTCGCAAAACGGAGACCAGATTTAGATTTCTGGTAAAATTTCGAGTTAAATGGGTCACTTTGGTAAGTTTCTAGGGTGGAAAAAAAAGTTATTGGCTTGGTCACCGAATCGTCGATAAGTTGGCTGCTCAGCTTCAAAGCGTCGGTTTTTTAAAGATGATCTTTCAATTTAAAAAAAAGTTACCGGAATTTCGCAAAACGGAGACCAGATTTAGATTTCTGGTAAAATTTCGGGTTAAATGGGTCACTTTGGTAAGTTTCTAGGGTGGAAAAAAAAAGTTATTGGCTTGGTCACCCAATCGTCGATAAGTTGGCTCCAGCTTCAAAGCGTCGGTTTTTTAAAGATGATCTTTCAATTTAAAAAAAAAAGTTCCAGGAATTTCTCAAATCGGAGACCAGATTTAGATTTCTGGTAAAATTTCGGGTTAAATGCGTCACTTTGGTAAGTTTCTAGGGTGGAAAAAAAGTTATTGGCTTGGTCACCCAATCGTCGATAAGTTGGCTGTCCAGCGTCAAAGCGTCGGTTTTTTAAAATGATCTTTCAATTTAAAAAAAAGTTATAGGAATTTCGCAAAACGGAGACCAGATTTAGATTTCTGGTAAAATTTCGAGTTAAATGGATCACTTTGGTAAGTTTCTAGGGTGGAAAAAAAAGTTATTGGCTTGGTCACCCAATCGTCGATAAGTTGGCTCAGCTTCAAAGCGTCGGGTTTTTTAAAGATGATCTTTCAATTTTAAAAAAAAAGTTACCGGAATTTCGCAAAACGGAGACCAGATTTAGATTTCTGGTAAAATTTCGGGTTAAATGGGTCACTTTGGTAAGTTTCTAGGGTGGAAAAAAAAGTTATAGGCTTGGTCACCGAATCGTCGATAAGTTGGCTGTCCAGCTTCAAAGCGTCGGTTTTTTAAAGATGATCTTTCAATTTTAAAAAAAAAGTTACAGGAATTTCGCAAAACGGAGACCAGATTTAGATTTCTGGTAAAATTTCGGGTTAAATGGTCACTTTGGGTAAGTTTCTAGGGTGGAAAAAAAAGTTATTGGCTTGGTCACCGAATCGTCGATAAGTTGGCTGTCCAGCTTCAAAGCGTCGGTTTTTTTAAAGATGATCTTTCAATTTAAAAAAAAGTTACAGGAATTTCGCAAAACGGAGACCAGATTTAGATTTCTGGTAAAATTTCGAGTTAAATGGGTCACTTTGGTAAGTTTCTAGGGTGGAAAAAAAAAGTTATTGGCTTGGTCACCCAATCGTCGATAAGTTGGCTCAGCTTCAAAGCGTCGGGTTTTTTAAAGATGATCTTTCAATTTAAAAAAAAGTTACCGGAATTTCGCAAAACGGAGACCAGATTTAGATTTCTGGTAAAATTTCGGTTAAATGGGTCACTTTGGTAAGTTTCTAGGGTGGAAAAAAAAAGTTATAGGCTTGGTCACCGAATCGTCGATAAGTTGGCTGTCCAGCTTCAAAGCGTCGGTTTTTTAAAGATGATCTTTCAATTTAAAAAAAGTTACAGGAATTTTCGCAAAACGGAGACCAGATTTAGATTTCTGGTAAAATTTCGGGTTAAATGGGTCACTTTGGTAAGTTTCTAGGGTGGAAAAATAAAGTTATTGGCTTGGTCACCGAATCGTCGATAAGTTGGCTGTCCAGCGTCAAAGCGTCAGTTTTTTAAAAATGATCTTTCAATTTAAAAAAAAGTTATAGGAATTTCGCAAAACGGAGACCAGATTTAGATTTCTGGTAAAATTTCGAGTTAAATGGGTCACTTTGGTAAGTTTCTAGGGTGGAAAAAAAAAGTTATTGGCTTGGTCACCCAATCGTCGATAAGTTGGCTCAGCTTCAAAGCGTCGGGTTTTTTAAAGATGATCTTTCAATTTAAAAAAAAGTTACAGGAATTTCGCAAAAACGGAGACCAGATTTAGATTTCTGGTAAAATTTCGGGTTAAATGGGTCACTTTGGTAAGTTTCTAGGGTGGAAAAAAAAGTTATAGGCTTGGTCACCGAATCGTCGATAAGTTGGCTGTCCAGCTTCAAAGCGTCGGTTTTTTTAAAGATGATCTTTCAATTTAAAAAAAAAAGTTATAGGAATTTCGCAAAACGGAGACCAGATTTAGATTTCTGGTAAAATTTCGAGTTAAATGGGTCACTTTGGTAAGTTTCTAGGGTGGAAAAAAAAGTTATTGGCTTGGTCACCCAATCGTCGATAAGTTGGCTCAGCTTCAAAGCGTCGGGTTTTTTAAAGATGATCTTTCAATTTAAAAAAAAAAAGTTACCGGAATTTCGCAAAACGGAGACCAGATTTAGATTTCTGGTAAAATTTCGGGTTAAATGGGTCACTTTGGTAAGTTTCTAGGGTGGAAAAAAAAAGTTATTGGCTTGGTCACCGAATCGTCGATAAGTTGGCTGTCCAGCTTCAAAGCGTCGGTTTTTTAAAGATGATCTTTCAATTTAAAAAAAAGTTACAGGAATTTCGCAAAACGGAGACCAGATTTAGATTTCTGGTAAAATTTCGAGTTAAATGGGTCAGTTTGGTAAGTTTCTAGTTTGGTAAGTTTCTAGGGTGGAAAAAAAAAGTTATTGGCTTGGTCACCCAATCGTCGATAAGTTGGCTCAGCTTCAAAGCGTCGGGTTTTTTAAAGATGATCTTTCAATTTAAAAAAAAGTTACCGGAATTTCGCAAAACGGAGACCAGATTTAGATTTCTGGTAAAATTTCGGGTTAAATGGGTCACTTTGGTAAGTTTCTAGGGTGGAAAAAAAAGTTATAGGCTTGGTCACCGAATCGTCGATAAAGTTGGCTGTCCAGCTTCAAAGCGTCGGTTTTTTTAAAGATGATCTTTCAATTTAAAAAAAAAAAGTTACAGGAATTTCGCAAAACGGAGACCAGATTTAGATTTCTGGTAAAATTTCGGGTTAAATGGGTCACTTTGGTAAGTTTCTAGGGTGGAAAAAAAAGTTATTGGCTTGGTCACCGAATCGTCGATAAGTGGCTGTCCAGCGTCAAAGCGTCGGTTTTTTTAAAATGATCTTTCAATTTAAAAAAAAAAGTTATAGGAATTTCGCAAAACGGAGACCAGATTTAGATTTCTGGTAAAATTTCGAGTTAAATGGGTCACTTTGGTAAGTTTCTAGGGTGGAAAAAAAAGTTATTGGCTTGGTCACCCAATCGTCGATAAGTTGGCTCCAGCTTCAAAGCGTCGGGTTTTTTAAAGATGATCTTTCAATTTAAAAAAAAGTTACCGGAATTTCGCAAAAACGGAGACCAGATTTAGATTTCTGGTAAAATTTCGGGTTAAATGGGTCACTTTGGTAAGTTTCTAGGGTGGAAAAAAAAGTTATTGGCTTGGTCACCGAATCGTCGATAAGTTGGCTGTCCAGCTTCAAAGCGTCGGGTTTTTTAAAGATGATCTTTCAATTTAAAAAAAAAAGTTACAGGAATTTCGCAAAAACGGAGACCAGATTTAGATTTCTGGTAAAATTTCGAGTTAAATGGGTCACTTTGGTAAGTTTCTAGGGTGGAAAAAAAAGTTATTGGCTTGGTCACCGAATCGTCGATATAAGTTGGCTGTCAGCTTCAAAGCGTCGGGTTTTTAAAGATGATCTTTCAATTTAAAAAAAAGTTACCGGAATTTCGCAAAACGGAGACCAGATTTAGATTTCTGGTAAAATTTCGGGTTAAATGGGTCACTTTGGTAAGTTTCCAGGGTGGAAAAAAAAGTTATTGGCTTGGTCACCGAATCGTCGATAAGTTGGCTGTCCAGCTTCAAAGCGTCGGGTTTTTTAAAGATGATCTTTCAATTTAAAAAAAAAGTTATAGGAATTTCGCAAAACGGAGACCAGATTTAGATTTCTGGTAAAATTTCGAGTTAAATGGGTCACTTTGGTAAGTTTCTAGGGTGGAAAAAAAAAAAAGTTATTGGCTTGGTCACCCAATCGTCGATAAGTTGGCTCAGCTTCAAAGCGTCGGGTTTTTTAAAGATGATCTTTCAATTTAAAAAAAAAATTTACCGGAATTTCGCAAAACGGAGACCAGATTTAGATTTCTGGTAAAATTTCGGGTTAAATGGGTCACTTTGGTAAGTTTCTAGGGTGGAAAAAAAAAGTTATAGGCTTGGTCACCGAATCGTCGATAAGTTGGCTGTCCAGCTTCAAAGCGTCGGTTTTTTAAAGATGATCTTTCAATTTAAAAAAAAAGTTACAGGAATTTCGCAAAACGGAGACCAGATTTAGATTTCTGGTAAAATTTCGGGTTAAATGGGTCACTTTGGTAAGTTTCTAGGGTGGAAAAAGTTATTGGCTTGGTCACCCAATCGTCGATAAGTTGGCTCAGCTTCAAAGCGTCGGGTTTTTTAAAGATGATCTTTCAATTTAAAAAAAAGTTACAGGAATTTCGCAAAACGGAGACCAGATTTAGATTTCTGCTAAAATTTCGGGTTAAATGGGTCACTTTGGTAAGTTTCTAGGGTGGAAAAAAAAGTTATTGGCTTGGTCACCGAATCGTCGATAAGTTGGCTGTCCAGCTTCAAAGCGTCGGGTTTTTTAAAGATGATCTTTCAATTTAAAAAAAAAGTTACAGGAATTTCGCAAAACGGAGACCAGATTTAGATTTCTGGTAAAATTTCGAGGTTAAATGGGTCACTTTGGTAAGTTTCTAGGGTGGAAAAAAAAGTTATTGGCTTGGTCACCGAATCGTCGATAAGTTGGCTGTCCAGCTTCAAAGCGTCGGTTTTTTAAAGATGATCTTTCAATTTAAAAAAAAGTTACAGGAATTTCGCAAAACGGAGACCAGATTTAGATTTCTGGTAAAATTTCGAGTTAAATGGGTCACTTTGGTAAGTTTCTAGGGTGGAAAAAAAAGTTATTGGCTTGGTCACCCAATCGTCGATAAGTTGGCTCAGCTTCAAAGCGTCGGGTTTTTTAAAGATGATCTTTCAATTTAAAAAAAAGTTACCGGAATTTCACAAAACGGAGACCAGATTTAGATTTCTGGTAAAATTTCGAGTTAAATGGGTCACTTTGGTAAGTTTCTAGGGTGGAAAAAGAAAGTTATAGGCTTGGTCACCGAATCGTCGATAAGTTGGCTGTCCAGCTTCAAAGCGTCGGTTTTTTAAAGATGATCTTTCAATTTAAAAAAAAGTTACAGGAATTTCGCAAAACGGAGACCAGATTTAGATTTCTGGTAAAATTTCGAGTTAAATGGGTCACTTTGGTAAGTTTCTAGGGTGGAAAAAAAAGTTATTGGCTTGGTCACCGAATCGTCGATAAGTTGGCTCCAGCTTCAAAGCGTCGGGTTTTTTAAAGATGATCTTTCAATTTAAAAAAAAAAAAAAAAATTACAGGAATTTCGCAAAACGGAGACCAGATTTAGATTTCTGGTAAAATTTCGAGTTAAATGGGTCACTTTGGTAAGTTTCTAGGGTGGAAAAAAAAGTTATTGGCTTGGTCACCCAATCGTCGATAAGTTGGCTCAGCTTCAAAGCGTCGGGTTTTTTAAAGATGATCTTTCAATTTAAAAAAAAGTTATAGGAATTTCGCAAAACGGAGACCAGATTTAGATTTCTGGTAAAATTTCGGGTTAAATGGGTCACTTTGGTAAGTTTCTAGGGTGGAAAAAAGTTATTGGCTTGGTCACCCAATCGTCGATAAGTTGGCTCAGCTTCAAAGCGTCGGGTTTTTTAAAGATGATCTTTCAATTTAAAAAAAGTTACAGGAATTTCGCAAACGGAGACCAGATTTAGATTTCTGGTAAAATTTCGGGTTAAATGGGTCACTTTGGTAAGTTTCTAGGGTGGAAAAAAAAAGTTATTGGCTTGGTCACCGAATCGTCGATAAAGTGGCTGTCCAGCGTCAAAGCGTCGGTTTTTTAAAAATGTCTTTCAATTTAAAAAAAAAGTTATAGGAATTTCGCAAAACGGAGACCAGATTTAGATTTCTGGTAAAATTTCGAGTTAAATGGGTCACTTTGGTAAGTTTCTAGGGTGGAAAAAAAAGTTATTGGCTTGGTCACCCAATCGTCGATAAGTTGGCTCAGCTTCAAAGCGTCGGGTTTTTTAAAGATGATCTTTCAATTTAAAAAAAGTTACCGGAATTTCGCAAATCGAGACCAGATTTAGATTTCTGGTAAAATTTCGGGTTAAATGGGTCACTTTGGTAAGTTTCTAGGGTGGAAAAAGAAAGTTATAGGCTTGGTCACCGAATCGTCGATAAGTTGGCTCCAGCTTCAAAGCGTCGGTTTTTTAAAGATGATCTTTCAATTTAAAAAAAAAGTTACAGGAATTTCGCAAAACGGAGACCAGATTTAGATTTCTGGTAAAATTTCGGGTTAAATGGGTCACTTTGGTAAGTTTCTAGGTGGAAAAAAAAGTTATTGGCTTGGTCACCGAATCGTCGATAAGTTGGCTCCAGCTTCAAAGCGTCGGTTTTTTTTAAAGATGTTCTTTCAATTTAAAAAAAAAAAGTTACAGGAATTTCGCAAAACGGAGACCAGATTTAGATTTCTGGTAAAATTTCGAGTTAAATGGGTCACTTTGGTAAGTTTCTAGGGTGGAAAAAAAAAGTTATTGGCTTGGTCACCCAATCGTCGATAAGTTGGCTCCAGCTTCAAAGCGTCGGGTTTTTTTAAAGATGATCTTTCAATTTAAAAAAAAGTTACAGGAATTTCGCAAAACGGAGACCAGATTTAGATTTCTGGTAAAATTTCGAGTTAAATGGGTCACTTTGGTAAGTTTCTAGGGTGGAAAAAAAAAGTTATTGGCTTGGTCACCCAATCGTCGATAAGTTGGCTCAGCTTCAAAGCGTCGGGTTTTTTAAAGATGATCTTTCAATTTAAAAAAAAAGTTACCGGAATTTCGCAAAACGGAGACCAGATTTAGATTTCTGGTAAAATTTCGGGTTAAATGGGTCACTTTGGTAAGTTTCTAGGGTGGAAAAAAAAGTTATTGGCTTGGTCACCGAATCGTCGATAAGTTGGCTGTCCAGCTTCAAAGCGTCGGTTTTTTTAAAGATGATCTTTCAATTTAAAAAAAAAAGTTACAGGAATTTCGCAGAACGGAGACCAGATTTAGATTTCTGGTAAAATTTCGGGTTAAATGGGTCACTTTGGTAAGTTTAGGGTGGAAAAAAAAGTTATTGGCTTTGTCACCGAATCGTCGATAAGTTGGCTGTCCAGCGTCAAAGCGTCGGGTTTTTTAAAGATGATCTTTCAATTTAAAAAAAAGTTACCGGAATTTCGCAAAACGGAGACCAGATTTAGATTTCTGGTAAAATTTCGAGTTAAATGGGTCACTTTGGTAAGTTTCTAGGGTGGAAAAAAAAGTTATTGGCTTGGTCACCCAATCGTCGATAAGTTGGCTGTCCAGCTTCAAAGCGTCGGGTTTTTTAAAGATGATCTTTCAATTTAAAAAAAAGTTACCGGAATTTCGCAAAACGGAGACCAGATTTAGATTTCTGGTAAAATTTCGGGTTAAATGGGTCACTTTGGTAAGTTTCTAGGGTGGAAAAAAAAGTTATTGGCTTGGTCACCCAATCGTCGATAAGTTGGCTCAGCTTCAAAGCGTCGGGTTTTTTAAAGATGATCTTTCAATTTAAAAAAAAAGTTACCGGAATTTCGCAAATCGGAGACCAGATTTAGATTTCTGGTAAAATTTCGGGTTAAATGGGTCACTTTGGTAAGTTTCTAGGGTGGAAAAAAAAGTTATAGGCTTGGTCACCGAATCGTCGGTAAAGTGGCTGTCCAGCGTCAAAGCGTCGGTTTTTTAAAATGATCTTTCAATTTAAAAAAAAAGTTATAGGAATTTCGCAAAACGGAGACCAGATTTAGATTTCTGGTAAAATTTCGGGTTAAATGGGTCACTTTGGTAAGTTTCTAAGGGAAAAAAAAAAGTTATTGGCTTGGTCACCGAATCGTCGGTAAAGTGGCTGTCCAGCGTCAAAGCGTCGGTTTTTTTAAAAATGATCTTTCAATTTAAAAAAAAAAGTTATAGGAATTTCGCAAAACGGAGACCAGATTTAGATTTCTGGTAAAATTTCGAGTTAAATGGGTCACTTTGGTAAGTTTCTAGGGTGGAAAAAAGTTATTGGCTTGGTCACCCAATCGTCGATAAGTTGGCTCAGCTTCAAAGCTCGGGTTTTTTAAATATGATCTTTCAATTTAAAAAAAAAAGTTACCGGAATTTCGCAAATCGGAGACCAGATTTAGATTTCTGGTGAAATTTCGGGTTAAATGGGTCACTTTGGTAAGTTTCTAGGGTGGAAAAAGAAAGTTATAGGCTTGATCACCGAATCGTCGATAAGTTGGCTGTCCAGCTTCAAAGCGTCGGTTTTTTTAAAGATGATCTTTCAATTTAAAAAAAAGTTACAGGAATTTCGCAAACGGAGACCAGATTTAGATTTCTGCTAAAATTTCGGGTTAAATGGGTCACTTTGGTAAGTTTCTAAGGCTGGAAAAAAAAGTTATAGGCTTGGATCACCGAATCGTCGATAAGTTGGCTGTCCAGCTTCAAAGCGTCGGTTTTTTAAAGATGATCTTTCAAATTAAAAAAAGTTACAAGAATTTCGTGAAAACGGAGACCAGATTTAGATTTCTGCTAAAATTCTCGTTAAATGGGTCACTTTGTAAGTTTCTAAGGCTAAAAAAAAGTGATTGGCTTGGTCACCGAATCGTCGGTAAAGTGATGTCCAGCGTCAAAGCTGTCGGTTTTTTTAAAAATGATCTTTCAGTTTAAAAGAAAAGTTATAGGAATTTCGCAAAAACGGAGACCATGATTAAGATTTCTGGTAAAATTTTCGAGTTAAATGGGTCAGTTTGCAAGTTTCTAGGTGGGATAAAGAAAGTTATGGGCTGATCACCGAATCGTCGATAAGTTGGCTGTCCAGCTTCAAAGCGTCGGTTTTTTTAAAGATGTTCTTTCAATTTAAAAAAAGTTACAAGAATTTTAGCAGAACGGAGACCAGATTTAGATTTCTGCTAAAATTTCGGGTTAAATGGGTCACTGGTAAGTTTATAAGGCTAAAAAAAAGTGATAGGCTTGGTCACCGAATCGTCGGTAAAGTGGCTGTCCAGCGTCAAAGCGTCGGTTTTTTAAAATGATCTTTCACTATAAAAAGAGACCAGGAATTTAAAACGGAGACCAGATTTAGATTTCTGGTAAAATTTCTGAGTTAAATGGATCACTTTGGTAATTTCTAGGGGTGGAAAGTTATTGGCTTGGTCACCCAATCGTCGATAAGTTGGCTCAGCTTCAAAGCGTCGGGTTTTTTAAAAATGATCTTTCAATTTCAAAGCTACCGGAATTTCTTAAATCAGGAGACCAGATTTAGATTTCTGGTATAATTTCGGGTTAAATGGGTCACTTTGGTAAGTTTCTAGGGTGGAAAAAGAAAGTATAGGCTTGGTCACCGAATCGTCGATAAGTTGATGCCCAGCTTCAAAGGGGTGTTTTTTTAAAGATGATCTTTCAATTAAAAAAGAAGTTACAGGAATTTCAAGAAACGGAGACCAGATTTAGATTTCTGGTAAAATTTCGAGTTAAATGGATCACTTTGGTAAGTTTCTAGGGTGGAAAAAAGTTATTGGCTTGGTCACCCAATCGTCGATAAGTTGGTTCAGCTTCAAAGTCGGGTTTTTTTAAAGATGATCTCTTCAATTTAAAAAAGTTACCGGAATTTAGCAAATCGGAGACCAGATTTAGATTCCTGGTGAAATTTCGGGTTAAATGGGTCACTTTGGTAAGTTTCAGGTGGATAAAGAAAGTTATAGGCTTGATCACCGAATCGTCGATAAGTTGGCTGTCCAGCTTCAAAGCGTCGGTTTTTTAAAGATGTTCTTTCAATTTAAAAAAGTTACAAGAATTTCAGAAGAACGGAGACAAGATTTAGATTTCTGCTAAAATTTCGTCAAATGGGTCACTTTGGTAAGTTTCTAAGGCTAAAAAAAGTGATTGGCTTGGTCACCGAATCGTCGGTAAAGTGGCTGTCCAGCGTCAAAGCGTCGGTTTTTTAAAAATGATCTTTCAGTTTAAAAAAACGGAGACCAGATTTAGATTTCCGAGTTAAATTCAGTTTGGTAAGTTTAGGTGGAAAAAGTTATTGGTTTATTTCAAATCGTCGAGACCAGAAAGATGCGATATTATTTCAATTTTAAAAAAGTTACCGGAATTTCGCAAATCGGAGACCGATTTAGATTTCTTGGTGAAATTTCGGGTTAAATGGGTCATTTTGGTAAGTTTCTAGGGTGGAAAAAGAAAGTTATAGGCTTGATCACCGAATCGTCGATAAGTTGGCTGTCCAGCGTCAAAGCGTCGGTTTTTTAAAGATGATCTTTCAATTTAAAAAAAATTACAGGAATTTCGCAGAACGG
>BMAU01008158.1:0-26335 GCA_019973935.1 Trichonephila clavipes | reverse complement strand
TTTTTAAAAATGATCTTTCAATTTAAAAAAAAGTTACAGGAATTTCGCAAAACGGAGACCAGATTTAGATTTCTGGTAAAATTTCGGGTTAAATGGGTCACTTTGGTAAGTTTCTAGGGTGGAAAAAAAAGTTATTGGCTTGGTCACCGAATCGTCGATAAGTTGGCTGTCCAGCTTCAAAGCGTCGGGTTTTTTAAAAATGATCTTTCAATTTAAAAAAAAGTTACCGGAATTTCTGCAAATCGGAGACCAGATTTAGATTTCTGGTAAAATTTCGGGTTAAATGGGTCACTTTGGTAAGTTTCTAGGGTGGAAAAAGAAAGTTATTTAAAAGATTACAGAATTTCACAAAACGGAACAGATTTAGATTTCTGCTAAAATTTCGAGTTTAAATGTCTTTTGTAAGTTTCTAAGGCCAAAAAGTTATTGGCAGGTCACGAATCGTCGGTAAAGTGGCTGGCTCCAGCGTCAAAGCGTCGGTTTTTTAAATGATCTTTCAATTTAAAAAAAAAGTTACCCCGGAATAATTTCTAAATCAACGGACATTTAAATTTTAGAATTTTCAGGTTAAATGGGTCACTTTTGGTAAGTTTCTAGAAAAAGAAAGTTATAGGCTTGATGTCGAATCGTCGATAAGTTGGCTGTCAAGCTTCAAAGCGTCGGTTTTTAAAGATGATCTTTCAATTTAAAAAAAGTTACAGGAATTTCACAGAACGGAGACCAGATTTAGATTTCTGCTAAAAATTTCGGGTTAAATGGGTCACTTTGGTAAGTTTCTAAGGCTAAAAAAAAGTTATTGGCTTGGTCACCGAATCGTCGATAAAGTGGCTGTCCAGCGTCAAAGCGTCGGTTTTTTTAAAAATGATCTTTCAATTTAAAAAAAAAGTTATAGGAATTTCGCAAAACTGGAGACCAGATTTAGATTTCTGGTAAAATTTCGAGTTAAATGGGTCACTTTGGTAAGTTTCTAGGTGGAAAAAAGTTATTGGCTTGGTCACCCAATCGTCGATAAGTGGCTGTCAGCTTCAAAGCGTCGGTTTTTTAAAGATGATCTTTCAATTTAAAAAAAGTTACAGGAATTTCAAAAACGGAGACCAGATTTAGATTTCTGGTAAAATTTCGGGTTAAATGGGTCACTTTGGTAAGTTTCTAACGCTAAAAAAAAAGTTATAGGCTTGGTCACCGAATCGTCGATAAAGTTGGCTGTCCAGCTTCAAAGCGTCGGTTTTTTTAAAAATGATCTTTCAATTTAAAAAAAAGTTACAGAATTTCGCAGAACGGAGACCAGATTTAGATTTCTGCTAAAATTTCGGGTTAAATGGGTCACTTTGGTAAGTTTCTAAGGCTAAAAAAAAAGTGATTGGCTTGGTCACCGAATCGTCGGTAAACGGCTGTCCAGCGTCAAAGCGTCGGATTTTTTAAAAATGATCTTTCAATTTAAAACAAAGTTATAGGAATTTCGGAAAACTGAGACCAGATTTAGATTTCTGGTAAAATTTCGAGTTAAATGGATCACTTTGTAAGTTTCTAGGTGGAAAAAGTTATTGGCTTGGTCACCCAATCGTCGATAAGTTGGC
Organism: Trichonephila clavipes; assembly: GCA_019973935.1. Taxonomy (NCBI): domain Eukaryota; kingdom Metazoa; phylum Arthropoda; class Arachnida; order Araneae; family Nephilidae; genus Trichonephila; species Trichonephila clavipes. Next base: position 24,758 of record BMAU01008158.1, on the reverse strand, counting down.
TCAGCTTCAAAGCGTCGGTTTTTTAAAAGATTTTCTTTCAATTTAAAAAAAAATACCGGAATTTCTTAAATCGGAGACCAGATTTAGATTTCTGGTAAAATTTCGGGTTAAATGGGTCACTTTGGTAAGTTTCTAGGCTGGAAAAAGAAAGTTATAGGCTTGGTCTCCGAATCGTCGATAAGTTGGCTGTCCAGCTTCAAAGCGTCGTTTTTTAAAGATGATCTTTCAATTTAAAAAAAATTACAGGAATTTCGCAAATCGGAGACCAGATTTAGATTTCTGGTAAAATTTCGAGTTAAATGGGTCACTTTGTAAGTTTCTAGGGTGGAAAAAAAAAAGTTATTGGCTTGGTCACCCAATCGTCGATAAGTTGGCTGTCAGCTTCAAAGCGTCGGTTTTTAAAGATGATCTTTCAATTTAAAAAATTACCGGAATTTCACAAATCTGAGACCAGATTTAGATTTCTGGTAAAATTTCGTTAAATGGGTCACTTTGGTAAGTTTCTAAGGCTAAAAAAAAGTTATTGGCTTGGTCACCGAATCGTCGATAAAGTGGCTGTCCAGCGTCAAAGCGTCGGTTTTTTTAAAATGATCTTTCAATTTAAAAAAAGTACAGAAATTTCGCAAACGGAGACCAGATTTAGATTTCTGCTAAAATTTCGGGTTAAATGGGTCACTTTGGTAAGTTTCTAAGGCTAAAAAAAAAAAGTTATTGGCTTGGTCACCGAATCGTCGGTAAAGTGGCTGTCCAGCGTCAAAGCGTCGGTTTTTTTAAATGATCTTTCAATTTAAAAAAAAAAGTTATAGGAATTTCACAAAACGGAGACCAGATTTAGATTTCTGGTAAAATTTCGGGTTAAATGGGTCACTTTGGTAAGTTTCTAGGGTGGAAAAAAAAGTTATTGGCTTGGTCACCCAATCGTCGATAAGTTGGCTCAGCGTCAAAGCGTCGGGTTTTTAAAGATGATCTTTCAATTTTAAAAAAAAATTACCGGAATTTTGCAAATCGGAGACCAGATTTAGATTTCTGCTAAAATTTCGGGTTAAATTTGTCACTTTGGTAAGTTTCTAAGGCTAAAAAAAAGTTATTGGCTTGGTCACCGAATCGTCGGTAAAGTGGCTGTCCAGCGTCAAAGCGTCGGTTTTTTTAAAGATGATCTTTCAATTTAAAAAAAAGTTATAGGAATTTCGCAAAACTGAGACCAGATTTAGATTTCTGCTAAAATTTCGGGTTAAATGGGTCACTTTGGTAAGGTTCTAATTCTAAAAAAAAAGTTAATGGCTTGGTCACCGAATCGTCGGTAAAGTGGCTGTCCAGCGTCAAAGCGTCGGATTTTTTAAAAATGATCTTTCAATTTAAAAAAAAAGTTACAGAAATTTCGCAGAACGGAGACCAGATTTAGATTTCTGCTAAAATTTCGGGTTAAATGGGTCACTTTGGTAAGTTTCTAAGGCTAAAAAAGTGATTGGCTTGGTCACCGAATCGTCGGTAAACGGCTGTCCAGCGTCAAAGCGTCGGTTTTTTTAAAAATGATGTTTCAATTTTAAAAAAGTTATAGGAATTTCGCAAAACTGAGACCAGATTTAGATTTCTGGTAAAATTTCGGGTTAAATGGGTCACTTTGGTAAGTTTCTAAGGCTAAAAAAAAGTTATTGGCTTGGTCACCGAATCGTCGGTAAAGTGGCTGTCCAGCGTCAAAGCGTCGGTTTTTTTAAAGATGATCTTTCAATTTAAAAAAAACAGTTACAGGAATTTCACAAAACGGAGACCAGATTTAGATTTCTGCTAAAATTTCGGGTTAAATGGGTCACTTTGGTAAGGTTTCTAATTCCAAAAAAAAAAAGTTAATGGCTTGGTCACCGAATCGTCGGTAAAGTGGCTGTCCAGCGTCAAAGCGTCGGTTTTAAAAATGATCTTTCAATTTAAAAAAAAATTACAGAAATTTCGCAGAACGGAGACCAGATTTAGATTTCTGCTAAAATTTCGGGTTAAATGGGTCACTTTTGGTAAGTTTCTAAGGCTAAAAAAAAAAAGTGATTGGCTTGGTCACCGAATCGTCGGTAAACGGCTGTCCAGCGTCAAAGCGTCGGTTTTTTTTTAAAATGATCTTTCAATTTGAAAAAAAAAAAGTTAGAATTTCGCAAAACTGAGACCAGATTTAGATTTCTGGTAAAATTTCGAGTTAAATGGATCACTTTGGTAAGTTTCTAGGGTGGAAAAAAAAAGTTATTGGCTTGGTCACCCAATCGTCGATAAGTTGGCTCAGCTTCAAAGCGTCGGGTTTTTTAAAGAATATCTTTCAATTTAAAAAAAAAATTACCGGAATTTCACAAATCGGAGACCAGATTTAGATTTCTGGTAAAATTTCGGGTTAAATGGGTCACTTTGGTAAGTTTCTAGGGTGGAAAAAGAAAGTTATATAGGCTTGGTCTCCGAATCGTCGATAAGTTGGCTGTCCAGCTTCAAAGCGTCGGTTTTTTTAAAGATGATCTTTCAATTTAAAAAAAAAAATTAAAGGAATTTCGCAAATCGGAGACCAGATTTAGATTTCTGGTAAAATTTCGGGTTAAATGGGTCACTTTGGTAAGTTTCTAGGGTGGAAAAAGAAAGTTATAGGCTTGGTCTCCGAATCGTCGATAAGTTGGCTGTCCAGCTTCAAAGCGTCGGTTTTTTTAAAGATGATCTTTCAATTTAAAAAAAGTTACAGGAATTTCACAAAACGGAGACCAGATTTAGATTTCTGGTAAAATTTCGAGTTAAATGGGTCACTTTGGTAAGTTTCTAGGGTGGAAAAAAAGTTATTGGCTTGGTCACCCAATCGTCGATAAGTTGGCTCAGCTTCAAAGCGTCGGTTTTTTAAAGATGATCTTTCAATTTAAAAAAATTACCGGAATTTCTTAAATCTGAGACCAGATTTAGATTTCTGGTAAAATTTCGGGTTAAATTTGTCACTTTGGTAAGTTTCTAAGGCTAAAAAAAAAAGTTATTGGCTTGGTCACCGAATCGTCGGTAAAGTGGCTGTCCAGCGTCAAAGCGTCGGTTTTTTTAAAAATGATCTTTCAATTTAAAAAAAAATTACAGAATTTCACAAAACGGAGACCAGATTTAGATTTCTGGTAAAATTTCGGGTTAAAGGGGTCACTTTGGTAAGTTTCTAGGGTGGAAAAAAAAAAGTTATTGGCTTGGTCACGCAATCGTCGGTAAACGGCTGTCCAGCGTCAAAGCGTAGGTTTTTTAAAAATGATCTTTCAATTTAAAAAAAAAAAAAAAAAGTTACAGGAATTTTGCAAAACGGAGACCAGATTTAGATTTCTGGTAAAATTTCGGGTTAAATGGGTCACTTTGGTAAGTTTCTAAGGCTAAAAAAAAAGTTATTGGCTTGGTCACCGAATCGTCGATAAGTTGGCTGTCATGCTTCAAAGCGTCGGTTTTTTAAAGATGATCTTTCAATTTAAAAAAAAGTTATAGGAATTTCTTAAATCTGAGACCAGATTTAGATTTCTGGTAAAATTTCGGGTTAAATGGGTCACTTTGGTAAGTTTCTAGGGTGGAAAAAAAAGTTATAGGCTTGGTCACCGAATCGTCGATAAGTGGCTGTCCAGCTTCAAAGCGTCGGTTTTTTAAAAATGATCTTTCAATTTAAAAAAAAAGTTACCGGAATTTCGCAAAAACGGAGACCAGATTTAGATTTCTGCTAAAATTTCGGGTTAAATGGGTCACTTTGGTAAGTTTCTAATTGAAAAAAAAGTTATTGGCTTGGTCACCGAATCGTCGGTAAAGTGGCTGTCCAGCGTCAAAGCGTCGGTTTTTTAAAAATGATCTTTCAATTTAAAAAAAAGTTACAGAAATTTCACAGAACGGAGACCAGATTTAGATTTCTGGTAAAATTTCGGGTTAAATGGGTCACTTTGGTAAGTTTCTAAGGCTAAAAAAAAAAAGTTATTGGCTTGGTCACCGAATCGTCGGTAAAGTTGGCTGTCCAGCGTCAAAGCGTCGGTTTTTTTAAAAATGATCTTTCAATTTAAAAAAAAAAAATTACAGGAATTTCGCAAAACGGAGACCAGATTTAGATTTCTGGTAAAATTTCGGGTTAAATGGGTCACTTTGGTAAGTTTCTAGGGTGGAAAAAAAAGTTATTGGCTTGGTCACCGAATCGTCGATAAGTTGGCTCAGCTTCAAAGCGTCGGTTTTTAAAGATGATCTTTCAATTTAAAAAAAAATTACAGGAATTTCACAAAACGGAGACCAGATTTAGATTTCTGCTAAAATTTCGAGTTAAATGGGTCACTTTGGTAAGTTTCTAAGGCTAAAAAAAAGTTATTGGCTTGGTCACCGAATCGTCGGTAGAGTGGCTGTCCAGCGTCAAAGCGTCGGTTTTTTAAAAATGATCTTTCAATTTAAAAAAAAAGTTACAGAATTTCGCAAAACGGAGACCAGATTTAGATTTCTGCTAAAATTTCGGGTTAAATGGGTCACTTTGGTAAGTTTCTAAGGCTAAAAAAAAGTTATTGGCTTGGTCACCGAATCGTCGATAAACGGCTGTCCAGCGTCAAAGCGTCGGTTTTTTAAAAATGATCTTTCAATTTAAAAAAATTATAGGAATTTCGCAAAACGGAGACCAGATTTAGATTTCTGCTAAAATTTCGAGTTAAATGGGTCACTTTGGTAAGTTTCTAGGGTGGAAAAAAAAGTTATTGGCTTGGTCACCGAATCGTCGATAAGTTGGCTGTCCAGCTTCAAAGCGTCGGTTTTTAAAGATGATCTTTCAATTTAAAAAAAAATTACCGGAATTTCAAAATCTGAGACCAGATTTAGATTTCTGGTAAAATTTCGGGTTAAATGGGTCACTTTGGTAAGTTTCTAGGGTGGAAAAAGAAAGTTATAGGCTTGGTCACCGAATCGTCGATAAGTTGGCTGTCCAGCTTCAAAGCGTCGGTTTTTTTAAAGATGATCTTTCAATTTAAAAAAAAAGTTACCGGAATTTCAGAAAACGGAGACCAGATTTAGATTTCTGGTAAAATTTCGGGTTAAATGGGTCACTTTGGTAAGTTTCTAGGGTGGAAAAAAAGTTATTGGCTTGGTCACCCAATCGTCGATAAGTTGGCTGTCCAGCTTCAAAGCGTCGGTTTTTAAAAATGATCTTTCAATTTAAAAAAAATTACCGGAATTTCTTAAATCGGAGACCAGATTTAGATTTCTGGTAAAATTTCGGGTTAAATTTGTCACTTTGGTAAGTTTCTAAGGCTGGAAAAGTTATTGGCTTGGTCACCGAATCGTCGATAAACGGCTGTCCAGCGTCAAAGCGTCGGTTTTTTTAAAGATGATCTTTCAATTTAAAAAAAGTTATAGGAATTTCGCAAAACGGAGACCAGATTTAGATTTCTGGTAAAATTTCGGGTTAAATGGGTCACTTTGGTAAGTTTCTAAGGCTGGAAAAAAAAAGTTATTGGCTTGGTCACCGAATTGTCGATAAGTTGGCTGTCCAGCTTCAAAGCGTCGGTTTTTTTAAAGATGATCTTTCAATTTAAAAAAAAGTTACCGGAATTTCACAAATCGGAGACCAGATTTAGATTTCTGGTAAAATTTCGGGTTAAATGGGTCACTTTGGTAAGTTTCTAATTCTAAAAAAAAAAAAGTTATTGGCTTGGTCACCGAATCGTCGGTAAAGTGGCTGTCCAGCGTCAAAGCGTCGGTTTTTTTAAAAATGATCTTTCAATTTAAAAAAAAAGTTACAGGAATTTCACAAAACTGAGACCAGATTTAGATTTCTGGTAAAATTTCGAGTTAAATGGGTCACTTTGGTAAGTTTCTAGGGTGGAAAAAAAAAGTTATTGGCTTGGTCACCCAATCGTCGATAAGTTGGCTCAGCTTCAAAGCGTCGGGTTTTTTAAAGATGATCTTTCAATTTAAAAAAAAATTACCGGAATTTCTTAAATCTGAGACCAGATTTAGATTTCTGGTAAAATTTCGGGTTAAATTTGTCACTTTGGTAAGTTTCTAGGGTGAAAAAGAAAGTTATAGGCTTGGTCACCGAATCGTCGATAAGTTGGTTGTCCAGCTTCAAAGCGTCGGTTTTTTAAAGATGATCTTTCAATGTAAAAAAAAGTTACAGGAATTTCACAGAACGGAGACCAGATTTAGATTTCTGCTAAAATTTCGGGTTAAATGGGTCACTTTGGTAAGTTTCTAAGGCTAAAAAAAAAAGTTATTGGCTTGGTCACCGAATTGTCGGTAAAGTGGCTGTCCAGCGTCAAAGCGTCGGATTTTTAAAAATGATCTTTCAATTTAAAAAAAAGTTACCGGAATTTCGCAAATCGGAGACCAGATTTAGATTTCTGTTAAAATTTCGGGTTAAATGGGTCACTTTGGTAAGTTTCTAGGGTGGAAAAAAAAGTTATAAAGGCTTGGTCTCCGAATCGTCGATAAGTTGGCTGTCCAGCTTCAAAGCGTCGGTTTTTTTAAAGATGATCTTTCAATTTAAAAAAAGTTACAGGAATTTCGCAGAACGGAGACCAGATTTAGATTTCTGCTAAAATTTCGGGTTAAATGGGTCACTTTGGTAAGTTTCTAAGGCTAAAAAAAAAGTTATTGGCTTGGTCACCGAATCGTCGGTAAAGTGGCTGTCCAGCGTCAAAGCGTCGGTTTTTTTAAAAATGATCTTTCAATTTAAAAAAAAGTTATAGGAATTTCGCAAAACTGAGACCAGATTTAGATTTCTGGTAAAATTTCGGGTTAAATGGGTCACTTTGGTAAGTTTCTAGGGTGGAAAAAAAAAGTTATTGGCTTGGTCACCCAATCGTCGATAAGTTGGCTCAGCTTCAAAGCGTCGGTTTTTTTAAAGATGATCTTTCAATTTAAAAAAAAATTACCGGAATTTCTTAAATCTGAGACCAGATTTAGATTTCTGGTAAAATTTCGGGTTAAATTTGTCACTTTGGTAAGTTTCTAAGGCTAAAAAAAAAGTTATTGGCTTGGTCACCGAATCGTCGGTAAAGTGGCTGTCCAGCGTCAAAGCGTCGGTTTTTTAAAAATGATCTTTCAATTTAAAAAAAAAAAATTACCGGAATTTCACAAATCGGAGACCAGATTTAGATTTCTGGTAAAATTTCGGGTTAAATGGGTCACTTTGGTAAGTTTCTAGGGTGGAAAAAAAAAGAGTTATTGGCTTGGTCACCCAATCGTCGATAAGTTGGCTGTCCAGCTTCAAAGCGTCGGTTTTTTTAAAGATGATCTTTCAATTTTAAAAAAAAAAAGTTACCGGAATTTCTTAAATCGGAGACCAGATTTAGATTTCTGGTAAAATTTCGGGTTAAATGGGTCACTTTGGTAAGTTTCTAGGGTGGAAAAAGAAAGTTATAGGCTTGGTCACCGAATCGTCGGTAAAGTGGCTGTCCAGGGTCAAAGCGTCGGTTTTTTAAAAATGATCTTTCAATTTAAAAAAAAATTACCGGAATTTCGCAAAACGGAGACCAGATTTAGATTTCTGGTAAAATTTCGGGTTAAATGGGTCACTTTGGTAAGTTTCTAATTCTAAAAAAAAAAAGTTATGGCTTGGTCACCGAATCGTCGGTAAAGTAGCTGTCCAGCGTCAAAGCGTCGGTTTTTTTAAAATGATCTTTCAATTTAAAAAAAAAGTTACAGAAATTTCGCAAACGGAGAACCAGATTTAGATTTCTGGTAAAATTTCGGGTTAAATGGGTCACTTTGGTAAGTTTCTATGGTTTAAAAATAAAGTGATTGGCTTGGTCACCGAATCGTCGGTAAAGTGGCTGTCCAGCGTCAAAGCGTCGGTTTTTTTAAAATGATCTTTCAATTTAAAAAAAAAAAAGTTATAGGAATTTTGCAAAACGGAGACCAGATTTAGATTTCTGGTAAAATTTCGAGTTAAATGGGTCACTTTGGTAAGTTTCTAGGGTGGAAAAAAAAGTTATTGGCTTGGTCACCCAATCGTCGATAAGTTGGCTCAGCTTCAAAGCGTCGGGTTTTTTAAAGATGATCTTTCAATTTAAAAAAAAGTTACCGGAATTTTGCAAATCGGAGACCAGATTTAGATTTCTGGTAAAATTTCGGGTTAAATGGGTCACTTTGGTAAGTTTCTAAGGCTAAAAAAAAAGTTATTGGCTTGGTCACCGAATCGTCGGTAAAGTGGCTGTCCAGCGTCAAAGCGTCGGTTTTTTTAAAAATGATCTTTCAATTTAAAAAAAAGTTATAGGAATTTCGCAAAACTGAGACCAGATTTAGATTTCTGGTAAAATTTCGAGTTAAATGGATCACTTTGGTAAGTTTCTAGGGTGGAAAAAAAAGTTATTGGCTTGGTCACCCAATCGTCGATAAGTTGGTTCAGCTTCAAAGCGTCGGGTTTTTTAAAGATGATCTTTCAATTTAAAAAAAATTACCGGAATTTCTTAAATCTGAGACCAGATTTAGATTTCTGGTAAAATTTCGGGTTAAATTTGTCACTTTGGTAAGTTTCTAGGGTGAAAAAGAAAGTTATAGGCTTGGTCACCGAATCGTCGATAAGTTGGATGTCCAGCTTCAAAGCGTCGGTTTTTTTAAAGATGATCTTTCAATGTAAAAAAAAAATACAGGAATTTCACAGAACGGAGACCAGATTTAGATTTCTGCTAAAATTTCGGGTTAAATGGGTCACTTTGGTAAGTTTCTAAGGCTAAAAAAAAAGTTATTGGCTTGGTCACCGAATCGTCGGTAAAGTGGCTGTCCAGCGTCAAAGCGTCGGATTTTTAAAAATGATCTTTCAATTTAAAAAAAAGTTACCGGAATTTCGCAAAACGGAGACCAGATTTAGATTTCTGCTAAAATTTCGGGTTAAATGGGTCACTTTGGTAAGTTTCTAGGGTGGAAAAAAAAGTTATATAGGCTTGGTCTCCGAATCGTCGATAAGTTGGCTGTCCAGCTTCAACGCGTCGGTTTTTTAAAGATGATCTTTCAATTTAAAAAAAAAAGTTACAGGAATTTCGCAGAACGGAGACCAGATTTAGATTTCTGCTAAAATTTCGGGTTAAATGGGTCACTTTGGTAAGTTTCTAAGGCTAAAAAAAAAGTTATTGGCTTGGTCACCGAATCGTCGGTAAAGTGGCTGTCCAGCGTCAAAGCGTCGGTTTTTTAAAAATGATCTTTCAATTTAAAAACAAAGTTATAGGAATTTCGCAAAACTGAGACCAGATTTAGATTTCTGGTAAAATTTCGCGTTAAATGGGTCACTTTGGTAAGTTTCTAGGGTAAAAAAAAGTTATTGGCTTGGTCACCCAATCGTCGATAAGTTGGCTGTCCAGCTTCAAAGCATCGGTTTTTTTTAAAGATTTTCTTTCAATTTAAAAAAAAAGTTACCGGAATTTCGCAAATCGGAGACCAGATTTAGTTTTCTGGTAAAATTTCGGGTTAAATGGGTCACTTTGGTAAGTTTCTAGGGTGGAAAAAAAAGTTATAGGCTTGGTCTCCGAATCGTCGATAAGTTGGCTGTCCAGCTTCAAAGCGTCGGTTTTTTTAAAGATGATCTTTCAATTAAAAAAAAAGTTACAAATTTCACAAAACGGAGACCAGATTTAGATTTCTGGTAAAATTTCGAGTTAAATGGGTCACTTCTGTAAGTTTCTAGGGTGGAAAAAAAAGTTATTGGCTTGGTCACCCAATCGTCGATAAGTTGGCTCAGCTTCAAAGCGTCGGTTTTTTTAAAGATGATCTTTCAATTTAAAAAAAATTACCGGAATTTCTTAAATCTGAGACCAGATTTAGATTTCTGGTAAAATTTCGGGTTAAATTTGTCACTTTGGTAAGTTTCTAAGGCTAAAAAAAAAGTTATTGGCTTGGTCACCGAATCGTCGGTAAAGTGGCTGTCCAGCGTCAAAGCGTCGGTTTTTTTAAACATGATCTTTCAATTTAAAAAAAAGTTACAGAAATTTCGCAGAACGGAGACCAGATTTAGATTTCTGCTAAAATTTCGTTTTAAATGGGTCACTTTGGTAAGTTTCTAAGGCTAAAAAAAAGTGATTGGCTTGGTCACCGAATCGTCGGTAAACGGCTGTCCAGCTTCAAAGCGTCGGTTTTTTTAAAAATGATCTTTCAATTTGAAAAAAAAGTTATAGGAATTTCGCAAAACTGAGACCAGATTTAGATTTCTGGTAAAATTTCGGGTTAAATGGGTCACTTTGGTAAGTTTCTAGGGTGAAAAAAAAGTTATTGGCTTGGTCACCCAATCGTCGATAAGTTGGCTCAGCTTCAAAGCGTCGGGTTTTTTAAAGATCATCTTTCAATTTAAAAAAACAGTTACCGGAATTTCGCAAATCGGAGACCAGATTTAGATTTCTGGTGAAATTTCGGGTTAAATGGGTCACTTTGGTAAGTTTCTAAGGCTAAAAAAAAAGTTATTGGCTTGGTCACCGAATCGTCGGTAAAGTGGCTGTCCAGCGTCAAAGCGTCGGTTTTTTTAAAATGATCTTTCAATTTAAAAAAAAGTTATAGGAATTTCGCAAAACGGAGACCAGATTTAGATTTCTGGTAAAATTTCGAGTTAAATGGGTCAGTTTGGTAAGTTTCTAGGGTGGAAAAAAAAAGTTATTGGCTTGGTCACCCAATCGTCGATAAGTTGGCTCAGCTTCAAAGCGTCGGGTTTTTTAAAGATGATCTTTCAATTTAAAAAAAAAGTTACCGGAATTTCGCAAATCGGAGACCAGATTTATATTTCTGGTGAAATTTCGGGTTAAATGGGTCACTTTGGTAAGTTTCTAGGGTGGAAAAAGAAAGTTATAGGCTTGATCACCGAATCGTCGATAAGTTGGCTGTCCAGCTTCAAAGCGTCGGTTTTTTTAAAGATGATCTTTCAATTTAAAAAACAAGTTACAGGAATTTCGCAGAACGGAGACCAGATTTAGATTTCTGCTAAAAGTTCGGGTTAAATGGGTCACTTTGGTAAGTTTCTAAGGCTAAAAAAAGTGATTGGCTTGGTCACCGAATCGTCGGTAATGTGGCTGTCCAGCGTCAAAGCGTCGGGTTTTTTAAAGATCATCTTTCAATTTAAAAAAAAAAGTTATAGGAATTTCGCAAAACGGAGACCAGATTTAGATTTCTGGTAAAATTTTGAGTTAAATGGATCACTGTGGTAAGTTTTTAGGGTGGAAAAAAAAAGTTATTGGCTTGGTCACCCAATCGTCGATAAGTTGGCTCAGCTTCAAAGCGTCGGGTTTTTTAAAAAAATCAATTCTCTTTCAATTTAAAAAAAGTTACCGGAATTTCGCAAATCGGAGACCAGATTTAGTTTTCTGGTAAAATTTCGGGTTAAATGGGTCACTTTGGTAAGTTTCTAAGGCTAAAAAAAAAGTGGTTGGCTTGGTCACCGAATCGTCGGTAAAGTGGCTGTCCAGCTTCAAAGCGTCCGTTTTTTTAAAAATGATCTTTCAATTTAAAAAAAAAAGTTACAGAAATTTCGCAGAACGGAAACCAGATTTAGATTTCTGCTAAAATTTCGGGTTAAATGGGTCACTTTGGTAAGTTTCTAAGGCTAAAAAAAAAGTGATTGGCTTGGTCACCGAATCGCCGGTAAAGTGGCTGTCCAGCGTCAAAGCGTCGGTTTTTTTAAAAATGATCTTTCAATTTAAAAAAAAAAAAGTTATAGGAATTTCGCAAAACGGAGACCAGATTTAGATTTCTGGTAAAATTTCGGGTTAAATGGGTCACTTTGGTAAGTTTCTAGGGTGGAAAAAGAAAGTATAGGCTTGGTCACCGAATCGTCGATAAGTTGGATGCCCAGCTTCAAAGCGTCGGTTTTTTTAAAGATGATCTTTCAATTAAAAAAAGAAGTTACAGGAATTTCGCAAAGCGGAGACCAGATTTAGATTTCTGGTAAAATTTCGAGTTAAATGGATCACTTTGGTAAGTTTCTAGGGTGGAAAAAAGTTTTTGGCTTGGTCACCCAATCGTCGATAAGTTGGCTCAGCTTCAAAGCGTCGGGTTTTTTAAAGATCATCTTTCAATTTAAAAAAACAGTTACCGGAATTTCGCAAAACGGAGACCAGATTTGGATTTCTGGTAAAATTTCGAGTTAAATGGATCACTTTGGTAAGTTTCTAGGGTGGAAAAAAAAAAAAAGTTATTGGCTTGGTCACCCAATCGTCGATAAGTTGGCTCAGCTTCAAAGCGTCGGGTTTTTTAAAGATGATCTTTCAATTAAAAAACAAGTTACCGGAATTTCGCAAATCGGAGACCAGATTTAGATTTCTGGTGAAATTTCGGGTTAAATGGGTCACTTTGGTAAGTTTCTAGGGTGGAAAAAAAAAGTTATTGGCTTGGTCACCCAATCGTCGATAAGTTGGCTCAGCTTCAAAGCGTCGGGTTTTTAAAGATGATATTTCAATTTAAAAAAAAAAGTTACAGGAATTTCACAAAACGGAGACCAGATTTAGATTTCTGGTAAAATTTCGGGTTAAATGGGTCACTTTGGTAAGTTTCTAAGGCTAAAAAAAAAAGTTATTGGCTTGGTCACCGAATCGTCGGTAAAGTGGCTGTCCAGCGTCAAAGCGTCGGTTTTTTAAAGATGATCTTTCAATTTAAAAACAGTTACAGGAATTTCACAAAACGGAGACCAGATTTAGATTTCTGCTAAAATTTCGGGTTAAATGGGTCACTTTGGTAAGTTTCTAAGGCTAAAAAAAAAAGTGATTGGCTTGGTCACCGATTCGTCGGTAAAGTGGCTATCCAGCGTCAAAGCGTCGGTTTTTTTTTAAATGATCTTTCAATTTAAAAAGAAAGTTACAGAAATTTCGCAGAACGGAGACCAGATTTAGATTTCTGCTAAAATTTCGGGTTAAATGGGTCACTTTGGTAAGTTTCTAAGGCTAAAAAAAAGTGATTGGCTTGGTCACCGAATCGTCGGTAAACGGCTGTCCAGCGTCAAAGCGTCGGTTTTTTTAAAAATGATCTTTCAATTTGAAAAAACAGTTATAGGAATTTCGCAAAACTGAGACCAGATTTAGATTTCTGGTAAAATTTCGGGTTAAATGGGTCACTTTGGTAAGTTTCTAAGGCTAAAAAAAAAGTTATTGGCTTGGTCACCGAATCGTCGGTAAAGTGGCTGTCCAGCGGCAAAGCGTCGGTTTTTAAAGATGATCTTTCAATTTAAAAAAAGTTACAGGAATTTCACAAAACGGAGACCAGATTTAGATTTCTGCTAAAATTTCGGGTTAAATGGGTCACTTTGGTAAGGTTCTAATTCTAAAAAAAAAAGTTAATGGCTTGGTCACCGAATCGTCGGTAAAGTGGCTGTCCAGCGTCAAAGCGTCGGTTTTTTTAAAAATGATCTTTCAATTTAAAAAAAAGTTATAGGAATTTCGCAAAACTGAGACCAGATTTAGATTTCTGGTAAAATTTCGAGTTAAATGGATCACTTTGGTAAGTTTCTAGGGTGGAAAAAAAAAAGTTATTGGCTTGGTCACCCAATCGTCGATAAGTTGGCTCAGCTTCAAAGCGTCGGGTTTTTAAAAATGATCTTTCAATTTAAAAAAAAGTTACCGGAATTTCTTAAATCTGGAGACCAGATTTAGATTTCTGGTAAAATTTCGAGTTAAATGGGTCACTTTGGTAAGTTTCTAGGGTGGAAAAAAAAAGTTATAGGCTTGGTCACCGAATCGTCGATAAGTTGGCTGTCAGCTTCAAAGCGTCGGTTTTTTTAAAGATGATCTTTCAATTTAAAAAAAAGTTACAGGAATTTCGCAAAACGGAGACCAGATTTAGATTTCTGCTAAAATTTCGGGTTAAATGGGTCACTTTGGTAAGTTTCTAAGGCTAAAAAAAAAGTTATTGGCTTGGTCACCGAATCGTCGATAAATTGGCTGTCCAGCGTCAAAGCGTCGGTTTTTAAAAATGATCTTTCAATTTAAAAAAAAAATTTACCGGAATTTCGCAAAACGGAGACCAGATTTAGATTTCTGGTAAAATTTCGGGTTAAATGGGTCACTTTGGTAAGTTTCTAGGGTGGAAAAAAAAAGTTATTGGCTTGGTCACCCAATCGTCGATAAGTTGGCTGTCCAGCTTCAAAGCGTCGGTTTTTTTAAAGATGATCTTTCAATTTAAAAAAGTTACAGGAATTTCGCAAAACGGAGACCAGATTTAGATTTCTGGTAAAAATTCGGGTTAAATGGGTCACTTTGGTAAGTTTCTAAGGCTAAAAAAAGTTATTGGCTTGGTCACCGAATCGTCGGTAAAGTGGCTGTCCAGCGTCAAAGCGTCGGTTTTTTTAAAAATGATCTTTCAATTTAAAAAAAAGTTATAGGAATTTCGCAAAACGGAGACCAGATTTAGATTTCTGCTAAAATTTCGGGTTAAATGGGTCACTTTGGTAAGTTTCTAGGCTAAAAAAAAGTGATTGGCTTGGTCACCGAATCGTCGATAAGTTGGCTGTCCAGCTTCAAAGCGTCGGTTTTTTTAAAGATGATCTTTCAATTTAAAAAAAAGTTACAGAAATTTCACAAAACGGAGACCAGATTTAGATTTCTGGTAAAATTTCGAGTTAAATGGGTCACTTTGGTAAGTTTCTAGGGTGGAAAAAAAAAAAAGTTATTGGCTTGGTCACCCAATCGTCGATAAGTTGGCTCAGCTTCAAAGCGTCGGTTTTTTTTTAAAAATGATCTTTCAATTTAAAAAAACAGTTACCGGAATTTCGCAAAACGGAGACCAGATTTAGATTTCTGGTAAAATTTCGGGTTAAATGGGTCACTTTGGTAAGTTTCTAAGGCTAAAAAAAAAAGTTATTGGCTTGGTCACCGAATCGTCGGTAAAGTGGCTGTCCAGCGTCAAAGCGTCGGTTTTTTTAAAATGATCTTTCAATTTAAAAAAACAGTTACAGGAATTTCGCAAAACGGAGACCAGATTTAGATTTCTGCTAAAATTTCGGGTTAAATGGGTCACTTTGGTAAGTTTCTAATTATAAAAAAAAAAGTTATTGGCTTGGTCACCGAATCGTCGGTAAAGTGGCTGTCCAGCGTCAAAGCGTCGGTTTTTTAAAAATGGTCTTTCAATTTAAAAAAAAAAAGTTATAGGAATTTCGCAAAACGGAGACCAGATTTAGATTTCTGGTAAAATTTCGAGTTAAATGGGTCACTTTGGTAAGTTTCTAGGGTGGAAAAAAAGTTATTGGCTTGGTCACCCAATCGTCGATAAGTTGGCTGTCCAGCTTCAAAGCGTCGGTTTTTTTAAAGATGATCTTTCAATTTAAAAAAAAAAAGTTACCGGAATTTCGCAAATCGGAGACCAGATTTAGATTTCTGGTAAAATTTCGGGTTAAATGGGTCACTTTGGTAAGTTTCTAGGGTGGAAAAAAAAAGTTATAGGCTTGGTCACCGAATCGTCGATAAGTTGGCTGTCCAGCTTCAAAGCGTCGGTTTTTTAAAGATGATCTTTCAATTTAAAAAAAAGTTACAGGAATTTCGCAAAACGGAGACCAGATTTAGATTTCTGGTAAAATTTCGAGTTAAATGGGTCACTTTGGTAAGTTTCTAAGGTGGAAAAAAAAAAAGTTATTGGCTTGGTCACCGAATCGTCGATAAGTGGCTGTCAGCTTCAAAGCGTCGGGTTTTTTAAAGATGATCTTTCAATTTAAAAAAAAGTTACCGGAATTTCGCATATCGGAGACCAGATTTAGATTTCTGTAAAATTTCGGGTTAAATGGGTCACTTTGGTAAGTTTCTAGGGTGGAAAAAAAAAGTTATTGGCTTGGTCACCGAATCGTCGATAAGTTGGCTGTCCAGCTTCAAAGCGTCGGTTTTTTTAAAGATGATCTTTCAATTTAAAAAAATTACAGGAATTTCGCAAAACGGAGACCAGATTTAGATTTCTGGTAAAATTTCGGGTTAAATGGGTCACTTTGGTAAGTTTCTAAGGCTAAAAAAAAGTGATTGGCTTGGTCACCGAATCGTCGGTAAAGTGGCTGTCCAGCGTCAAAGCGTCGGTTTTTTTAAAATGATCTTTCAATTTAAAAAAAAGTTACCGGAATTTCGCAAATCGGAGACCAGATTTAGATTTCTGGTAAAATTTCGGGTTAAATGGGTCACTTTGGTAAGTTTCTAGGGTAAAAAAAAAAGTGATTGGCTTGGTCACCGAATCGTCGATAAGTTGGCTGTCCAGCTTCAAAGCGTCGGTTTTTTTAAAATGATCTTTCAATTTAAAAAAAAAGTTACAGAATTTCGCAAATCGGAGACCAGATTTAGATTTCTGCTAAAATTTCGTTAAATGGGTCACTTTGGTAAGTTTCTAAGGCTAAAAAAAGTTATTGGCTTGGTCACCGAATCGTCGGTAAAGTGGCTGTCCAGCGTCAAAGCGTCGGTTTTTTTAAAAATGATCTTTCAATTTAAAAAAACAGTTATAGGAATTTCGCAAAACGGAGACCAGATTTAGATTTCTGGTAAAATTTCGGGTTAAATGGGTCACTTTGGTAAGTTTCTAAGGCTAAAAAAACAAAGTTATTGGCTTGGTCACCGAATCGTCGGTAAATTGGCTGTCCAGCGTCAAAGCGTCGGTTTTTTTAAAGATGATCTTTCAATTTAAAAAAAAAGTTACAGGAATTTCACAAAACGGAGACCAGATTTAGATTTCTGGTAAAATTTCGGGTTAAATGGGTCACTTTGGTAAGGTTTCTAATTCTAAAAAAAAAAAGTTAATGGCTTGGTCACCGAATCGTCGATAAGTTGGCTGTCCAGCGTCAAAGCGTCGGTTTTTAAAAATGATCTTTCAATTTAAAAACAAAGTTATAGGAATTTCGCAAAACGGAGACCAGATTTAGATTTCTGGTAAAATTTCGAGTTAAATGGATCACTTTGGTAAGTTTCTAGGTGGAAAAAAAAAGTTATTGGCTTGGTCACCCAATCGTCGATAAGTTGGCTCAGCTTCAAAGCGTCGGGTTTTTTAAAGATGATCTTTCAATTTAAAAAAAAATTACCGGAATTTCTTAAATCTGAGACCAGATTTAGATTTCTGGTAAAATTTCGGGTTAAATTTGTCACTTTGGTAAGTTTCTAGGCTGGAAAAAAAAGTTATTGGCTTGGTCACCGAATCGTCGATAAGTTGGCTGTCCAGCTTCAAAGCGTCGGTTTTTTAAAGATGATCTTTCAATTTAAAAAAATTACAGGAATTTCACAGAACGGAGACCAGATTTAGATTTCTGCTAAAATTTCGGGTTAAATGGGTCACTTTGGTAAGTTTCTAAGGCTAAAAAAAAAAAAGTTATTGGCTTGGTCACCGAATCGTCGGTAAAGTGGCTGTCCAGCGTCAAAGCGTCGGATTTTTAAAAATGATCTTTCAATTTAAAAAAAAAGTTACCGGAATTTCGCAAATCGGAGACCAGATTTAGATTTCTGTTAAAATTTCGGGTTAAATGGGTCACTTTGGTAAGTTTCTAGGGTGGAAAAAGAAAGTTATATAGGCTTGGTCACCCAATCGTCGATAAGTTGGCTGTCCAGCTTCAAAGCGTCGGTTTTTTAAAGATGATCTTTCAATTTAAAAAAAAAAGTTACAGGAATTTCACAAAACGGAGACCAGATTTAGATTTCTGGTAAAATTTCGGGTTAAATGGGTCACTTTGGTAAGTTTCTAAGGTGGAAAAAAAGTTATTGGCTTGGTCACCGAATCGTCGGTAAAGTGGCTGTCCAGCGTCAAAGCGTCGGTTTTTTTAAAGATGATCTTTCAATTTAAAAAAAAGTTATAGGAATTTCGCAAAACGGAGACCAGATTTAGATTTCTGGTAAAATTTCGGGTTAAATGGATCACTTTGGTAAGTTTCTAGGGTAAAAAAAAAAAAAAGTTATTGGCTTGGTCACCCAATCGTCGATAAGTTGGCTGTCCAGCTTCAAAGCGTCGGTTTTTTTAAAGATTTTCTTTCAATTTAAAAAAAAGTTACAGGAATTTCGCAAAATTAGAGACCAGATTTAGATTTCTGGTAAAATTTCGGGTTAAATGGGTCACTTTGGTAAGTTTCTAGGCTAAAAAAAAAGTTATTGGCTTGGTCACCGAATCGTCGGTAAAGTTGGCTGTCCAGCGTCAAAGCGTCGGTTTTTTTAAAATGATCTTTCAATTTAAAAAAAAGTTACAGGAATTTCGCAAAACGGAGACCAGATTTAGATTTCTGGTAAAATTTCGAGTTAAATGGGTCACTTTGGTAAGTTTCTAGGGTGGAAAAAAAAAGTTATTGGCTTGGTCACCCAATCGTCGATAAGTTGGCTGTCAGCTTCAAAGCGTCGGTTTTTTTAAAGATGATCTTTTCAATTTAAAAAAGTTACCGGAATTTTAAATCGGAGACCAGATTTAGATTTCTGCTAAAATTTCGGGTTAAATGGGTCACTTTGGTAAGTTTCTAAGGCTAAAAAAAAGTTATTGGCTTGGTCACCGAATCGTCGAAAGTGGCTGTCCAGCGTCAAAAAAAATGATCTTTCAATTTAAAAAAAAGTTACAGAATTTCGAAAACGGAGACCAGATTTAGATTTCTGCTAAAATTTCGGGTTAAATGGGTCACTTTGGTAAGTTTCTAATTCTAAAAAAAAGTTATTGGCTTGGTCACCGAATCGTCGGTAAAGTGGCTGTCAGCTCAAAGCGTCGGTTTTTTTAAAAATGATCTTTCAATTTAAAAAAAAAGTTATAGGAATTTCGCAAAACTGAGACCAGATTTAGATTTCTGGTAAAATTTCGAGGTTAAATGGGTCACTTTGGTAAGTTTCTAGGGTGGAAAAAAAAAGTTATTGGCTTGGTCACCCAATCGTCGATAAGTTGGCTCAGCGTTCAAAGCGTCGGGTTTTTTAAAAATGATCTTTCAATTTAAAAAAATTTACCGGAATTTCGCAAATCGGAGACCAGATTTAGATTTCTGGTAAAATTTCGGTTAAATGGGTCACTTTGGTAAGTTTCTAGGTGGAAAAAGAAAGTTATAGGCTTGGTCACCGAATCGTCGATAAGTTGGCTGTCCAGCTTCAAAGCGTCGGTTTTTTAAAGATGATCTTTCAATTTAAAAAAAAGTTACCGGAATTTCGCAAAACGGAGACCAGATTTAGATTTCTGGTAAAATTTCGGGTTAAATGGGTCACTTTGGTAAGTTTCTAGGGTGGAAAAAAAAGTTAGGCTTGGTCACCGAATCGTCGATAAAGTGGCTGTCAGCTTCAAAGCGTCGGTTTTTTTAAAAATGATCTTTCAATTTAAAAAAAAGTTACAGGAATTTCTAAATCGGAGACCAGATTTAGATTTCTGGTAAAATTTCGGGTTAAATGGTCACTTTGGTAAGTTTCTAGGGTGGAAAAAAAAAAGTTATTGGCTTGGTCACCCAATCGTCGATAAGTTGGCTCAGCTTCAAAGCGTCGGTTTTTTTAAAGATGATCTTTCAATTTAAAAAAAAATTACCGGAATTTCACAAAACGGAGACCAGATTTAGATTTCTGGTAAAATTTCGAGTTAAATGGATCACTTTGGTAAGTTTCTAGGGTGGAAAAAAAGTTATTGGCTTGGTCACCCAATCGTCGATAAGTTGGCTCAGCTTCAAAGCGTCGGGTTTTTTAAAGATGATCTTTCAATTTAAAAAAAAGTTACCGGAATTTCGCAAATCGGAGACCAGATTTAGATTTCTGGTGAAATTTCGGGTTAAATGGGTCACTTTGGTAAGTTTCTAGGGTGGAAAAAAAAAGTTATTGGCTTGGTCACCCAATCGCCGATAAGTTGGCTCAGCTACAAAGCGTCGGGTTTTTAAAGATGATCTTTCAATTTAAAAAAAGTTACAGGAATTTCACAAAACGGAGACCAGATTTAGATTTCTGCTAAAATTTCGGGTTAAATGGGTCACTTTGGTAAGTTTCTAAGGCTAAAAAAAAAGTTATTGGCTTGGTCACCGAATCGTCGGTAAAGTGGCTGTCCAGCGTCAAAGCGTCGGTTTTTTTAAAGATGATCTTTCAATTTAAAAAATAAGTTACAGGAATTTCGCAAAACCGAGACCAGATTTAGATTTCTGCTAAAAATTCGGGTTAAATGGGTCACTTTGGTAAGTTTCTAAGGCTAAAAAAGTTATTGGCTTGGTCACCGAATCGTCGAAAGTGGCTATCCAGCGTCAAAGCGTCGGTTTTTTTTTAAAATGATCTTTCAATTTAAAAAATAAGTTACAGAAATTTCGCAAACGGAGACCAGATTTAGATTTCTGCTAAAATTTCGGGTTAAATGGGTCACTTTGGTAAGTTTCTAAAAAAAAAAAGTGATTGGCTTGGTCACCGAATCGTCGGTAAACGGCTGTCCAGCGTCAAAGCGTCGGTTTTTTTAAAAATGATCTTTCAATTTGAAAAAAACAGTTATAGAATTTCGCAAAACTGAGACCAGATTTAGATTTCTGGTAAAATTTCGGGTTAAATGGGTCACTTTGGTAAGTTTCTAAGGCTAAAAAAAAAAGTTATTGGCTTGGTCACCGAATCGTCGGTAAAGTGGCTGTCCAGCGTCAAAGCGTCGGTTTTTTAAAAATGATCTTTCAATTTAAAAAAAAGTTACAGGAATTTCACAAACGGAGACCAGATTTAGATTTCTGCTAAAATTTCGGGTTAAATGGGTCACTTTGGTAAGGTTCTAATTCTAAAAAAAAAAGTTAATGGCTTGGTCACCGAATCGTCGGTAAACGGCTGTCCAGCGTCAAAGCGTCGGTTTTTTTAAAAATGATCTTTCAATTTAAAAACAAAGTTATAGGAATTTCGCAAAACTGAGACCAGATTTAGATTTCTGGTAAAATTTCGAGTTAAATGGATCACTTTGGTAAGTTTCTAGGTGGAAAAAAAAAAAAAAGTTATTGGCTTGGTCACCCAATCGTCGATAAGTTGGCTCAGCTTCAAAGCGTCGGGTTTTTAAAGATGATCTTTCAATTTAAAAAAAAAAATTACCGGAATTTCTTAAATCTGAGACCAGATTTAGATTTCTGGTAAAATTTCGGGTTAAATTTGTCACTTTGGTAAGTTTCTAGGGTGGAAAAATAAAGTTATAGGCTTGGTCACCGAATCGTCGATAAGTTGGATGTCCAGCTTCAAAGCGTCGGTTTTTTAAAGATGATCTTTCAATGTAAAAAAAAGTTACAGGAATTTCACAGAACGGAGACCAGATTTAGATTTCTGCTAAAATTTCGGGTTAAATGGGTCACTTTGGTAAGTTTCTAAGGCTAAAAAAAAAGTTATTGGCTTGGTCACCGAATCGTCGGTAAGTGGCTGTCCAGCGTCAAAGCGTCGGATTTTTTAAAAATGATCTTTCAATTTAAAAAAAGTTACCGGAATTTCGCAAATCGGAGACCAGATTTAGATTTCTGTTAAAATTTCGGGTTAAATGGGTCACTTTGGTAAGTTTCTAGGGTGGAAAAAAGAAAGTTATATAGGCTTGGTCTCCGAATCGTCGATAAGTTGGCTGTCCAGCTTCAAAGCGTCGGTTTTTAAAGATGATCTTTCAATTTAAAAAAAGTTACAGGAATTTCGCAAACGGAGACCAGATTTAGATTTCTGGTAAAATTTCGGGTTAAATGGGTCACTTTGGTAAGTTTCTAGGGTGGAAAAAAAAAGTTATTGGCTTGGTCACCCAATCGTCGATAAGTGGCTCCAGCGTCAAAGCGTCGGTTTTTTTAAAAATGATCTTTCAATTTAAAAACAAAGTTATAGGAATTTCGCAAAACGGAGACCAGATTTAGATTTCTGGTAAAATTTCGAGTTAAATGGGTCACTTTGGTAAGTTTCTAGGGTGGAAAAAAAAAAAGTTATTGGCTTGGTCACCCAATCGTCGAT
Organism: Trichonephila clavipes; assembly: GCA_019973935.1. Taxonomy (NCBI): domain Eukaryota; kingdom Metazoa; phylum Arthropoda; class Arachnida; order Araneae; family Nephilidae; genus Trichonephila; species Trichonephila clavipes. The sequence goes on along the minus strand of BMAU01008158.1, from coordinate 2,982 downwards.
AAGTTGGCTGTCCAGCTTCAAAGCGTCGGTTTTTTAAAGATGATCTTTCAATTTAAAAAAAAAAGTTACCGGAATTTCGCAAATCGGAGACCAGATTTAGATTTCTGGTAAAATTTCGGGTTAAATGGGTCACTTTGGTAAGTTTCTAGGGTTGAAAAAGAAAGTTATTGGCTTGGTCACCGAATCGTCGATAAGTTGGCTGTCCATCTTCAAAGCGTCGGTTTTTTTTTAAAAATGATCTTTCAATTTAAAAAAAAGTTAGAGGAATTTCACAAAACGGAGACCAGATTTAGATTTCTGGTAAAATTTCGAGTTAAATGGGTCACTTTGGTAAGTTTCTAGGATGGAAAAAAAAGTTATTGGATTTGGTCACCCAATCGTCGATAAGTTGGCTCAGTTTCAAAGCGTCGGGTTTTTTATTTAAGATGATCTTTCAATTTAAAAAAAAAAGTTACCGGAATTTCTTAAATCTGAGACCAGATTTAGATTTCTGGTAAAATTTCGGGTTAAATGGGTCACTTTGGTAAGTTTCTAAGGTGGAAAAAAAAAAAGTTATTGGCTTGGTCACCGAATCGTCGATAAGTTGGCTGTCCAGCTTCAAAGCGTCGGTTTTTTTAAAAATGATCTTTCAATTTAAAAAAGTTACAGAATTTCGCAAACGGAGACCAGATTTAGATTTCTGGTAAAAATTTCGTTTAAATGGGTCACTTTGGTAAGTTTCTAAGGCTAAAAAAGTTATTGGCTTGGTCACCGAATCGTCGATAAACGGCTGTCCAGCTTCAAAGCGTCGGTTTTTTTAAAAATGATCTTTCAATTTAAAAAAAAGTTATAGGAATTTCGTAAAACTGAGACCAGATTTAGATTTCTGGTAAAATTTTTGAGTTAAATGGGTCACTTTGGTAAGTTTCTAGGGTGGAAAAAAAAAAGTTATTGGCTTGGTCACCCAATCGTCGATAAGTTGGCTCAGCTTCAAAGCGTCGGGTTTTTTAAAATGATCTTTCAATTTAAAAAAAAAGTTACCGGAATTTCGCAAATCGGAGACCAGATTTAGATTTCTGGTAAAATTTCGGGTTAAATGGGTCACTTTGGTAAGTTTCTAGGGTGGAAAAAGAAAGTTATTGGCTTGGTCACCGAATCGTCGGTAAAGTGGCTGTCCAGCGTCAAAGCGTCGGTTTTTTTAAAAATGATCTTTCAATTTAAAAAAGTTACAGAATTTCGCAAATCGGAGACCAGATTTAGATTTCTGCTAAAATTTCGGGTTAAATGGGTCACTTTGGTAAGTTTCTAGGGTGGAAAAAGAAAGTTATAGGCTTGGTCACCGAATCGTCGGTAAGTTGGCTGTCAGCTTCAAAGCGTCGGTTTTTTAAAGATGATCTTTCAATTTAAAAAAAAAAATGTTACAGGAATTTCGCAAAACGGAGACCAGATTTAGATTTCTGGTAAAATTTCGAGTTAAATGGGTCACTTTGGTAAGTTTCTAGGGTGGAAAAAAGTTATTGGCTTGGTCACCGAATCGTCGATAAGTTGGCTCAGCTTCAAAGCGTCGGGTTTTTTAAAAATGATCTTTCAATTTAAAAAAAAATTACCGGAATTTCGCAAACGGAGACCAGATTTAGATTTCTGGTAAAATTTCGGTTAAATGGGTCACTTTGGTAAGTTTCTAGGTGGAAAAAAAGTTATTTGGTCCCCAATCGTCACCGAATCGTCGATAAAGTGGCTGTCCAGCTTCAAAGCGTCGGGTTTTTTAAAGATGATCTTTCAATTTAAAAAAGTTACTTAGGAATTCGTCAAAACGGAGACCAGATTTAGATTTCTGGTAAAAAATTTCGGGTTAAATTAAATTCACTTTGGTAAGTTTCTAGGGTGGAAAAAAAAAAAGTTATTGGCTTGGTCACAATCGTCGATAAGTTGGCTCCAGCTTCAAAGCGTCGGGTTTTTTAAAGATGATCTTTCAATTTAAAAAAAGTTACAGGAATTTCGCAAATTGGAGACCAGATTTAGATTTCTGTTAAAATTTCGGGTTAAATGGGTCACTTTGGTAAGTTTCTAGGGTGGAAAAAAAAAGTTATTGGCTTGGTCCCCGAATCGTCGATAAGTTGGCTGTCCAGCTTCAAAGCGTCGGTTTTAAAGATGATCTTTCAATTTAAAAAGTTACAGGAATTTCGCAGAACGGAGACCAGATTTAGATTTCTGGTAAAATTTCGGGTTAAATGGGTCACTTTGGTAAATTTCTAAAAAAAAGTTATTGGCTTGGTCACCGAATCGTCGGTAAAGTTTACCTGTCCAGCGTCAAAGCGTCGGTTTTTTTAAAAATGATCTTTCAATTTAAAAAAAAGTTACAGAAATTTCACAAAACGGAGACCAGATTTAGATTTCTGGTAAAATTTCGAGTTAAATGGGTCACTTTGGTAAGTTTCTAAGGCTAAAAAAGTGATTGGCTTGGTCACCGAATCGTCGATAAAGTGGCTGTCCAGCGTCAAAGCGTCGGTTTTTTAAAAATGATCTTTCAATTTAAAAAAAAATTACCGGAATTTCGCAAAACGGAGACCAGATTTAGATTTCTGGTAAAATTTCGAGTTAAATGGATCACTTTGGTAAGTTTCTAGGGTGGAAAAAAAGTTATTGGCTTGGTCGCAATCGTCGATAAGTTGGCTCAGCTTCAAAGCGTCGGGTTTTTTAAAATGAACTTTCAATTTAAAAAAAAAGTTACCGGAATTTCTTAAATCGGAGACCAGATTTAGATTTCTGGTAAAATTTCGGGTTAAATGGGTCACTTTGGTAAGTTTCTAGGGTGGAAAAAGAAAGTATAGGCTTGGTCACCGAATCGTCGATAAGTTGGATGCCCAGCTTCAAAGCGTCGGTTTTTTAAAGATGATCTTTCAATTAAAAAAAGTTACAGGAATTTCGCAAAAACGGAGACCAGATTTAGATTTCTGGTAAAATTTCGAGTTAAATGGATCACTTTGGTAAGTTTCTAGGGTG